>CP144196.1:23602500-24167500 GCA_036452645.1 Capsella bursa-pastoris
TGTTTGCTATTCATATTTAGATTATTTATCCTGCGCCTATAGAAATTTGTTTTTAGTGTACATTTAATTTTCTAAATAATCGTCTTAAATACCAGACAAGCACGTACGTACGTTATTTTAACTGAATGCTAAAGGCTAAATCCATAACAAATGTAACCGCATGCATGTGTCATGCTAATAAAAGCACATGCTAACGTAGCCGATGTGTATGATCAACATTTTTTTTGATAGACAGTACTGAGTCAAACTTGCCCTAAAATAGGAAAATACAACATTTTTTTTGGTAAATAAAAAAAAATTATTAAACAAAGAGTTTTGGCTCAAATGAAAAAAAAAAAAAAAGGAATGAACCAACAAGAGCTCTGAAGACTCTTGACCGTAGGTTTCAATCATATTCTCCTAAATAAACGTAATGAATAATAAACTTGTTAACGTTAATCATTAAAGATGTGAGTGTATAAGATATGGATCAATTGTATAAATGAATATAATTTGGTTTGATGTGGCTAAAAAGGAAGTCAATCATTTTGATGTTGGTGATCAGTCACCTAAGAGTAGGTCGCTAGTCAATAAAGATCAGTCAACGTATAACTTAGCTACCACCTCTCTTTTTTCTTTTCTTTTTTGTCATCTCTACCACCTCTTTTTATCTCCTTCATATATTTTAAAAGAGTAATGTATAATGCATATATATATATTAATACATATCTCGACCATCACTTTTATTTCTTTACAAATATTATCAGAATGCGTGAATTTTCTGTGATTTTTTTTAAAGGTTTTTATTTTATTTTATTTTATTTTGGTAAAGACGGATCTATGTGATTCCGACATGTATTATGGCTTTATTGCTAAAAAGATAAGAAATTAGTAAAACCAGTTAAGAAATAAGAAACTCTCGTGGGGTTAGCCATGCAGAGACACGACTGTTTTTAGCAGCAAAAAAAGGTACACACTACACACTACACACGAAGTAGCCTTATACAAGATCTTGTATATGATATTTTCTTTGAAAATCTGGGGGTAAAATATCCCCTATTATAATGGTGTTAGGCTAATTATTCCTATGATTAGAAAACCAACTAATAATTATTATTAATGCCGACCTTAGCCCAGTTAGTAGAGTGGAAGACTTTGCTAAAATAAACTCAACTAACTATATATATATATAATATATTTATATATATTTTTAAATGAAATACATCGTAATTTTTTCTTTTTACAGAAAAATAAAAAAAAAAGTATATATTTGTACCGATAAAAGAAGCTATAGTCGTGATTACATATGGAAACCGTAATTGCATCAAAACTATTTTCAAATAGATGATCTAAAAAATGACCAAGATTAAAAGAAAAAGTAACAAAATATGAATATTATCCATGATTTATTTAATACGAATGAGGTGGAAAGAAGCTAGTCGTGATTACAAAATCCAAAGAGTACTCCTGGATGTTTTTTTCTTTTTTTGATGATAAATAGTAGTGGATTTTACAACTTCCTCAATAACCATCACATCATTTTTTACCAAAACAATTTCCGAATTGGAAAAAGCTACGCATAGAAGAGGAGACCATGCTTTATAAGTTTATAGATAAGCTTTATTTGTCACTTGGTATAGACTTTTGAAGCTAATTACACTACTAGTGAGTGACTAGTGAGAGTCATATATTATTTATATTTCTATATGAACTTGTTAACCTGTTTGGATCCAAAATATATTGGAAGTGCTTTCACTCGTTTCGTGTGCCACCCCTCAGCACTCAGCAGTATTTTAAAGAGAAAGCCAAATAATACCAACTATTCTTTTGGCTACAATAGTTTATAAATAAATAAAGTGTTAATAAAGTGAATATACAATATGAAAATTTAGTAAAGTATGAAGAAAGCATATATGGATTGAGTCTTGCTGCCTAAGTGCTTACCTCATATTATATATCCTCGCTTTTTTATGCAGACGATTGATAGGGGGTTAAAAATAAATCCAAGAAGTGGTGGTTTACTAAAATAAGAGATTGAATTCTTTTCTCCTTCTTTTTTGTATTTCTGGATTCAAAATTTATTTTGTATAGAAAGTTACCTTTAAAATCAAAATATGTAAAAAAACTGCTTTTTGAATACTAAGGCAAGTTGTGGACTAAAAAAAATTGGAATTGGCCAAAAAAAAAAATATATTCAGGCAAGCGTAAAAAACGTTTTAAAATAATTTTCCTAAAAAAGGATTAACTAAATTGAGTATTCTACCGATGTAATCTGTATGTTAGTTTTTCTTCTTCTTTATGGAGGATGAACTTCTCCATTAGAGATAGAAATGAAGTGTCTTTAGTTAGATTAACAATTTAAATAACAAATAATAATATATATTAAACCAATAGGAAAAAAAAACTTGAGTAGAAAATGTCTTAAGAGGTTTCTTTAGTATCTTCTCTAAGACACTTTTGTCTTCTCTTCTTCAAAAGGGTCTTAACTTTATATTTAGAATTTTACTTAAGATATTCATGGTATGACAAATTTACTTAAGGAGGATAAATCTAAAATAAGTAATGGCATAATATCAAGCTATTAAAATCTGATACATTCATAATATCTCCATCATGATATATTCATGCTATTGAGACAAAGTTCCATCATTTTCCTTCCGAACGCGGGATACTCCTTAACCTTTGAGTACATTACATACATTATGATTTACAAGTGTGTACTTCCTAAACATGCATTTTATACATGTGTTACTCACTTGGATAGTACTGCCTATCCGCTCTCAACACCGGAAAATATAGTCAAAAGCAAACGACAAAAACATTCGATTCTTGCAAACAGGAATAGGAAGAGAGATGATCCGATCACATGATTCATGCAACCGTGGCTTCACGTTAATAGGTTTGAGTACAACAGTTGACTACCTTTAAGTTTCACGACCTCGACAAGAGAAACTAAAACGTTCATGAAGGCAAAGCTTAGCTTCATCAAAGCAATATTTGCCTCTCATTCTCTTTCGTCGCTCTGGTCCATTTACTTGTAAACAAACTCCCTCGCTTGTTTACTGCTTAAAAGGAATAAATTACGGGAAATGTTTAGTTGTTTTTGTTTTTGTCAATGAACCTTATTAGCTAAAACATCTCTATTGTAAACCAAACACAGACTATTTCATCCCAAAATGAATATATATTTAAGTGAAGTAAATATCTCAAGCCCAATATGATCGAGACGAACAAGCCCAAGATATAAGCCCATGTAATGAAGTTTATAATAAATTATTCATATAGTGTAATGAACATGATGAGATTATCTAGGATTGCCGAAAGTGAACCTCTATTTTTTCTCACTCAATTTGGGTGTTTGGTGATTGTAACTAGTTTTCGTATATTCCTTTTATTTCTACCAAACGATGGCCTTTGCTAACATATTGTACATGGCCTTCTTCAGTTCATTTTCTTCTTCCAGCATATTCATGGGTAACTTTACTATCTTACATTCATCTGTTTGTTTAATTGCGACTATATATGAAAACTCTATTGCGGGGGAAAAAAGTAGAATTAGAACAAAGTGCCTAGACTATATATAAATTCACTTACACAATAAGCAACTCACCGGTCAATGGTATTACAAAATAATGTATGAAGTGAAGATTTGTTTTTTAAGTAATAACCATATCAAGGAGTCATTGGAACAACCATAAGATGACCCTTTTTGTATTGTTCATCATTTTCTCCTCCGCCTTCTTCATTAAGATGAGAAGGTAGCCTCTTTACACACTCTTCTTCCTTCATTTGCTTGACTTTTCCCAACAAGAATATGTATAGTCCAAAGATCACTACCCCAGATCCGATAACACTACAGATATCAAGAAGAAGATTTCACATTCAATCATTCATATATGTATGTATATAATTATCTTTTTGACGTACCTTCCAAGGCAAATTTGACGATGAAGGATCGAGAAATCAAATAGTGTTGCGAATATAAGCCCCACCGGAGTAAATACAGAAGTAAAGATAGGCCCTCTCTTTCTGATGCACCAAGACGTTCCCACCGTACATATTCCTTGTGCTACCGCTCCCTATCACACGTTGTGATGTGTTCATAATACAAAATATCTTACTTGCCCTAAAAAAGAAAAAAAAAACTTACAGCGTAAACAACGGTCATGATATCGAGTTTATCCGTGAGGATCCAAGCCGAGATATCTCGAGATTTGATGAGGCTTAGAAGAGCGCATTGGATGGTTCCAAAGAAAGATAACACGACAGTACTTGAGTTTTGGCATGGATACTTCTCGTTCACTTTGGATTGTATCAGCATCCACGACCCGAAACAGCTACTACCGACAAAGAGAAGTACGCATCCGATAACCCAATTCTCGGGTTTATGCTTCATCAACTGATGGGTTTCTAGTTTGTGATATTTTGTCAAGGGAACACCTTTGTACGTTGTGAGTAATAAAGCTCCTCCTATGCATATCAAAGTGCCCATCCCCATCCCCATAACTGCTTTACTTTTCATGTTTAGCTTCTCTACCCTATATATCACCCAAAGAAATGGGTATAAATTTTAACTTGTTAAGTTATACTTGAAAATATTGGTGACATTTGTCTTTTTTACCTGAATATTAGGGCCATAAAGAATGTAATCGCAGGTGTCATGCTAATAAAAGCACATGCTAACGTAGCCGATGTGTATGATAGCCCCAGCAGGAAGAAATACTGAGACAAACTTGCCCTAAAATTAATTATATTAAAAAATAACATTCCGCTCAATACTAAGAAAAAAATCGTAATTATAATTAGACTAAAAATTGTGAGGGTAATAACTAAAATAAAAATATAAAATATATCCTAATTATTTTTATTAAACTAAAATAATCTATATTTTTACAAATTATACAAAACTCCAATTATCAAATCTTGCTAAAACTATCTCATAAATCCAAAATATTAGATTAGTAAGTCTAAATGGTGAAACAATAAAATAAAAATCTAAAGAACTGGTTTTTAATTTTTTTTTATCTTTACCCACCAAAATTGGTTTATTTCTTAAATTTGAAATAACCAGCCTATTTCTTCATATAGATTATTTCTCGACGCAAATGAAAGAAAGAACGAACCCAACAAGAGCACTGAAGAAAAGCTGAACCAAGATGTTGAGCGTAAGTTTCGGTCTTGTTCTCCTAAAACAATCAATAACTTTAAATCGTTAAATCATTACAAAAACATACTAGTGTTAATTAGTGTATAACTTAAACACAGTGGACAATGAAGCAGAAGTAAATGAATATAATATTAGACTAACCGTTCCCAGAAAAATGCGATCGGTACCAAAAATACAGTGGAGATAGCGAGACGATATGTTGCGATAACCATATGGTTAACACCACCGTCGAGTACTTTCTTCACCAATGCGTTACATAATCCCAACGCCGAATTTATCGTTACCATCATTATTACCGGCGTCCATTTACCATCGCAGTAACCCATTTTTTTTTAACTTACTTACTGCTACGTTACAGTAATTAATCTCTCTCTCTTTTTTCTTTTCTTTTTTTGTTTCTTTTTCTAAGGATTTCTTTCAGTGTATATGAATGAATTGAAGGAAAGAAACTCGCATATATATATAGAGGTTAATTTGTTTTTTCATTATTCATATTACGAATTTATAATTTTAATGATTTAGAATAAAGTAAGATTGTAAAATTAGTCATTTTCTTCTGGCTTATCTTTTAGATTGCGACACACAATTTTATTGAATTAGACAGATGACATAGACGTATAGACCATTAATTCTTATTGTAACTGCTAGCTCTGCTGCTTCATTAGGTACGTTTGTATTTTACTAAACTGAAGCTATAATCCATTCTATTTGCTATAGAAACAGAACAAACTATATATAGTGATACGTATTTTACTAAATTTGCTGGCCCTTAAGTTTAACTATTCTGCTAGCTATTTAACTTAAATTTTGAATTTAATTTAGTATATAAAAACATACAAATTTGACTAGGAAATTCATAGTATTTAATCAAAAGACTGTTGGACAGAAACAATGTTATAACATTTTTTTTTCTTTGATAAACCATATATAGTGTTGAAGTGGTATAAAATAGAGTTCACTCCATATAGTGGTCGAAGTCATATATTGATCATTGTCATCAACACTCTTTTTATATTAGTGACTGTAAGTATAACGCTTGAACAAACTAATGTTTAAAACTAACATTTAATTTCTCTTAAAATATATGTTCTTTTGTTACAATTTTTAGCTTATTCATTTTTCATAATAAATTCTAATTATGTCTCTTCTTGCTTTTTAATGTTTTTTTTCCTTTACATATGTTTCTTTCCCCACTAATAAATGTTGGCTTTTATGGTCTCTTTGGAAAAGCAAAGGAAAGATAAAGTGTAATAAAGCTTTTATTTCCATCAGGAACTATACCTAGTCCGCCAATTCATTTGTTTTCTTCAAAATATAATGGAATTTTTAATCAAAAATATAATTAGAACATAATTTGCGTTTAAATAAAATAAAATAAAAAACCTAAATTCGATTAAGAATATGAAAGGCTAGGATATAGATTGTAGTCAAAGTTGATAAACCAAATTGAAAATAAATACTAAGAAAACGACCATATCAACTTCATGCGACCATGTTAGTGTGTAACCGTGGTTAAGGCTCTGTAAATAGGAATGGCCAGACGAAAAATCACTAGGCATTAAGGCTCGATCATATTACTATTTCGTATATCCACCACAAATGTCATTGTAATTGACTCGAACAATTGAAGTACTTTACGCATCATTATAATATGAGACTAATCATCGGCCTAAGCCTGGCCCAATATTTTCTGACCAATCAGTTCGGTTGAGGAGCCACGCCTTTAGTTTCATAGTGTTTAAAGTTTTTGGTATTGTTGCAAGTCGCAACTTTGGAAAATATGTTTAGTTTTAAAGTTACTACTGAATATATTTGTTGGTATTGATGTGATTTCTAATTAGTTTTATTTTTTTACTTTTACCAAAAACAATCATTTTTGTTTTTTTGTTTTTGCGCATATTTGCTCTCAACTTCTTCGGTTTTGCTTTCTTAATTTTGAAATTACAATGACATTTGTGGTGGATATACGAAACTATTGAAATCTGTTGTGGCATATGACTCATACATCGACGCCGTTGGTGAGACTTCGATAGATGTAACAGTAGAGTTAATATTAATGTTTTTAATTTTGAAAAAGTTAATTAATCAAATTGTGTTTATAATTGTTAGATGTGGGTTCCAATCGATTAGACAGTGGCCAAATGGACAATGTATTTTTTTAGCTATTTATATTCTTTTTTTTTTACATATAAATGAGATTTTCCTTTTACCAACGTAAATTTAAAATTTGCAAAGTTTAATGTTTGTTGCATCATATACTTTTTTTAAATTACATTTTCAAGTGAAAGTGTACAACTTAGCAAAGTAACAAACTTTAAAATTTACTTACTACCATGGGAACTTTAGAAAAATAACATAATTAATGACATAAACTATTACATGGGCAATCTTTAGAAAAATAAAATAATTACATAAACTATTACGAGCTAAACCTCTATTTTTATATCCGATCAAAGGTACCAGTGCAACTCGTTACAATGAGTTTATCTTTAATTTCTTGGAGTCTCCATTGAGTGAATCAAAGTCGTATAATATAAAGAGCTCACCAGTGACAGTTATCACGACTATGATAGCAAATCTCCATCACATATATGTATATATCAAACGGGCAATTTAGTATCCTTATCATTTGTTATCATATGGTCTTCGTTTTCAATCTTCTCACTGGAAGTGGTCAATGTCTTCGAAACAGACTGGTCTATCTCATTCTTCTTTCCCCATAGAAACACGTAGAGACCCGTTATAGTCACTACGGATCCAAGTACGCTGCATAAATTAATATAAATATATCATCAGTGCATGCATGCATGGACCGACCTTTGGTTATATAGTATTTTATAATGATTTGAGAATAAACCTGCCGAGGTATAAAGGAGAGCGTAAGATGAGGAAATCGAATAACGTAGCAGCGACCAGACTGACGGGAGTGAATGTCGACACGAAAACTGCTCCTGTCAATTTTATAGACCATGCCGTTACAACTGTCGACATCGCTTGTCCAACTATTCCCTGTTTTATTTATTTTTCATCAATTTACCAAACCGTGTTAACATTTAATATTGATAATATAAACTGTTGAAAAATATCATACTATCAAATAAATTACTACATGACAGCTAGCGTATGAAAAAAAAAGATTAATTACAAGTCTGTGGTTAGAAAAAGGTCACAATAGATAAAGATGAGATGACATGTAGATATCAAAGAACATAAAACTTCTAACTCCTCGATCGTTCGTCTTTTGTTTTAACATAAACCGAACGTTTTGTCAATATTTAACAAGCATGCCAAATATATAGATTCTATAGTACCAAATAAAAAGAAGAATAATACATCTTCTTAAAAAAAAAAAAAAGACTTACAGCGTAAAGGATGATGAAAATGACAAATTTATCTTGGATTATCCAATCTTCGACTTGTCTACTCTTATAAAGACTCAAAATGGCACATTGAAATGCTGCAAACAGTGACATGAGACAAGTGCTTGAGTATTTATTTCCAGGGTATTTTAAGCTTAATTTCCCTTGAAACAACATCCATAGAGACAACAACACTGCCCCAATGATCAGATAAACACAGCCTAGAAACCATTTCTCTGTTTGGTCGTGACCATTGTTATGCAAGGTGTTGTTGTTCTTTTGAGTAGCTCCTGGATGAGAATGATGGTTTGATATCTCTGGGCCTTTGTAAAATGTCAAGAACATTGCTCCCATTATGCATATTAGGGTTCCCATTACTTTGAGCACACCTGCTTTGCTCTTCAGGTTTTGGGCATTCTCTATCCTGCAAAGTTTTTTTTTTGTTTTTTTGGTTATGTTAAAGGTTTACAAAATTAATACACTCCTAATTGAGTTAGTGGCATAACTGCATTACCTGAAAACAAGGGCTAAGGCAAAAGTGATAGCAGGTAACATGCTAACTAGAGCCATCGAAACAGTAGCTGACGTATACGATAGTCCAAGCAAAAAGAAAAATTGCATCAAACTTGCCCTGCGTTATTTTAAAAAGGAAAGAAAAACATAAATAAACGAAACAAAGTAAGAGGTAACGTGCTAGCAAACTCTTTTATACTTTTAAAAAGTTATAAAAATCATCAAAAGCAGAGGAAAGTGCGTAAAAATATAACAAGAAGAAGTGGAAAAGGACAAACCCAAGTAGTCCGCTGATGAAATGTTCGCACAAAAGCATGAACGTTAGCTTTGGTCTCGTTTTCCTATAACAAACTCATTTAAAATGCAAACTTCATTACTTACATATATATAACATAATGGTGATATAGTTACATACATGAGAGGATATATATCAATTTATAATATTAATATATATGAAACAATCCTATATGAAAAAAACGATTAGTGTGAATTTAACAAATAATGATCAAAAACCATCATGAATGAGAGGATATATATCAATTTATAATATTAATATATATGAAACAATCCTATATGAAAAAAACGATTAGTGTGAATTTAACAAATAATGATCAAACCATCATGAATGAATGAATATATTTTATAGTTGTAATGGTAACAAGATAAATCAAGTTTTAGTTGGGTAAAATATCCACGTCTGAAATTGAATCTGATCATTCATATTTCTTTAAGAAAAGACATAGCTAGCCAGAGAAATATACTTTTAAAAAGATGCATGTAGTTGTTGCACAAAAAGAAAAAAAAGATGCATGTAGTTAAAGATAGCTACAAAATCTAAGAGTTTCGAGACATAACTAGAATCAGAATGTTGATCATACCTCTCCCAAATAATAGAAAAAGGAACCAAGATTAGAGTTGAAATAGCCATTCTATAAGCACCAAAGATCATATGGTTAACACCAACGTCAAGAACTTTCTTAACGAGAGCATTCACTGATCCCATTGCTACACTTGATATTAACATTATTATTACTGGTGCCCATTGTTCTTCCTTCATCACCCCTCTCTCTCTTCTCTTTTGAACTTTCTTTTTTTTTTTTTAATAAAGATTTTTTTTGTTTTGAAGATTTGTTTTCTGTAATGTCGAATGTTTTTCTTTGCGTTTGGCAACCACACGCCTTTACATCTACTTATATTTATAATGAAATTTGTCTAGGTGGTTGCCACCTTGGATATCTTCTTTTATTGTTTAACCTTGGTTCAAATTTATTAATAATATTTGATGGTTAAACTATGTCGAATATATTTTAGTTTGGTGGTGTTGGTGGATCATTTTCAATTTTATAAATCAAATCCGGATTCAGACTCTCAGTATGTACATAGATGATTCAGTGTAACTAAGAAACCAAAAAAGTGAGTAAGTTCTATTTTTGCAGAAACATACAAAGTTCGAAACAGATTATTCATTCTGAAGCCTAACATCGCAAAATTGATTTGAAAAATAATCATTTCCCCAAGTAATCATAGCATTTTCCGTAATGCGAGACACGCACATTGCTTCTCGTTCATGTCATCTACTTTACATCTTCTTACTTACCTTAATCCCCCTTTTATGAACTTTTTGTTTTGTATGTTATTATATTTTTGATTGGTTAATCAACACGTAATTAATTCTAGACTTCTAATAATAATTTTTAATTTTACAGTAAATTTCTCCTTACAGACCGAATTTTGAATTGATAATTAATAATGTCACCATATTTAATTTTAACAAACTGTATATTGGACTTATTATTTTGTTTTTTTTTCTTACAAAACCTAACGTTTCTGTTATTCATCATTACAGTGTCCATGTTCCGTGTCCATTGGCGTATTTATGTTAACATATCATGTTATAATATACATTGCGTGTCAAGCTTCATATTTATTTTGTTGGGTTTAAGTCAAGCTTTATTTAACATGGAAAGATCAGGTATCTAAAAAAGTGTGATCAAAAGAAAGATCTATGCATGTAAAGGTTGAAAATTCCACTACGACAAGTTTAGATTTTTTTTTTTTTCTATTTTCATTTTTAATGAGTTATTTGATACTGATGTGTTTACTACTAGACCAAACTATACACAAGTTTTCACATACGGATGCACCTGTGGGACAAAAGGAATAATATGAACCTTCAAATCATCTGTACGTAAAAACCTCTAGAAAAAGAAAAGTATTAGGTAAACTGGTTAGATAAGTCTGATTAATTATAAAAAGACATCATTTTCTACTAATGCCGTATAAGAAGACAACATTAGATATAACAAAATTTAACATAAATCAAAGAAAATGTTCGGTTAGAATAGCATGCAAAAAACAAAGCATAACAACTCTACATTGATGATCGACGTATGTTTCCATTAGCTGAATGCTTCTGATATTTAAGTGACATGCGTTCTACGTACTAAGATATAAGAGACAAATTTAGTCCCGAATAAACAAAATTCACTTTGTAACACGCAAACTAACTCGAAAGATCTAACCTATTATAAAAAGTGAATAAATGGAACTAGCAATCGCAAAACATTGACGTATTTCCATATTTTCAATAAAACGATTTTTTCATAAATAAATATTATTTTACTCTAAATCGGTCGTATCGTGTCTATAACAAAAAAAAAAAAGTTTATAATTAGCTTGAAATTGGAAGAAATGGTGAAAATAGATATTGGGATTAATGGGAGTGAGAAATTAATTAACCTAGTGGGTAGTGACACTTATTAATGCTTTCATCCCACCATAGTAATACCCTTAGTAATTTTCTTGTAATAAGAACTGATACGGTTATTTCCAAAGATATAAACAAAATAGTGCAATGAGAACGACAAATCACCACAAAACAGTGTGATGAGTCAGTAACCAACAAAGATAAAAGTAACAAGTAAGAAAAAATAAAAAAGAAGAATAGACTAGCTAGTGCCTCGTGGTCGTTGTGATGACATTACATCGCTCGCAAGTATAATGGCTGCCTGGACCATTTACGGTTCTAACCGGTCGGCCACGCGGTCGAATCTAAAACCGGTTGTTCTCCATGTTTTAAGTATATCCCAATCAAGTATTAAAGTTTATCTTCATATATTATTTGTGTTAAGTATATCCCAATCAAAAATTAAAGTTTTTCTTCATCTTCCTTCGTATTAGTGCATTTCTGTGGTCAGTCAACAATGTACTGGAATAATGATCAACGATCCTAGTCGGTATATAAGTCTGAGCAGGACAAGGGTGGGAGATATGGTATGAATATGACGTACGTGTTGATAATACAAAATACTTGTAGACTGAGATATAAGTTGGAGATTTGGTAGAGCTCAACTAGAGCTTGATGATGAAATAATAAATATTGATCATCATAGAAATTTTCTTGGAACTTTTGTTTTTGTAAAGGAATATAACTGACCACTAATCAACTTTTTTTTTGGTTCTGGTTCTATATGATCGGTCAATAACTGAAACAACAATACCCGGTAAGAAAACAAAAAAAAAAAAGATTTGAAACAAAACAAAAAGATATAAACCATAGAAAAAGAATTAGTATCAAATTCCTGTATAAATATTATACCATTTGTCTCCAGCTTCCTAAGCCTGGAAGGTATGAATCCTTCCCACTTTCGAATTTGTTCGGTCAGAAATAGAATAATATTCCACAAACCACAATCACGCAGCTTGGTTCGTTCTCGTATATATAGACACACAAATGTATAGAGCCATAAGTTGGAGATTTATATTAGATATAGTAAAATGGGATGTGTTTGCAGCAAGCAATTAGGAGTTGGAACAAGGCATGAAGATATTACCCTTCTTGCTTCTCAAACATTTTGTAAGTCATATCTGCCATGCACTCTATAATTACTATATAGTATTAATTATATTGCATGGAACGATAATACTTTTGCATGTATGAGTTTGTAGAGAGTGGTAACATCTTAATTAACTGTTTTGGGTTTGCAGTTAGCGAAGCTGAGGTTAAAGTTTTGCATGAAATGTTCATGAAACTCACTTCGTGTCTCAGCAACGACAATCTTTTGACCAAAGTTAGACGACTTTAAACCAAATATTATTTCCACAATATGTGAATATCATCATAAGTCATAACATATCTAAATTGTTATACTAATTAAAGAAAAGGTTTGCTAGTTTTATCTTGATTTTGGTTGGCTTTATTTTCAGGAAAAGTTTCAATATATCTTAATCAAGGATACCAAGAGGCGCAGTCTTGCAGCAGACCGGGTAAAGTTTCTAATGAAATATGTAAACTTATGACCTTGTTCATCATACGTAATAACATATCATGGAAAATGCAGATTTTCAGATTATTCGATATGAGAAACGATGGGACTATAGATTTTGGAGAGTTTGTACACTCTCTCAATATTTTTCATCCAAACTCATCCCACAGAGATAAAGCCATATGTATGATTATTCATTTCCCTTTTATTCATTTATTCAATGCTACTATAATTCATTTCTACGTAGATAAAGTTCAATGGTATTAAATTACAACCCAAAAGTTTAAATCTGATCACTTGTTCGTAAACAGTTGCATTTCGATTGTACGATACTCGTCAGACTGGATTCATTGAACCGGAAGAGGTACGCAATATTCGTTTTAAAAAAAAAGAAATAAATGTGGATAAAAAAAAAAAAAACAGATTCGGATTAATAGTTTCTAATATACACATAAATGTCAATGGTAATTAAAATTGTAGGTGAAAGAGATGATAATAGACGTTTTAGAAGAATCAGAACTTGTGCTATCCGAGAGTATCATCGACTCTATCGTATCAAAGGTATACATATATAACGCTAACTAAGTTTGTGAGCCGATTTAACATGTTTAGTTAAATGTTTACTACTGAACTTAATTATATTATGGCAATGAAGACATTTGAAGAGGCGGATTGGAAAAAAGATGGGAAAATAGATTTGGAAGAATGGGAGAATTTTGTTGCCACCTATCCTTTAACGCTCAAGAACATGACCATCCCTTTCTTGAAGTAATTCGTTTCTTTGCTTTCTTCCTAAATTTAATATGTATGTGCAAAAATATAGTTTAGGAAAAAGATATATGAACCATTATCTTAATAT
This sequence comes from Capsella bursa-pastoris, assembly GCA_036452645.1. Taxonomy (NCBI): domain Eukaryota; kingdom Viridiplantae; phylum Streptophyta; class Magnoliopsida; order Brassicales; family Brassicaceae; genus Capsella; species Capsella bursa-pastoris. Next base: position 23,616,643 of record CP144196.1, read on the forward strand.
TCACCGATAAAATTCAATTTTGAGGATAAATATTTTCAAGAACCAGCTTGTGTGTGTGTATGCATAAACTGCATATATTAGCTATATATTTTGAGTATTTTATATGTATGTATTTGTTTGTGTGTATCAGATCAAATTCACTAAGACATTTTTTTCTGTTTTTTTTTCCAGGGATATACCAAGGATTTTCCCAACCCTTTTCTGGTAAAAATCAGATTAGTCAGTGTGCCACCCATTAGATTTTTCTCTTTAAAAAAAGAAAAAATCACATATCTTATTATATAAAAACGTATTAAACTATCAATAGAATCATCTTTCATTTACATTAACATCTTAATTTTTTAACAAGGATAAAAAGTCATTGTTTTTAAACCACCAAATTACTAAAGCTGTATATGATGAAAAGGTAAAAGCAAAGATCGGTTCGTAAAGACAAAAGGAGTTTTAAGAAAAGCAAAAGAGGAAATATAAAAAGAACAAAACTTGTGGAAACTCGAGGAAAATGGGAATCACACAGAGATAATTGAACATGACATACTAATAAGTTGCCAAAAAAGAAAGACAAAAAATGGACATGTCACTAACAAAAATTTAAATCAGGTTAACTAATCAACTTCACGATAATTATAAAATGGGTTTCAATAGCAGTGAGCTAAGATGTGAACTCAAATATGAGCTAAGATGAGTGAAACTAATGACTCACGATAACTTTAAAAAGATTCGAAGAAACAAATTACTACTAGACTAGTCACTCTCGTTTAAAACGATCGTAGTTGTGATAAAGCACAATTATTTACAAATTTTAACTTATTTTCAGCAGACTCGATCGTAATGACCGAAACAAAAGTACAGTAAAACATATAATTGAATCGGAAAATTACAAAGCTTAATAATACGAATTCTTAAGACTTTTATTTATTATATAAATCACTCGTAAGAAACTTACAAAAAGAAATGATAAAGACAAATGAGTGAGATATTGCATGAAGATGCCATATGTCTGACCAAACACGATGAGCTGTTGTGTCGATGAACTCACCATATGCCCAAGATACGCTATTACCGACAACATATTTTGTGTATATAGTCAAATGCCATTAATTAATATCCACAGATCCAACTACAAACACAAATAACAAATATCATAAGTACGAGTGTAATTATCATTATACTATAGTTATAATTTCTGGCTTATGCCTATTGATTTTATTATTATTATTACACCAGACTCTCACTCGACTCTCAAACACTAACATTATAAGGAAAAAAAAAAAAGATTACAAATTCTACTTTCTCTTAACAACATTACAATTTTTTTAAAAAACACAAAAGATTAAGAAGAAGTAAAAACACATTTTAATTTATAAGATAAAATTAAGAACTAGACATCAACTTTACAAGTTGAAGGAGCCAGAAGAGGAACTTGTCCGTTAGACGATCGGTTAAATCTCAACCACACATCACACGTGGCGTAAAATCCATACCGTCCAGTCTTAATCGCACCAGCTTTCCAACGTAGCCTCCCTAGTATCACCACCCTCATCAAAACGACGCCGTAAGCTTCATCGTTCTTCAAACCATTGGCCACCTCCGGCGAAACCGGTACACCGTTACCTCCCAACACCGGAGCTATCACCACCGTGGATTTATGTCCTAGACGTAACGGAGGCAGCGGAAGCGGCGGCGTTATGATCTGATCTTTGTACGTCACGTACATGGAGAGCTTGTCGTAGCGGATAGAGACTCTCCGGTTAGGGTTTCTCGCCAAAACGCTGAACTGAACTGAGGTTGTGATTAACGGCGGCGCCGTGAAGTTGAGGTCGTAGATGGCGGCTCCGACGACGGTGAGACGTGGTTTGTGTGGACGGTAGACGAGCCAGAGTATCAAAGCGATGATGCCTAGCAAGACGAGGATGGTGAAGATAGCGCCGCAGATCGCACGACGAGCGTCTCCGCCGCCTCCTCCGCCTTCTTTAGAGTAAGATTCCGGCGTAGAAGAAGCAGAAGGAGCATTCTTGTGTTCTGCTTTGGCTGCTGCGTGCTCTGCTTTTGCTTCTCCTTCTCCCATGGCTCTATATATATGTGTTTGTGTATGTATAGGTGTGTGTATTTAAGGGTTTGGTGAAGAAGAGTGAAGAGTCTTCACTAAGTAGGAGGAGGAGGAGAAGATAAGTAGAGAGATGCCAAGTTTTTGTCTTGTTTTGTTTTTGCTTTTGTTTTTTATTTTGTAGTTTAATAAAAGAGTGTTAGCAAACACTCGATCTAGTCCTAAAAAGAGTACATTTTTATTAATTGTTTATAAGTTAGAAAGCTTGGAGTCGTAATTATGTGTTCTTGTTACTTTTGTGAGACTAATCTTTTTGTAAAAGAAGCCGTAAAATTTGATTTTATGGGATTTGATTTACTGTTTACAAGTATGGTTTTCACTTTTTATAATACTATAATTGATATAGAGGTACTTTCTAAAGAATCCAAATCTCGGTGCAACCGTTCACGTGACGGATCTGATGGCTATAATGAAATTATATAAAGAGATGTAATGTATGTGGCTACTACACATTACTATATGATTGACTTTTTTTGATGACTATTATTGACATTTGTGCAATGTGATAACTATAACTATTTTGTCCCTGTTCTAAACATATGATGTAATGTTGCATACCATGTTATTGTATTTTTTTTTTCGGTTATGTGGCCAGAGATTGGAATTAAGCAAGTTAATCAAATAAAGCTTATCATCATATCTCACAATTATTCTATCAACTCTCTAGTGAAGAATTAACACATATGTACAATTGTACATCCATTCGAAGGTACAGTAAATGAATTGGGTACCACAAGAATTTGAAAAACAAAATAAAGTTCATAGGTTTTAAAAAAAAGTACAACAGCCTTTTTTTATGTCCACATCTCAAACAATATTCTTCAGATATCCCAATATAATTATAAAAAAATATAGAAGAAAAATTGTCTTAATTTTATTTGTTACTAAACATCCAAAACAAATTATAATAAGCAATAAGAAGAAACTGTTATTTAAAGACGCTAACCGAGGCACCGCACCGACACTGTTAGTCACCGACAGAGATAAGTCATAGAGTCAGTCTGCTGCTTCCCTTCTCTTTTCTTATTGGGCCTATATTAAAACCCAGTTGTTCCTTATTGGGTCTATATTAAAGCCCATTAATAACTTGGGCTTACATAATTTTTGCGTAAACATTCAATTACTGCTAGACTGAATCATAATCTCTCACTTCCAACGGCCGATTTAATTAAACACTCCGACCAATGATTCGCCGGCTGATCTACGACTGTTCAGCCGTCACTCGCCACCTCAGTCCACCGTTATTGACGTTTTCACGTTTATTATTATTCTCTTCTTCATCTGAACACGAAGCTCGAGAGCCGAGACCATCGGCTCTGGTATCGAATCCGAACCCTAAATCTCCAATCGGGTCTCCGACTCGGGTTCAAAAGCTCATAGCTTCGCAATCGGATCCTCTCCTCGCCAAGGAGATCTTCGATTACGCTTCACAGCAGCCTAATTTCCGCCATTCTCAATCTTCTTATCTCATCCTCATCCTCAAACTCGGACGTTCTCGATACTTCACTCTCATCGACGATGTTCTCGCCAAGCACAGATCGAGTGGATACCCAGTAACCGGAGAACTCTTTACATATCTGATCAAAGTCTACGCAGAAGCGAAGTTACCAGAGAAAGTTTTAAGGACGTTTTACAAAATGTTAGAGTTCAATTTCACGCCACAGCCAAAACATCTGAATCGGATTCTAGAGGTTCTCGTAAACCATAGGGGTTATCTTCGGAAAGCTTTTGAGCTTTTCAAGAGTTCACGTCTTCACGGTGTGACGCCTAACACGAGAAGTTACAACATTTTGATGCAAGCTTTCTGTTTGAATGATGATTTGAGTATTGCATACAAACTGTTTGGTAAAATGCTTGAGAGAGATGTTGTACCTGACGTGGAGTCTTATAAGATTCTGATAAAAGGGTTTTGTAGGAAAGGACAAGTGAATGGTGCTATGGAATTATTAGAAGATATGCTGAATAAAGGTTTCGTGCCTGATAGGTTGAGTTACACAACACTGTTGAACAGTCTGTGTAGGAAGACGCAGCTCAGAGAGGGTTATAAGCTTCTATGTAGGATGAAGTTAAAAGGTTGTAATCCTGATATTGTTCATTACAACACGATGATTCTCGGGTTTTGTAGAGAAGGTCGTGCTATGGATGCTAGGAAAGTTCTTGATGATATGTCGGGTAACGGTTGCTCGCCTAATCTGGTCTCGTACAGGACATTGATTGGAGGACTTTGTGATCAAGGACTGTTTGATGAAGGGAAGAAGTACCTACAAGAAATGATATCCAAAGGGTTTTCTCCTCATTTTTCGATTTCGAATAGTTTGGTAAAAGGGTTTTGCAGCTTCGGTAAAGTCGAAGAAGCATGTGATATTGTAGAGGTTGTGATGAAGAGCGGAGAAACATTGCATTCAGACTCTTGGGAGATAATAATTCCATTGATCTGTAAAGAAGACGAGTCAGAGAAGATCAAACAGTTTCTTGAAGATGCTATTAAAGAAGAGATAAGTGGTGATACCAGAATCATCGATGCGGGTAGCGGTTTAGGATCATACCTTTCTAGTAAGCTACAAATGAAACGCAAAATTGTTAGAGAGAGGAAGAGACATTTATAGGTTCCTGATGTAGAAGAAAGAAACGTGAAACTGAAACCTCAAGTTTAAACTCAGAAAGTCTCGTGGTCTTCGTTATTGGGCCTGATTTGGGCTAACATTAGTTGAAGCCCATTTGGCTGCATATCAGATTCTGATCAATTAGTAAGTGAGAGTGGCAACGAGTTAGATCTGAGTTTCGCCGATTACTCAGAAAATCATAAAATGCCGGAGATCGAACAAGACGATGCGGTGGCGGGGACGGTGGATTCGTCCACCGTTAAATTCGGTACACCGGAAACGTTGGAGTATGTACGATCACTCACTGACGTTGGAGCCATGACGCGACTTCTTCACGAATGTATCGCTTACCAACGAAGCCTAGACTCAGATCTCGACACGCTTCTGTCGCAGCGCACGGAGCTGGATCGGAATCTTGTTCAGCTACAGAGATCCGCGGAGATTCTCGATATCGTGAAAGCGGATGCAGATCACATGCTTGGAAATGTTCGATCGACTTGTGATCTCGCGGATCAGGTTAGTGGTAAGGTACGAGAGCTGGATCTCGCTCAGTCTCGTGTGAATGTTACTCTCTCTCGCATTGACGCGATTGTTGAACGAGGGAATTGCATTGAAGGCGTGAAGACAGCTTTGGAATCGGAGGATTACGAATCCGCCGCGAAATTCGTTCAGAGATTTCTCCAGATCGATTCGCAGTACAAGGATTCTGGTTCTGATCAGAGAGAGCAACTTCTCGCTTCAAAGAATCAACTTGAAGGTATTGTGAAGAAGAAGCTCTTAGCGGCAACAGACCAGAGAGATCATCCTACAATTTTGAGATTCGTGAGACTTTATTCTCCATTGGGGATGGAGGACGAAGGGTTACAGATTTACGTTCGTTACTTGAGAAATGTCATTACGATGAGAGGGAGGATGGAGTACGAAAATGTGGTTGAGCTCATGGAGAAAGGAGTCGGACAGGTTAATTTCGTTGGGTGCTTAACCAATTTGTTTAAGGACATTGTCATGGCTATTGAAGAAAACGATGAGATCCTGAGAGGTCTTTGTGGAGAAGAGGGTGTTGTTTATGCGATTTGTGAATTGCAAGAGGAATGTGATTCTAGAGGTTCGTTGATCTTGAAGAAGTACATGGACTTTAGAAAGTTATCTAGATTGGCGTCTGATATTAACAATTCCCCCAATCTGAATCTTCTCGCTGGTGGTGCATCTGAAGGACCAGACCCGAGAGAAGTTGAGCTGTATGTGGAAGAGATACTGTCGCTGATGCAATTAGGTGAGGATTATACCGAGTTCATGGTGTCAAAAATCAAGTCTTTGACGTCGGTAGATCCTGAATTGTTGCCTAGGGCTACAAAGGCATTTAGAAATGGAAGTTTTAGCAAAGTGGTTCAGGAAGTGACAGGATACTATGTGATGCTAGAAGGGTTCTTTATGGTTGAGAATGTGAGGAAAGCTATAAGGATCGATGAGCATGTACCAGACAGCCTTACCACTTCAATGGTGGACGATGTGTTCTACGTTCTGCAGAGTTGTCTGAGGAGAGCTATTTCAACGTCAAACATCAGTTCTGTGTTTCCTGTGCTGACAAATGCTGGTAGCTTGTTGGGAAATGATTACCATGAAGCTTTACAACAGAAGATTAGAGAGCCTAACCTTGGTGCTAGGTTATTCTTGGGCGGTATCGGTGTGGAAAATACTGGAACTGAGATTGCAACTGCTTTGAACAATATGGACGTGAGCTGCGAGTACATTCTCAAATTAAAACATGAAATCGAGGAGCAATGTACTGAGGTTAGTTAGTACTTAGTACTCATACTTGGTGATTTGGTTAACTAGGAAATTTAAGGTTTGTCTTATACTAGAATTATCTTCCTTACTTTGCCTGACTATATATGGATATTCCTTCACTTCTCTGGGTACGTAGATAATGATTTTGGTATAATTTGTTTGCTTAGAGGTAGTATGCTCTGTTAATACCATGCAAACTAGCATTTGACCTGCAAAACCAGTTCCGTGAATTTCGATTTGCACTCTTGAATCTTGGATAAATCTGTCCCATTTTCATTATCTCGTGTCATAATCGCAGGTGTTTCCTGCACCAGCAGACCGAGAGAGGATTAAATCATATCTATCTGAGTTAAGCGAGTTAAGCAACTCGTTCAAGCAATTACTCAACTCAGGCATGGAACAGCTCGTAGCAACCGTAACACCAAGAATCCGTCCGGTTCTAGACACAGTAGCTACCATAAGCTACGAGTTAACAGAAACTGAGTACGCAGAGAACGAGGTGAATGACCCGTGGGTCCAAAGACTTCTCCACTCGGTTGAAACAAACGCCGCTTGGCTCCAACCACTAATGACATCCAACAACTACGACTCTTTTCTGCATCTCATAATCGATTTCATAGTGAAGAGACTGGAAGTCATAATGATGCAGAAACGGTTTAGCCAACTTGGCGGGCTTCAGCTTGACCGAGACACAAGGGCTTTGGTTAGCCATTTCTCCGGTATGACTCAGAGAACAGTGAGAGATAAGTTTGCTCGGCTAACTCAAATGGCGACGATACTGAACTTGGAAAAGGTATCAGAGATTTTGGACTTTTGGGGAGAGAACTCAGGACCCATGACTTGGAGACTCACGCCAGCTGAGGTTAGACGGGTTTTGGGTCTCCGGGTTGAGTTTAAACCCGAATCAATTGCTGCTCTCAAGTTGTGATGTTACTTCTTCTGTTTATTTAATCTACAATTACTTAAACCAAATATTTTTTTTTAATATAAAATCTGATTGGTTCCACCAATATTTTAATTGAATGAATTGCGTAGTAAAAAAACCCAACCGGAACAGAGTTTAGTGAAGAAGAAATGGTAAATAGAATTATCTTGTAACTGTGGTATGAGGTTGAGTTTAAACTTTAAAGTTAAAGGTCAATTCTACGAAGGTGGATATGTGCCCCAAAAAAAAAAAAAAGTGATGTACATATATAATGCTTTCTTTTTTTTTTCTTTTTTTTGGTTGTCAACCATATATAATGCTTATCAATTTTTTTTTTTTTTTTATCGTCATTTAGGGGGGTGTATTCAAACAAGAATTTTAAGAGATTTGTGTAGAACTTATAAATCCAGTGTTATTCAAACGTGGATTTTAAAAAGTCTTATCAAATCCACTGTTATTGAACTAATGATTTCAAAATCCACTTTAAAATCCACTGTTATTGAAAACAATCTGTGGATTTGACTTTTAATGATTTTGAAGGATTTCAGAGGATTTGAGAGGATTTCCTTAGTTAAAAATACAGAAATCCAAATCCCATGGTTTTTGGTGAGATTTGAAAGAAATTTACAAAAGTCATATGAACTTCCCTAAAATCCTCAAAATCATTTAAAATCTCAATAAAACTCAAATCTCTTAAAATATCATTTTGAATACACCCCTCTTAGATTTATTAATTATTGCAAATTATGAGAATTGTTACAAAGATAAACTACCATGGGCAATTCCTTCCGACCCTATTTGATTCACTATTGACAACACTCCTTTGTTGATCTTGAACGCTTTCTTCTCACTCCATGCTGATCTTGGACACCATCTTCTTCTTCAATAGCTAGAATCACGGCGAACGGCTCTAATTGCGCATCACTGGAGATCTCCTGTAAACTTATCTCTATTAATCTGCAGAAATATTACGAATGGGCCAAGGGTAAGGAGTTCCACGTTGGTGATTCTTTGGTCTTCAACTACGATCCCTCCGTTAACGACGTTACTCAAGTCCCGGGTGCTTTGGAATACCAATTCTGCGACACATCTTCTCCTCAAGCCGTGTACAACACAGGACATGATGTCGTAACCTTCACGGAACCAGGATACCACTACTTCATCAGCTCAAACCAAGCTCAATGCACAATGGGACAGAGGCTCGACGTTCTTGTTGTTCATGACCCGTCACGTCCCATTCCTCCTCCACCACCGAGCAAGATCCTTCCTTCCGGCGAAATTTACAAGGTCGGTGACTCGAAAGCATGGAGCGTTTCCGAAGAGAGTGAATACTACAACAAGTGGAGTGAGGACAAATTGTTTCATGTAGGAGACAATCTACTTTTCGAATACGACAACGAAGTAAACGACGTCTTAGAGATTAGCGGTGACCTTGAATTCATAACATGCGACCCAACTTCTCCCGTAGCCGTGCACAAGACGGGCCACGATCTAGTCAAGCTCACCAAACCAGGAGTTCACTATTTCATTAGCTCAAAGACTGGTCATTGCGCGGCTGGCCTTAAGCTTCGAGTCGTGGTCGGACCACTCATCAAACACGTAACTTTCCCCAATGTTCCCAAGAAGATGGAGTTGTCAGCTATGGACCGCCTCACAGAGTGGCTGCGCACTTTCGGATCCCAGCCCCATCACTAAGCCTACGTTTTTATTTGGTTTTGTTGCGATCAGCTAATTAGGGTTTCTCTCTCTTGTTAACTTCATTTTTTTTGGGAATTTAGTTTTATATTTCCATCTTTGTAGAGTTGGTTTGATTCAAAATGTATTAAATAAAATTTCAGTTTCCTATAATCATTATAGAAGCACATTCTTAACAAAACATATATGAGCATCAACAGTAATTGAGCCACTTAAATTCGTTTTTTTTCTTTCTCGATATTTCTTTTTGTGTTTGCCTTCAACAATGATATTTCAAATAATGCCATCTTAAAGATTCAAGTTATATGCCTTCACAGCATTGAAACGAAAGTTTTAGTGTCGCATCCATCAGCTTTACAATAGAAAACATTACGAAAAGAGTAACACGAGACTGAAAGAAATCAAGTTTCACGTTAATTGCTAAGAATATAGTTTAGTTTACAAGGTATTACAATGAGAGCAACTAACCAAATTACAATATGTCAAGCACTCACGAGAAATCGTATATAAATTGTTTAACTGATGCATCAGCACATGGTTCTGTTACCACCTCAGGGAAAAACAGAGGAAAGTGAGGCGACACCAAAAATATACATGCATATGTTTCAAAGCAATTGAATTTACTCTTTTGAAAATTGGTTATATAATTAGTTTTTATTACATTTGGTACTATACATCAAATCAGTAAAGTTACTGCGCCCTAATTTTGCTAATTACACAAAACATAAAAAAGATCCGACCACAAAACTCTCGCGTCCAAAATAGTGAAGCTTCTCTTTTATCTTCTGCTCGTTTTGTCCTTCCCTAAAGCTTAAACAGTCATAAAATTCAGGATCAAGCATCGATGTGTTAGGGTCGTAATCATAATCCCAGTTACCAACTCTTGGCATATAAAATAGAAAAGACTTACCAAATCTTGACCCAAAAATCGATCCTTTTGCTTTCAGTTTCTTACCCTGTTCGGTTTTGACAGGTTTTTTGTCTTTACCGCTACTCTCTCCCGGTGTAAAACCCGAGAATCTTCTCACTTTTTCGTGGTACACAGCTGGAGGTGCAAGCCTTAATCGAGGCAAGCTCTCTATCTGTACCAATTTCTGATCTTTCTGAAGGTTGGTTAAGATTTCGAACTGTAACGTTGAACAGTGTAAACATTTTAGTTAATTGCAATGACGTTTTCAGTTTTAGAATTATAAACATCTTACCCGTGATATTTGCTGGTTATGAGAATGATCGCTCATTTCATTCTCGTATGAGTAAGGCGAAGCACGTTGTGAAGGTCCGGCGTTTGACGAAACTGTGCTTATCAGTCCATAATCTAGGTAGAACGATTTACCTTTAGAAGAAGTTTTGCTGGTCTTCTTGGTCATACAGACCGGACAGCCTGATGAGGAGACATGAAGTGATGACGATGATATTGACGTCTCATTCTCTGAAGGTTCACATTGAAGATGTGTTGCGTGGCCACAGTTGAAAACACGTACACGAAGAGCAGAAAATGTCTTGGTGAGAGGGCAACTGCATATACAACAAAGCAAACTTCTGGGTGCATACCCGTGAGAAGCACCTTTCTTGAGTAAGTTCATTGAGTAGAATGTATCATCTTCGATTAAAGACTTTGCAGTATCCTGACCAGGGTAAGAAAAGTTTTACGACATTTGAAGAGAGATCAGCCAACCAATGCACAAGATTACATGATGAAAGACATGCAGGTACATACCAGTATTCTCCGTTCGAAGCCATATGTTCCAAGCATTCCTAATATTGTAAGTTTAAAATCGCCAAACTCTTGAGTACCGTTGTCAGAGAGGAGTTTTGTCATGATTGTTGGAAGACGAACATATCCTATCATGCCTTCAACAATCTCTTTGATAAATTGAGATATGAGCTTCCTCAAGATGTGTGTACCTGCTGTATCAGACCTTGGGATCCTCCACTTAATTGCAACGTCTGATTCATTGACATTTAGTTCCAATGATTTAACACCTAACGGACCTTTATTTATTTCATTGGTTTTACTCAGTTCCCGATATGAATCCATCAAAGGTTCACAGAAACTGCATTAAGCACAAAGAGAGAAAACTATGATCATCATTGCCTTAAGTAATAGCTAGGAGCGATCTCTCAGGCTTGTTGACTCCAAGATGGATTTAAGTGCATATTTTTAAGAGTAACTATGACGTGAATGTTATTAGGGGGACAAGAAATTGATTAGTAGCGATCATGCTTACGTGTCAAGAAAGCGAAACCAAAGTATCTCTGACTCCTCCGGATTAAGTCGAGGAGTGTTGCGCTGGCACAATCCTATACAAGCTTGCAGAACACCTTGTATGTCATGTACCTGACAGATAATAAACAGCATGTGAGAGAGAGAGAGAGAGAGAGAGAGAGAGAGAGAGAGAGAGAGAGAGAGAGAGAGAGAGAGAGAGAGAGAGAGAGAGAGAGAGAGAGAGAGAGAGAGAGAGAGAGAGAGAGAGAGAGAGAGAGAGCACGGTATGTAGAGCACACTTTGTTATTGTATAGAAATATACAGACCTCCTTTAATTCTAGAGCACTACTGAATAGTTCCAAGCTGGCTCCTTCGCTAGCACTCAATTTCATTTCTGACAATAGGTAATCCACTGCATTTTCAAGTTCAACATATTTTTCATTGAGTCCAGAGAGTGTAAGGGACAAAGCACTTGCTGCATCACCCACCCTCTCCAAGAGGAATGCTGCTGCATCTACAATTCCATATTCCTGGCACAGACGTAGACAGTGTTCCACCCTGTAGCTGTCAAAGGTTTCCAGAAATCTCAAGACTGACTTTGGTTCGTACTTGCATAATAGCTGTAAAAATACACAGAGAATCATCAGCATTGGAAGTTGAAACGATTCCATGATGCCAAATAATACAAGGCGCCACAAAAGGATATGGAGAGGAGATTAAGAACAAGCCGAGTCATATCACTTTTTCAGACAAACAAACCAAACAAAGTTCTGGTGTAATAAAAGCAATGGGTATTCAATCTTGGAAATTTTGAAAAGGTAGTGGAAAGAGCTGTAACAGTTGCAAGATGCGATGAAATAGACAAAAGTATACTTCAGCAGAGACCTAAGACTTGTTGCAGTCTAAATTTGTCTCACTGGCTTCTGTAATTATAGTCAGAAAACGAAAATATTGTTTCCAGAGGCAGATTTCCACGAGAACTTATATCTATTAGACAATTATTATGTTATATAGAAGAGCTAACAAAATCCATTTGAATAAGAATATGAGAAATATTGTGACGGAAGAGAGATATTCAATTGAACAAGTTTTCATAAATGCTTACCTCCACGTACTGCTCAATCATGTCATCAGTCACATTGACTGGATTATCTTGGATAAATTTGGGAAAGCCATTAAGTTCCTCCAAATAAATCTCAGCCTCCTTGGGTATATCCCTTCTAATGTTTTCACCAGAATTATCTACAGCTTCATATTTTCTTAGACGAGAAAAATCAAGATTCCCAGACAAGTGAACCTCAATAACAGTCTTGAGATACAGGAATAAGCTTCTTGGATGAGAATGGAGCTGCTCTTGAATGCGTGTAATGTTGTCTTTCAAATTATTAATAATCAGGAAGAATGTTCCCTGTCTGCAAAATGCCAGAAATCCAATATTATTAGAGTCCAGCAGACTTAATCAAGAGAGAGAAAATTAAATCAATCTAAAGTTACCTGCTCAATTCAAGGAGCTCGGGAATCCTAGAAAATATTGCAGATTGAAAGGTAGTGAATTCATCCCCACTCAACTGTGACAGCATATTGTTCACATAGCAAAACGAATGTATGGGTTCATCTGCCTCTTTCATGTAGCTATCCAAAGCTGCAACATACCTTCGACCGATGATATGAATATAGCCACAAACCTGGAAAATGAAAACCACAAACAGAGATCAAGGAGGATATCCCAAAGTATACATTGCAAGCACCTTATAGGGGAATTATAAATGTCCATTGAGAGGATACCTGATAAAATTGTGCTTTCTCACAAAGCTGTGATACATAAGCTGCATCCCAATCAGTCTCCGTTACAGCTTTCAGAAGGTTTAGTAATTGGATCTCTCTCATCTTAGAGGACACGTTATAAGTTGGAAGTCTGTGATCTGATGTCAAGTAATCTAAAATCTGTGCCAATATGGTACTGCGGATACTAACTCTACCATGTGCCGCATAAAACGCAACAAACTCAAATAGATGACTAGTATCGTCCTTGGAAGGCCAATATTTAACCGAATTTGAATCACTTGGATCGCCAGATTTATCAGCCAGGCTTAAGCCCCCATCAAGAACGTGAACTAGAGCATCTATAAGATTCTGGATTAGTATATCATTGTTATCTTCGGGTAAACTTCCTTCAGTCTTGGACTCTAAACTTACTTCACCGGACTCCAGCAGATGACTCTCATGATTCATCATTTCATTTTCTACAAATGCATATCTTAGGACATCTAAAGTGGCTTCAGTATCCATCTCTAGTAAATGGTAGAGGTTCAAGTAAATCCATCGCGATGTTACACATGTATTAGAATCATGGGCGTTTGACTTCTCCAGTAGAAACTGAATCAGCTCGGTCCTAAGTGATGGCAACCGTGTAGGTTTTAGAGTTCCATGTCCTGCAGATAAAACTCAAACCAAGTTAGTGAGAGGAAAATGCCTATTCGAGTGTATAGGTCACTGCATACCATACTCAGTCGATTGCAGATCATAACATGCAGAGAAACCATAATTAAATCCTACCTGGGGGGAAAGCCAAACCAAGAAAGCAGTACTTTAGATAAACAAGCATCCGGTACCTGAACAGAAAACAGAGTTAAAAAAACAGCCATTTTTTGACAGGTTCAGATAACAACTATATTGCATCTTACAGGAAACTAAACCTTTATTAGACAACAATTATATTGCAATTAGCTATATGCATAAGTTCGATCTAGGACTAATTTTATGTTAGATATAAAAAATGAGCCTTATGGATTCTAGGTTTTCATCTAGTCCATGGCTGAAACAAGTGAGGAGGGGGCTCTCGAATTCAATCTTACACATAAAATTTTATTACGCCAGAATAAAGTGAAACAACTTAACATAACATACCCGATGACTGTAGCCCTTTGTTTTTCACTGTTCCGTAAGACAATCAAGAGTTCCTCCAGAGGTGACCTGAAATCATCCAACCCCTTGTTGAAAAGATAGAGTAAGGCTCCATAAAGCCCATGCTCACGGCAAATTCTGACTACCTAAGTGTCAATGAGGAATATATCAAAATTTAGCACATTAACTTATTGAAAGAAAAAAAACCCAAATTTGGATACATGAAATTGTCTACAAAGTATGACCTGATTGAAATCTAAGGAAGATATATCCATGTGAAGTACACATTGCTCAATTCTTTGTAGCCATCCTTTCTCACTGTAATGTTCTACCAGCGCTTGCATAATCTGAGCAGTATGAAAAAAAAAATGAAATAAACATAACAGCAGTTTGAGGAGGTATCTTATAATTTCACAAAAGATACCTCAGGAGGAAGAGATCCAAGCATATCCCTTAAAATATAAGGCTCCAAAAGCTCCAAAAATGTATCTAGACAAACAAAAAGTAGTTGCCGCAATAAATAAGGGAAAATAGTGTCTCATTAGACATAAGGAACAAATAGTTTCAAGAGATTTAAACCAAGATCAAACTGTGTTGAAAATGGGCAGCATATTCCAAAGTGCGTGTATATCTCACTTAATAACCTTAAGGTATCAAAGTATTACAATTAGCATTGCAATCTATCCATATGAAAAGTTTTATGCTGATTGATTTAGCAAACTATAGAGTTACTCTAAACTGTTTATAGAAAAACTAAACTACAAATAAGGGAGAACATACATGCAAACACGCAACACAAAATATGTGTATGTATTATGAAAATCTGCATACATAAGAAATATCACTAACCCAAAGGAGATACCAATATAATATATTCCAAGATCAGTGGACCAAAGCTCGCTAAGGAATTTAAAGAATAAAGGCCCAGAATCAGACAACCTACATGGAACTAGTCACAATCCTAGTAACATCTTTCGAAAAATCCTATAGTTGGAATGATACTAAATCCTGTTCCTTAATAAAATGTAGCACCAAGAAAGGAAGTTGATGGATATACATATAGTCTATAGATGTGAAATATATACCTCTTTGTTGTACAGCCACAAATCTGGAAAATATCTCATCAAAGAGCAAATCCATTCTGTTAATATGAGCACAGAATTCAACGGCAACACCACCAACACGATTGTATTGTTCTTCTATCTCTAAATTGACATTATTGGTTCCACTGCTTCGCTCATGGGTTACTCCATTTTTTTCAATCTGATTGGAAAATGCTATTGAGATATAAGAAAACACTTCATCTACGTAGGAAAGAAGCAACTCTGCTAAACTCGGTGCTATGGCTTCCCTTATGGCATCCACAGTTTTGGGGAGGTCAACAACCCCATGAGCTTGACCATTAAAAAGTGACATTGCCATGTTAAATGCACCCATCCAGTCACCTCCTCTCCTTAACACATCAACCCGCTCCTTCCATGGCAGAAGTCTGGAGATAACAAGATGTGCAGTCCCGAGAATGTATACTGAGGCCCCTCTGACACCCACAGAGTTTTGATAAGCCTTCTCAGGATTTCCAAAGACATTCGTAAAGTATGTATGATAGGAAATTAGGTCATTCCCTGAAGAACTAGCCACAGAAAAGTTTGTCTGGTGAATTACCACACCATCTCTTGTGAACAGATACAAATGGCCTGACACGGTTGGGATCACCAGCAACTGAATATACAGAGAAAAGCAGCAAAATCATGAACATGCATTTGCTTAAAAAAATAATGATATCAGTATACACACCTGGTCATCAAGCCAAACAACACCAATAGCTGGACTGTCAAGTGACCATTTGGCATATTCCTTAAGGTCTGATTTTACCAACTTGGCGACCTGAACTCTACGATCCCAGGCAATGACAAGGAAAGAAACCCTGTCTTCTGCCTCCTTGGAAGAATTTTCTGCAAAATTGTATCTAAGTAAAACAGTACATGTAAAGTACACAGTTATAGCGAGAGAAGAATTACCCGTTGAGCATTTCCAGGCAGTGTATGGCATGGAACCCTCCCGAACCCCTTCGGGCCTAGGAAGTTGTGCATACACCTCCAAATTTGGAATGAGCTTTACCTGACGAAAACAGAAGAGGATGATTTCCAGAAGGGTAACCATTAAATTGAGTATGAAAAGTATCTGGAATATTTACCACTAGTCCAGTTTGATAGGTGGCAAATATAACAACACCTTCTTCCACCGAAGTTGAATCCTCATTAAAGAGCTTCCAAGTCGAATCAACCCCAACAACACCTCCCATCATGCTACTTATACTGCTAGATGGACCTGCAGAGTTACCCCCTTTAGAAGAGGCCAAGGAGCTTCCAAAATTTTCATCAGGCAAAGGTGATGCGGAGAGGACCGTTCCATTTTTTTGTCCATCAAGAAGACACTAATGCAATCAAAACAAGGTGTACAAACCCATTCCTCAGAGTTAGTAAGGCTAAACAAGAAACCAGTAGAAACGGACAAAATCACAGGCAAAGATGACTTTACAGAAAACTTCGTTTACCTGTGTTTTTACTGTGTACATGTTCAACAGCAGAGCCCAAGAAAAAGTGTGTTTGAAAACAACACCCTTCGTATCACTTGTAATAACTTTAAATTGGCGAGAACCCTGAGAATCCCGACCTAGAAAAAAGGCATATACTACTGGTGCAGTATGTTCAATAATCACTTTTGCGGCTGACGCTCTCTGCACGTCCCAAACTGTAACATGTCCATCACCATAACCTGCTAGCAGGAGGCTCCCTATCTGATTGAAGCAAACAGAGGTAACTGGGGACTGGGATCTTTCTCCTTGTAAACCAAGCCAGATCATCTAAATTTTTGTAAACATAAATAATAATCTGAGTATATATCCACACAGGTTAAAATCTACTCTTGTACAAATAACACAGAAATGTACATAAGTAATGATGTAAAAGACCTTTGATTCCATTTTATCTGCAGTATCAGAAGAATATTTACTTGGTACAACGACGATGACCCCCTTGGATGTACCCACAGCAATAAAATTTAAATGAACAGCCAAAACCTGAGGAGAACCATGGTCTCGCTTAAATGCTGGTGATGAAATGGTCCGGCTTATGGTATTGTCGGCATCAACATCAAAGTAACCTAAATTCGTTGAACCGACCTTAACACCCTCAAGTCTCATTGGCTGAGCAGCAGCCCCTTCCTCCCAATGCAAACCAGTATATGCTTGTTTCTTCTCAAACTCTTCAGCCAAGACAAGCTGCTTTCTAAAAGACTGTGATTTTAATATCTCTCTTTTACTCATCCTTTCTTTTTCCAACTCAACAATCCTCTCTTCTACAAGCTCAGAAATGCCAGAAATTGAGCTTCCATCATCAGGAATAACAACATCGCTACCCTCTTCTTTAGAATCCGGTATAATTATATCTGATTTCTCACTCTTAACATCTCCAACACTTGAGTTCTCATCATTGCTTACCTTAGTATCATAGCACTTCCCATCAGAATCATTCAAATGCTGAGACTCTAAAGACTCTGCCAAAGAAGCGACTAACATTGTGCCATCTTTGACCTCATCAACAGCAGCATTTTCGGATTCTGTAGTGGTCGTCGCCTCTTGCCTTGTTGATACGATTCCTTCATCGTCAAAACCAGAGGAGGCAGTGACTAAGTCAGGCTTTGAGTTTGCCTCATTGTCACGGGCATCAACTAAGCTCTCAGTAATATCACTAGCTTGGACTTCCATTACTTTAGCTTCCTTTTTTTGACTTGCAACAACCGCAACTCCGTTATCCTCATCCTCCATCCGAGATTCTCCACCAAAAGAACGAAAATCATCAACAGAAACAGATCCAGCAACAACTCCAACAGAATCTCCATTCGAAGAAGAAACTTCCTGATCTTCATCATCTTGATTTGAAACCTGCTGCAGCAACTCACTACTTGCACTGTTAGCTCTCCTTGACTTGATAATAGCAGCGTGTGGTGTCGGAACCAACCTGGAAGCAGCCACAGCCGCCGCAAGCGCCGCGCCGGGCTTCACATTCGACCGCACTCCTGCGAATAGCGACGGCAAAGGCAACTGCCTCAGAGAAGAAGAAGAAGAATTCGATGCTGAATTTCGCCTCGTCGGGGGAAATCCGCGATTTAAATTAGATTCAACTGACTCGGGTCTCACCACCGCAAGGGCTTCTGATAGGCGGCGAGTCGGATCGTTTTGCTTCAGCCGATTACTTAACGGTGGTGAAGAAGGAGGAGAAGACGACGGAGATGAAGAACTAGATGCGTTGAGAATTTCGTCGACTGTACGGTGAGGAACGGATGAAGAATCCAAATCGGAATCAGAGTCTGAGTCCGATACGAGGAACGAATCGAGATCGAGTTCCATGTTAGACTGCTTCATAACCATGAAGTTCAGGAGTCGTCGTCTCTATGACTTCAAAGTAGCGAGATTAATCTAGCCGGTTTGTTCATCAGAACTCGACTCCGATCATTCTCCGCCGGCACGAGTAATAAGGAAAACGAAACCTTCTGGATGTAGCGGAAGGTTTCATCGTAACTATCTAACCGTGAAGACGTCTACCAAGTTAAACTGAGACCAAATTGATTTTAAGAGCCTTTGATAAATAAAAACAAAGTGGGCTTTTGATGTAAGTAAGCCCATAATGAAGAGAATGGTTTGACCAGATAGATGTTTGACCACCAAAATATGTTAAACGCCACGTGTCTTGTTGTAGGGAATAAGACACCACCGTGGTCCATCTCGCACCTGATGATGTCTCTGTCCTTGTATCTGGCTCCATGCACGTGATAGCACGAGACTTCACCAGTTCGTTTTAATATTTTTCGTTCTTTTTTTTCTTCTAAGATTTGGCCAATAAGCACATCTTGAAAGCTGTCATTTTCTACTTGAAATAGTTAGTTTATAAACATGTATGATTATATGATAATTCTTTTTTTTTCCTTTTTTTAAAAGAAAATGTTAATGATTTACGTAGTCGATGATTCGTTTATCTTTATCTTAAAACTTAGGAACATGAATCACATTACAGTCGTCATAGACTCATACGTACATTAGATGTTTATATATTTGTAGGTTTATAGATATCAATGAGCATGCGAACGTATAGGGATAAGGTTCATGCCTCATGCGTATACATAGGTCCTCCATCTACAGATGCATGGTCGTCTATATATTCTACGAAATCTGTTAGAAGCTCGTGGCAGTAACGTGTTTGTCTAAAATCAAATGATTGTTGAAACAGCAATAGCTTTTTAGTTACAATATGAATGTACACTCTAGATATATATAAAGCAAAATAAATATATCTTTTTATCAACTATTGCATTTGTATTTTTGTACATTTATATGATATTTAGTAGAAGAAAAAATATACTAAACTAGTATAGTTATAGTTTGATGTTAATGTGAGAAACAACTTATTATAAGAAGTGAGAAAATACTTTGAGTGATAGATAAGAAACACTCACAAGTATTTTAATTGTGAATATTGTATATCATAACATAAACGCATTGTTTCAATCCTAATCGAAATCGAACCCATTCGAAATTTGTCTGATCGTTTTGATCAGAATTTGATTTAATCTATCTAAATGTGTTATATAGAATTGTTTTTCATAATAATTTAACCACATAAAAATATAGTTTTGCATAATGACATAATGAATTTTATATGGTTTTAAAAAAGTAACTCTCAAAACAACAAAACTCTTATCTTTCAATTACACCAAAAAAGGCAAGAAAATTTAAAGAATTGAATGTACAACAAATGCAAGCAGGTCCACGATATGATGACCCCAAAAAGAAAACAAAAAAAATGAAGTGGGAGAGAGAGTAAATGAAGAGGAAGAGTCATCGCTGTCATGGTCGCAGTTAAAGAGGTGGTCAGAGTCAGAACTCTCTCTTAAGCAACCTTCCAAATTTATTGACATTTCTGTTTCCCAAGATCCACCCACCACTCTCTTCTCTCTCTCTTCTTCTTCTTCCGCGCAAGAATCTAAGCCAAATCTCATCCTCTAATAATGTCCCGAAACAGGAGCATGAGACTACTACAAATATGTTGACTCTGTGAGAACCTTTTAAAAAGATTCGACCAAATAAATCTCCAATGGGTAAGAAGAGTGGTTCTTCTTCTTCTTCCTGGCTCACAGCCGTTAAACGAGCTTTCCGATCTCCGACCAAGAAAGAACATAACAACAATAATGCTCACGTTAATGAAGCTGAGGAAGATGAAGATAAGGTTCGTTTTCTTCTATGATGTCAAGATCTTGTTACTTGTCTTTGAATTCACATGCTCCGTTTCTTCATTTTTATGGTTGTTTTAAATTCACATGCACTTTGTCTGCAGAAGAAAGAGAAGAGACGGTGGTTATTTAGAAAACCGACGAACTACGACTCTCCGACGAAAACCTCCGGCGTCGGAAAAGACGTCCCGGCTCAGAAATCCACAGAAACTGCGACGGTCAAAACAACCGCTGCATCTCCTGTTACAGAACAGAGTCACGCCGTCGTAGCTATAACGCCCGCCACTGTCTCCTCCGCCGTATCGGAAGCTCATCCTCCGACGAAGACGAATGAGTTACCAAATCTCATAAGACGCACTTATACTGCAAGAGAAGATTACGCAGCTGTTGTGATCCAAACTGGTTTCAGAGGTTATCTGGTGAGCAAATTTTGATCTAATTACAATTAATTATGTCTAATTATAACGTTATCAGAGTAGTATTTAATAGTAAACTGGATTTGAATTTAGGCAAGAAGAGCATTAAGAGCGTTGAAAGGGCTTGTGAAGTTACAAGCACTAGTGAGAGGTCACAATGTGAGGAAGCAAGCAAAGATGACTTTAAGGTGTATGCAAGCTCTGGTTCGAGTTCAGTCTCGCGTGCTTGACCAACGTAAACGCTTGTCTCACGACGGTAGTCGCAAATCTGCCTTCAGCGACACTCACAGTGTCCTCGAATCTCGTTATCTTCAGGACATTTCAGACAGAAGATCCATGGTAAGTGATCTATATATGTATAGATTTCAGACACCAATATTACTCTGTTTCAGAGACCATAGTTACTCTGTTTCGGACACCATAGTTGCTCTGTTTCAGCAGTCAGGTTTGTAAAGCTAACATTTTTCCAATGATTTTTGTGTAGTCAAGAGAAGGAAGTAGCATTGCTGAAGATTGGGATGATCGACCACACACGATTGAGGAAGTGAAAGCAATGCTGCAACAAAGACGAGACACTGCGCTGAGACGAGAGAGTAACAATAGCTTATCACAAGCTTTCTCTCACCAGGTAAAATAGAACATAGCAATTGTGTGTTTGATTTTGCTTCGTTCAGTGTTTAATTTCTTTATGATTTTGATGAAAGGTTCGGAGAACGAGAGGTAGTTACTCTACGGGAGACGAGGAAGAAGAAGAGAGACCAAAATGGTTAGACCGATGGATGGCATCGAAACCATGGGATAAACGAGCTTCAACGGACCAAAGACCACCAGTTTACAAAACCGTGGAAATCGATACTTCTCAACCGTATTTAACACGTGGTAACTCGAGAACGGGTGCAAGTCCAAGCCGTAACCAAAGGCCTAGTTCACCATCAAGAACAAGCCATCATTACCAACAACACAATTTCTCATCAGCTACACCATCTCCAGCTAAATCAAGACCGATACAAATCCGATCCGCTAGTCCGCGGATCCAACGAGATTACAACTACACATCAAACACACCTAGTTTGAGATCAAACTATAGTTTCACAGCAAGAAGTGGTTATAGCGTTTGTACCGCTACAACCACCGCTACTACTACGAATGCTGCATTGCCGAATTACATGGCGATTACGGAATCAGCAAAGGCTAGAATCCGGTCTCAGAGTGCACCGAGACAACGGCCTTCGACACCTGAGAAAGACCGTGTCGGGTCAGCTAGAAAGAGGCTTTCGTTTCCGGTTCCACCGCTGCCGCATCAAATAGACGGTCAGAGTTTCAAAAGTATAGGAGGTTCACAATTAGGAGCATTGGAGCAACAGTCAAATTACTCTTCTTGTTGTACCGAGTCTCTTGGTGGTGGTGGAGAGATCTCACCTGCTTCTACTACCGACTATAGGCGATGGTTAAGATGATGATTCCCAATATCCAAAATTAACCGGTCATGATTTTTTTTTTTTCTGTCATAGATATAAATAAAAATATTTTGACAAAAGAACTATGACTTTTTCTAGTTTTAATTGATGAGCTTTTTGAGATTGGTGTGTAATAATTTTTGTGTGTGTTTGTGTGTGTGTGAAAAGGAAATTGGAATGTAGTCTGTACTAATTGATTTCTATATAACTATGTCCATTTATTTTTGTTAAATGTGTAAACTTTAGAATATGAACAATAATTAATTTATCTAGCTGTCATGATATAAGTGTATTTATTTAATTATATGATATAAGTGTATTTATTTAATTATATGATATAAGTGTATTTATTTAATTATATGATATAAGTGTATTTATTTAATTATATGGGAGTATAAAATAACGAAATTTTTATAGCCCCCACCTTTTTGTTTTTTTTTTTTAATATGCAAAAGTGAAGTTGTTAGGAAATGACCATAAAAAAAAAAGGCTGCAACTTTGCAACTTGAGACACGAGCAAAGAACAGAACCCATGTGACATGATTCCTACATGATCAGTCTTGTCTTCGACGTTACACACTAATCCATATCATACCTAAAGATCAATTAAATGCTTCTAAAATAATAGAGTCTCAAACAATTAAACAACCATTAAAGTCTATCAATTTGGCTAACACTTTTGGTAATTGTTTATCTTTTATCAGCTTTAGTGCATGTTTATTCACTACCTTAAGTGGAATAATATAATAAACCCCCATTGAACGTAAATTGGATTAAATTAATTAAAAATGATGAGAAGTAAAGCGAGAGACGCGAAAACAGCAGAGCGTGCAACAAATCACGGAGAGCTATAAAAACCTTAGGCCCAATAGAACTATAATGGGCCTTAAAAGCGTTTCGTTTTAGGGTGAGTGAAAATGTGTGCGTTACATGTGACCATAGCCCAACAACACGAGTGGGGTGGTAAAGAGGGGTTGTCTTCTTCCACCGGAGATGGAGAAATAAGCCGACGAAGTTTTTTGAGTAAAAAAAAAAACAGTATTCGTCGGGCAACCGAAGCGAAATCCCTAATTTCCCCAACACGAAACACCAATTTCCCCATTTCGAAACACAAACACGGTCTGGTATGCCGAGAAAATTCTCCATTTCTACTTTTCTTATACATTTGTTTTGGTTGTTTCGTAGATTTCTCTCTCTATCTCTCTCTCTCACGTTCCCTCACCAAATAAAATAAAATAAAAAAATAAACCCTAGTTTCTTTCTCTCAGCCTATTTCAAAGTTCAGATTTTTACACTTTGTTTCTGAGCTGAGCTTAGCTGGTGAGTAATTTGCTTTCTGGTTTGTGCTCGATTTTTTCTTGTTTTCTGGAGAGATGTGTGAGTTACGATCTCTAATTTCATTGGTTGCTTTCGGCTATGGCTTGATTCGTTCTGTTAATAAATTTGACTGCTTTTTTAAGTTGAATTTGGATCTGGAATCAACAATACACAAACGCAAAGTCTGCTCTTTCTCAAAGTTTTGATTTTTATCGCATTTAGTTTTGTGGTAGCAATTCTTCTGTATCCCTGCCACTAGAAGAACCTAAGTTTAGTTTTAACCATCCTTTCTTCTCCACTTGACTTCAAAATTCTTCAGTGTTTAAAGAAAACGAATTAAACACCAAAAATTCTCATATCACCCAATTCTGCTTCTCTTTTTGTACATTATAAGCTTGTTGGTGTATGGTCCTATAGCATTTTTCACAGTGATTATCTGAGCTTCCTGGTTAAAAGAGTATGGTTAATTGGATGATCAGATATCGTTTGCAAGAGCCTCATGTCAGACGCTAGAGATAATGATGACCGTGTGGATTTCGAGGAGGGTAGCTACAGTGAGATGGAGGATGAAGTGGAGGAGGAACAAGTAGAAGAGTATGAAGAGGAGGAAGAAGAAGACGAAGATGATGGTAACGGTGGCAATCAGAATGCCGAAGAACATGAGGTGGAAGATTATGGTGATACAAAGGGAGGGGATAGGGAAGATGGTCAGGAGGAAATAGCTGAAGATGATGACAACCATATTGATATTGAGACTGCTGATGATGATGAGAAACCAGTTTCTCCTATTGATGAAGAAGAAAGGGAAAAGTATTCCCATCTTCTTTCACTTCCTCCTCACGGTTCTGAAGTTTTTATTGGTGGGCTCCCAAGGGATGTTGGAGAAGAGGACCTAAGGGATCTATGTGAAGAAATAGGCGAGATCTTTGAGGTTGGTGCTCCATTAACCTTTTATCCAAATTTAAGGATGATCCTCTTTGTTGATTATGTATTTACGGCTGACTTTATAACTTCGTTTTTATTAGGTGAGACTGATGAAAGATAGGGATTCTGGTGATAGCAAAGGCTATGCGTTTGTAGCCTTCAAAACTAAAGATGTTGCGCAAAAGGCCATTGAGGAGTTGCACAGTAAAGAGTTTAAGGTAATCTCAACTGCTAACTGTAGCCTAACTTATCGATCATTGCTAGCTGACATTTTACTTATAACCACTTCTGTTTAACCCATATCTAATATTTTTACAGGGAAAAACTATAAGATGCTCTCTTTCTGAAACTAAGAATAGGTTGTTTATTGGTAACATCCCAAAGAACTGGACTGAGGATGAGTTTAGGAAAGTCATAGAAGATGTTGGTCCTGGAGTAGAGAACATCGAGCTCATAAAAGTAAGAAGACTTAATCAATCTGATTGTCATTCTTGTTCTTACCTAATTCCCTTACTAATTATCTTTTTGGTGCTTGTAGGACCCAACAAATTCCACTCGTAACCGTGGTTTTGCATTTGTTTTATACTATAACAATGCGTGTGCTGATCATTCAAGGCAGAAAATGATAGATTCGAATTTTAAGCTTGAGGGTAACGCTCCAACTGTGACTTGGGCTGACCCTAAAAGCTCTCCTGAGCATTCTGCTGCTGCTGCTCAGGTATTATTTAAATAGAAAGTATAGTCAATCTGCACCAAATCTTCTCTCCTGGGAAAGTTGGCCC
Organism: Capsella bursa-pastoris; assembly: GCA_036452645.1. Taxonomy (NCBI): domain Eukaryota; kingdom Viridiplantae; phylum Streptophyta; class Magnoliopsida; order Brassicales; family Brassicaceae; genus Capsella; species Capsella bursa-pastoris. The sequence goes on from CP144196.1 coordinate 23,642,052, forward strand.
TTTTTTGAAAATCTCTTTTGCACTATTTACTTAGGTGAAAGCCCTCTATGTCAAGAATATTCCAGAGAATACCTCAACAGAGCAACTAAAGGAACTCTTTCAGAGGCACGGAGAAGTGACGAAAATTGTTACGCCTCCTGGAAAGGGTGGAAAACGTGATTTTGGGTTTGTCCACTATGCTGAAAGATCTAGTGCACTGAAGGCTGTCAAAGATACCGAGAGATATGAAATCAACGGTAAATTTTTTACTCAACTAGAAGTCAGTTATTGAGTAACATGACAATATGCTTTCAACTGGTATCTAATAGTGTTTGTTTTTCCATCTCAAGAGATGTTATTTAGTAACACCTTCCACAAACTTAAAAACTTCAGGTCAACCGCTAGAAGTTGTGCTTGCTAAACCCCAGGCTGAAAGGAAGCATGACCCTTCTTATTCTTATGGTTCTGCACCTAATCCTGCCCCTTTTGTGCATCCCACTTTTGGTGGTTTTGCTGCGCCTCCTTATGGTGCTATGGGTGCCGGTTTGGGTATTGCCGGTAGTTTTAGTCAGGTATGTGTTTCTAAGAAAGAACTGTTTGTCATCTTTAAGTATTCTTATCAGCAAATTTTTTTCCTTGTGTGACGTTTTACTTTAATTTTGCATTGAGCAGCCAATGATCTATGGTAGAGGAGCAATGCCAACAGGGATGCAAATGGTTCCAATGCTTCTTCCTGACGGCCGAGTTGGCTATGTTCTGTAAGTTGATGGTTGATCCTTCTCTTTCGATTCATATTTTCATTTGCTTATGATAATAATAACCAATATGGATTGTTGTGCAGGCAACAGCCTGGTATGCAGATGGCGGCACCACCACCACGACCAAGAAGAGTTGACCGGAATAACGGCTCGAGTGGAGGGTCAGGCCGAGATAACAGTCATGAACATGATGGTAACAGAGGAGGCCGAAGGTACCGACCCTACTAGCAACCATAGAGAAAACTAAGCAAGTAGAAAAAGAAAAGGAGAAGGTGAATTGGGGATTTGTTTGTAGTTTGTTTCTTTGGAGAAACTTTAAAAGCTCTCTCTCATGTGTTATAAAATATGAAATCGAAACCTTACGGTTTCTGGTTTGGTATGGAGATTCCTGAGGGGTAGGGTGAGTGATTTGATCTTAAATTATGAGACTTTTTTTTCCTCTCTTGAATAATATTCTTCTCAATCACATGCACGAGTTTTCTTTTTGCTCTTTCTTATACATAACTTCTACGACATGTAGCCGTTGTGTAACAAAACTTCAGCACTTACGATTTCCGAATATGTCGGATGAGAATTAGTAAACATCTTTACGAAATTCATTTACCATGATTTTGACAAAGCAAACCAAATCTATTCATAGACTGAGTTGAACATGTCAAACGAACTTAGACTTTAAACAAGAAACAAAGGAATGAATCAAACCAATTTCATTATCACAACAAGTTTAAAGAAGAAGCACAGAAATTAATCAAATCAATTTCATTATCACAATTCACAACAATGTGCTATCACAAATCTTTTTGAGAAGGGAGTTATCTACATTGGGGTGTAGTTGAAGACTTACTCGACAATGATTGGTTGATGTGTTTTCAATCAAGGGTCGATGTCAGAACGAGTTGGAAATTCAAGGCCTTGAAGGGAAGTTATGTTATCGAGATCGTCTTTAGAGTACAATGGGAGGAGCCAAAAAGCCTTCTTCCTCCCAAAAACCTTCACAAGAAAAGACAGCAGATTCAAAGAGTTTAATCAATTTAACTATCAATCCATGGAAAGATAGAAAACAAAAGGACTCACCTGCTCGAAGTTTTTCTTCTTTCCTAAGTCATATTTCCATCTAACTTCTCCATTTTTCTCATGCATCTACAAAATAAGACAATAAATTAAGAGAATAGAATCAGATGTTCAAGCGTTAAGTTGTTTGTAGAAGGAAACATAGTACTTACCTCAACTGAAGTAGTGTTGGATGAGAGAAGAGAAATATGCATAACTACGAAACAAAGAAGGCTGAGAACGAACGCTAAGTTCAGAACTGCATCAAGGGGATAGAATCTGTAAGAAACATAAGGAGGGAGAATGAGACCCAGAAAAAAGCTAACCACTTTCTGGGAAAGAGAAAGCAAAAAAAAAAAAAACGTTTTACACTCACCGAATGCCAGAACGAGGGAGGCTAGTTTACCCGGAGAAGAGGAATGCTTAATAGCCTGGCTGAAGAATTCGATAAAACTAGGAAGCAAGACTATAACGTCCAACATTGTCTCCAGAAAAGTATAGAACTACAGATATTAAAAAAGAAAGTGAAGAAATCAGCAAATAAAGTAATTCCATTGCTAATTCAACCCATTCAAACACCATAAGATTTAAAACGGAAAGGGTTTGTACCAGAAAGAGAAGGAAAAATTTGTAATTGCGTGCTCCAACGCAATTGACAATCCAAACACAGTGATGATCCATCTTGAGAACACATCTTTGACCTGAACAATATAAAACGTGAATCGAGTAAAGCTTTATTCCTCCATCACTAGATACCTAAGCAGAACATAATATAAACAAATCGGGTTTCGTCTTACACACAGAACAATGATGGCAACGAGGAGGCTTAACATTCCGGCATTTGGTACAGTAACCTAAAGAGCCAAAAGCTCCTTGATCTGTTGAAGTACCAGCCTCCAAATTGTCACCACCTCCCATTTCTCTTCTGAAATGCTCAGGAACAGAACCTGGGTCCGTAAAAACTGTTGAGAAGTAGCTCCACAACAACATAATCAGCTGCAAAGGACCAATCAAGCATCATCTCATCAGAACTATAGTCTATAACTCAAGAGATAGTAAAACAAAATTGAATTTTCTTTAACAATTCATGGTCTTTAACAAAGATTATGTATCTAAACTCTAAACTAGTTCATGGCTACCAAATTAACCAAGCCTAAACCCAATGCATTTCTCATTCCCATGCTACATACTTAGTTCAGAGTTTAGGGGTTAAGCAGCAAAATCCTACAAGATCAAAGTCTTCAATCCAAGAGAAACAAAAACCAAATCTGAAATGATAAGACTTGAAAATATTTTACCAGGAAATGGAAAGTAAAGATGATTAAGATAGCGAGGGCAGATAGAGCTCCATGGTCGCCGCGGATCAAAATCGGCCACCATGTGCTAACGACGACGGCGTAGTAAGATACAGCAACAACGGCGAAGACGAGAAGAATCATAAAATAGCCGAGAACTTTCAGACCGGAGCAGAACCGGAAAAGGTTCATCTCCAGCCTAGTCAAAGGGAGAATAGGGACAGCTCTTCGGGTCCGAGCCGGAAACAACCGCCGTAAAATATCCGGAGCCACGGTGAGGGATCGGAGTTTACTTTGTTCGGTGGACGACGGTTGATTCTATCGCCGTAGTTGGAGCTAACGTTGGTCATACATGACACACATTTAAAGTAACCTTCTTCTTAATGCAGAAGCTTTCATAATTAATTAAAAGGCCCATTAATAGGCCCAATAAATAAAAACAGCGGTGGGTCTTTCTTTTTTCGGTTACACATAGAGCAGACGAAAATTTAGACAAAGCGCCACGTGTACTATTCGGTGGGGAGACAGTTTTAATTGTTTTGGGACTTTTTTTTTTTTGTCTTAAAATTTCCCAGAAACCTCGTCGGCGAAATTCAAACAAATAAAAAAAGTCTTTAAACATTGAGAGGATAATCCAAAATATTCATTGAAATTTTTTGCATCATTTTGTTTTGTCTTTGCATTGGGCTCTCAATTATTCTATCATCACTTTGATTTTATTTTTACTTTCCATCGTGAGACGAACGATACTTTAGGGTTTCACTGTTTCAGTGTTGATTGGTAAAAGATGCAGCAATCTCCACAGATGATTCCGATGGTTCTTCCTTCATTTCCGCCAACCAACATCACTACTGAACAGATCCAAAAGGTTTTTGCTTTGCTTTGTCTTTGATTTATGGTAGCTTCTTGAATATAATAATTTCTGCTAGGAGAGCCAATAGGCAATAGCGTCGTATGATTTGTCTTAAAGTACTGTTTTTTTGTCTGTTTTAAGTTTGTGCTGGAATTGAAAATTTATATTTGAAGTGAATGAATTAGCTTTAGAATATGATTGTGATGTTTAGACATTGACTAATAGTATTTTTGCTTGATCACTTGTTTTGTTGCTTCTTGAAGTATCTTGATGAGAACAAGAAGCTTATAATGGCGATATTGGAAAATCAACACCTCGGTAAACTTGCAGAATGTGCTCAGTAAGTTTGGGATAGTCTTGTTACGGTCTTGAGCTATCTTAACTCTTTTTTTTTAATGGTAAATGGAATGTTAAGAATAGAGGAATCTTGATTGTGTTAGGTATCAAGCTCTTCTCCAAAAGAATTTGATGTATCTCGCTGCAATAGCGGATTCCCAACCTCAGCCACCACCAGCTGCACCAATACCAGGAGCCATGATGACTCCCCAAGCTGTTAGTTTCTGTTTTGAGTTTTGATCAGTAAAATTTAATTCGTAGTGAAAATTAGAATGAAAACGTTTCGGGTTCTTATAGTTTATGTGTGTACTATGTTTGGTTTCTCTAGATGCTCCCTCATCCGTCAGCAATGTAGCCACCACCAAGCTACTTCATGCAACAACATCAACAAGCTATGGGAATGGCTCAACACATTCCACCCGGGATAGTCCCTCCAAGAGGTCCATTGCAATTTGGTAACCCGCATCAACTTCAGGATCCGCAGCAACAGTTACATCAACAAGCTATGCAAGGGCACATGGGATTTAGACCAATGAGTTTGAATCATAATAATAACGGACTGCAACATCAAATGCACCATCCAGAAACTACTCTTGACCCAAAAAACTGTAATATCTATAACCATTTCCTCAAGTTTGATTTGCAGCAGTTTGGATCTTTATCGTCACATTACTGATATTTCACCATCTTTCTCTACCAACAGCGGGTCCGAACAATGCTAGTGGTGGAGGGAAACAGGATAGGACCAATGTGAGGCAGAGTACAGCTGATGAGCAAGGCGGTTCAGCTGCTACTTCTGGACTTGGCAGTGATGATGCAAAAATTGAAGGAAAATAAAATGGGGGGAGAAGAAATGATGCGTTTGTTGATATTATATAGGTTCTGCCCTTTTTTTGCTTTTCAGGATTTTATGTTCTTTCACAGTGATAGAAAAAAGTTTCCATCATTTTAGCAGGTAGTCTCTGTTAAGGATTTTGAGACAATTCCTTTCAGTTCCTATCAGTACCGTTGTTGTATGGTATTAGTGGCACCGGTTCAGTGTGGTGTATGAAATGAAGCAGTCCATTAGAATGAATGAATGACGCTAACTTGATAGTACCTCACAGTTTGTGTGGAATTCATTTCATTTCAATGCTTGAGATGCATAAAGAAGAAAGCATTATGTTTGGTTGAAAACTTACAAGTCTATCTACAGAACCAGCCAGAACAAAAACTGAAAGGAAATATTTCGGTTCTGAATTTTCAAAATTAATCCAAACAAAATAAACCAACAACTTTTTCAATCTAAGTTGGGAAACCCATCATGTGGAAGCTTAGCTGAGTCTTGTTGGCTCGAATTTCATTTATCGTCAAAATCAACAAACCTTACAAAAAGCCATGCATCCGGAAAAGCTTGGTCTGAATAAATGTGTTATCCATCAACACAGATTATTACTATAACCAGCTAGAGCAATTAGCCGATCCTCAAATCAAACACAAAAGAGCAAATATTATAAATGAATCCATAGCGAATGAGAACGATGCACCATAAGGCAAATCACTCTGGACGTGACTTGACGATGAAATTCTGGCGACTGATTGGGTTCATCACAACGGGAGGACCAGCGGTTCTTGGCCATGCTTGGAGTCTCTCCTCAGTTGCAGCCAACCATTCCTTGTTAGTTATAGTTCCCGGGGTAGATCCTGAGAGTTAAAAACAAACCGATTTAGCTTTTATCGTATATCATTAGTAGCTAACTTGAGAGATTTTTCGGAATATGGAAACTTACCTCCAAATATCTTATTGTCAGAGATAACTTTGTCACACACGTAAGCTACTACAGCAGATCCCGCAAGAGCACCAACAATGTATGTACCTCTTGACATCCTTAACAATGAAGTATCTAGAGAGATATCAAACATTAATCAAGCCACAATTCCATGTACAAATCAAAAAATATTCACAATCAGCACAAACACAAAGAAAAACGAACGATCAGTTTCGGAGAAAGCCACATATATCAGATTATAGCTACAGTAATTTGTGGAATTAGAATGAAGTCTCAAGGCATATTAAGTCCTAATCAAGCCAATGAAACTCATCAAAGATTACATAATTAAGCAGCTGAATAAATAAATAAATAAATAACCCATCCAACAAATCTCAACCATAACACAAAAGAAGAACAGGATTGTGTATTTTCACACATAATCGATACGAAGCGATCTATGAAAACTATCTCGTTTTATTTTCCTTCTCATCAAATAACACATCTCTAAACGTAATAACGATCTATTGAGATATCGACGGAGGAGCAAAATCATAGATCTCATGAATAAACAAAACCACACAGACGACTAAAAACAACAACATATAAGATCTGAAAGAATCGGTTTATCACAGCAGAAACATTGATTTGGAGAATAGTGTGATTTTTACCTGAATCGATTTCACAGACGACGGAGCGAGAGAACGAAGAGGCGCAGACAATTTCGAGAAGAATCGTTTGGTAGCTTTTTTTTTGTTTAAGGGAGAGAGACGAAATAGTGATTTACGTTTCTCGTCAAACTGGAAAATGATCCAAGAGTGGGCTTATCAGGCCGTAATGAGTCGTTTTGAGTTATGTGATTCCATTCGTATTGGGCCTGAAATTACCCAATAGGCCTGATAAGCCTTATATTTTATTTTCTTTTCTTTTTTTGGGCAAAAACAGATTTTCATTGAATAAGCCTCATATATTTGTTGGAATCTCATATTTATTCAATCCTGTACAAGAGAAATAGCTAGTGTGAGAAGAAGAGGGCTAGTAGAAGAAGAAGAAGAAGAGAAAGGAGAGACTAGAGAGCGTGACTTAGTAAAGAGGAAAGGGCCAATTGGGCCAGAAGTTAATTAAAGCCCATTTGATGTTGGATCTTTTTAGTTAAGTGTGTTTTTGTGTAATCCTAATTAGGTAAAAAAACGAAAATGTTGTAATGAACTTTATCCATAACTAGAATGAGAGGTTAAGCAAAGTGGCTTGCCAAAATCCAACAACATTTTCATACACTTTTTTCATAATAATACATCTAACATTTTTTCTTTTTAAATATATATAACATAAATATTATATACATATAAAGAAATGGTTTTGAAAATCAATAAGCCTTAAAAATTTCATACATGTATGTATATTTATTTAATTATTTAATTTTTCATTTAGAGTGCCATTTTAAAATATAACTGAACCGGCCATAAGAGTTTTTGATGTTGACATCGTTACATTGTGGGTGCTATAGCAGGATTGGACAACCATGTGAAAAGATAAATGTTTCTGACTTTTTCTATTAAGAAACTTAATTTCAAAGCAATAACTATTATTGTATCATAGTTTATTTAATAGACACGTGAATAATGATAGCACAGAATATTTACGTTTTCGAAAAAGAAAAATACCTAAAACAAATTAAAAAAATTTACATTACATAAAATACAAAATTGGCATATGTTGTGTTTCATATGTGAATGTTTGGATATTGTTAGTAATGCTTACTTCGTCGCGCACAAAAACATTTTAAACATTTAATCCAATTCGTAATTTAGTGCTACTACTTATATTGTTAACATAGCAAACAAAAGCAAAAATAAATATTCAATGCAATTGCATTATTGTACCCTTTTTTTTCTTTGCATTATTGTACCACTTTTTTCCCCACATTATTGTATACTTTATTTTATTTTCCCTGTACGTTGTACAGTTTGTACTTCGTACTAATACTTTTCTCCAAACTGTTGTACAAATTGTAAACCAATCAATGTCTTAACAACAGTCTTATAACAATAGATATAAAGCAATGTGTTAATTCACTGTGAATTGACAATATACTGATGTTAACGAGCTAGCAGCTTTCACAGAAGTGTGGTCCTAAGATTTTTGCTTTGGACGATCGTACTGTGTCTAACTCTACGATTTCTTTCTTTTAGTCATTTCACATGGTCTCCAAATGATCAATTAATTAAAAAAATTGTTATTAGTAATACGCCATAGTTTCAAATTACCATTTGATCCATTCCGACTCAAATAATACCTTTTCGTCTCAAAGTAAAGATTGAACTTAATTAGGGCACAAAGAAAATAACCCCATTATACTATACCACTAGGTCATCACCATTAACTTGTAGTCTCTTCTTTTTAAAGGTCATGACTTGTAAGTGATACAAAGTTTGAGAAAACAACATTACACCATATAAAAATTTTGTTTGTAAAAAAAAAAAGAAAAATGTTGTGTCTCTTATAGACACGTATTTGTAAAGACTTAAACACTGTGGTTTTGTTTGACTGAGGTTCTTAACGAAATCGAATTTTTTATGAAACAACCTTATAATCGGTAGAAAGATTTGATTATTCGTATACTCATCAGAAATTCTTAGCAAGAAGACAAAAACACTCGATGGATATTGTTTAACACCATACATCCCAAAAAAATGTCCCATCACCCATCGAGAAAAAGAAAAGACAAAAGTTATTATTGCAACGTTGATGATGTTCAAAAATTGGTACAGCTTGTTGAAGACGGGACCGTGGGCAAGTCAATGGCAGAGCCAGAATAATTAGTCATGGGTCATCATTTCAAAAAAGAACGAACATACTATTACAATTATTTTGTATATTTTCAGTAGCATAAAATTTTGTTTTCGTTCGTTTCTCGTTAATATCTAAGTCTAACCAATCAAAGTTTATAGTTTAAAAGTGTGCATTATATAGCATATACGTTCATTAAATATATTTCAAATGTTGGATAATTGCTCAACTTTAACACGATCGACCACACATTTTAATCATCGCACAAATTTAGATAAAAGTTTAATACTAATTATATTGATAACAAAGCATTATTAACGATTTTCATCACGTATACATGACTAAACTTAGCTTAGTGAGCTTAGGTTTCGGACAAGTGTGGTCCTAAGCATATCTTCCGATCGTAATCCGTCTGGAACCAAAACAACAACGTCTTGTACCATAATCTGCCCCAAGCGCGACGCGTTCGCGTGTTGAACACGACAATCCATTTCCATTAACGTACTCATCAATGCACACGTGGGATGGTTCACATTCTCCGTCTGCACCCTAACTACGGCTTCGTCTCCGACGATCTTCGCTTGCACTTCCAAGTTTGCTTCCGATGGTTTTTGGCTGACCTGGTCTACGGAAGACGGAGACGTGTTGCTGCTGTTATGGTCTAATTTATCAGTTTCCGTCATCGAAGTCTTCAAACTCTTCATCTCAGTTTCGAGATGATCGATTCTGGATTTAAGATCTTCGATGTACGAAACGGCGTCGGCTAAAAGCGACGCTTTGTCCATTCTTGATACGTTTGGTACGATGGCACGTAGAGCGTAAAACCGGTGGTTTAGCTTCTCTCTTCGCTGCCTCTCCGCCTCCACGTGGGACACTTCTTTCGCCGTCGCTCCATCCGTCTTCTCAAGTTTCTTCCTCCGTTTGTTTTCCGATCTTAACTTCTGATTTCCAATTTCCGAGTGATCTGATTCCACCGGTTTAAGATAAGAACCGGTTTTGTTGGTGAGTTCTAGGGTTTTGCCTGACCCGAATAATATTGACTTGACCCGGTTGATGAAGTTCCAGTTTTGGTTAATGGAGTCAGACGAACCAAGTTCGATAATGCAATTGTGTATGGGTGCGGAGACGAATGTGTGTACCCCGTGAAAACTAGCTTCTTTAGCTCTCTCGTAGTTACTAAACCGGAGTTCGTCGAGACCGGTTAGCCAAACAAAAGATTTATCGGAAAGTTCCTTTCTCCACGACCCATCTTCACCGTAAAACGATGTGGCATAGAACATTTCAAGATCTCCACCGTCCATCATCAGCTCACACTCGATGCTCTTAGTTGTATGCTTAATTAAGAAAGAAACCAAAACAAAATCAAGGGTGAGAAAATTGTATTTTTATCTTAATGTATAATGAGTAAAATAAATCTTGGGTATTTTGATTGTAAAACATATTAAAATAGATTAAAATAAGAGAGAAAAAAAATGAACATTTTCTTGGGATGTGTAGTTCTTGTTTCCACGGAAATGGCCGTCAACCCAAACCAAGTAAGACCGGTCCGATTGATCATCAATCATCTTTTGCCAAAAAATGATGTAAGCCCATTGGTCCGGCGAGGTTTCCACGATAAACCGGAGTTTTTGCTGGAGTAGTTCCGTCGGAGATGAGGACACTATGGCTGGAGTTTGTTGCGTAATAGACAGCATAGAAGACGACAAAGAAGTAAGATTATTATCCATTTATTTTTTCCGACCAAACCTAGCTAAGAGGAGACAAGGATGAAATAAGATGTTATATAATAGAGTAAGAAGATATAAATAGACAGAAATATATATTTCTGTCGTAATAACAAATTTTCACAATTCTAAAAAAAAAAAAATTACTAATTTTCATATTCTGGTTTTCGTACGTGGATTTGTATCTTGTGATATATATTTCAATAGTACTTAGCCACGTGAAAACTGAATTGATTTCTTTTCTTTAAAAGAAGACAAATTCTTGTAAGTATTTTTAGTGGTCCAACTTCGATGAAATAGACAATATATTTTGGATTACATTGCATGATCATTTATATATTAAAAAATTATATTGACAAATTTAAATGAAAAAAAATTGGCTGGCTTAAAAAAAAACAACCGAAAAGAATTTGAAACGTTTGACGACTGTAACTTCGTATGATGGACAATATTAAGGGGGTGTTATTGGTTTGTGAGTTATATGGAATTTAGATGACTCTACTAAAATCATAGATTATATGATTTTAAAGGATTGTTTGAGAGTTTTATATAATCTTGTTGATTAGTTTTTTAAAAGTCTTGTAAAGTTTCTCAAACAATCTCTGTATTTCTAAGATACTTTTCATGACTTTATTTTGTAAAGAAAAGTGTTTAAAATCATAAACCAATAACATAAAATTTTAATTCATTAACAATCAAAGATTCTTTTGTTTTAATTGAATAACACAGAACTTTTAATGACTTTGTAAAACTCTGTATCCAATAACCCCATATTTATGAAGATTTTGAATGACTCTTTACAAATCAATAACTAATAACACCAAACTTTAAAAGAGTTTTGTAAAATCTTGATTGAATAACAACAGATTCTACCTAACATCTAAAGTCATTAAAACTCCATATAACTCATAAACCAATAACACCTCCTTAACTAGATACTAACACAATAATCTATTGAATTGGTAATTATTTGGACGTCACTTCTTTACAAGTTTACAACTATGTTTTAGCTGCTTTTATCATTGGACACTACCTACCATAAGTGGATATATTTGCATTTGCACTAGTGTGAGTACGTATGAGTGTATGACATATATTAAAGGCAGGTAAAAACATAAGTTTATATAGTGTAAAGTGTATTCTCAAATTTCCGCACGTACGTTATGAGGTTGAAGAAAATGAATAAAATATATATTAAAAAAAAAAACTTTATATAGTAGATATTAATGTGCTAGTGTACGTCCCATGGTGCATGGTTGTATTGTGATGATCCTATATATGGTAGTATGTTAATATATATTTATTTTTCCTACACACCCAAAAATATGATTGGATTTTAAAAAGAGAGAGAGAGAGAAAAAATTGTTTCTTCTGCAAAAAAAAAATTAATTTTGATACCAACATGACTTTGCATATAACAACAAAGTCACTTGGGTGACAAATTGTATCGTCTATATCTATATTTTGTGGTTATCGATCTTGTAAATCTCGTGTATGAAAAGGTTGTTTTAAGGATTTGCGTGAAGGGATTGCGAATAGCGTAGGAACCAATTTAAAGGAATCTTATCAAAAATTCTATATTGTGGTGGTACTGAGAACTCGGTTAAAGATTCGAAGATAGATAGCATATGGCCAAGGAGAATTGGTCCGACTTACACCATTTATATGATGTCATCATTTTGTACTATTTTTTTTCTATGACAACAGCAATCATCATCACATGTTTAAACGAAAATATATATGTTCAACCATTTTATTAATTTTCCAAAAGACAGTTGTAATTTGGAAAATAAGGTGAATTAAGTCATATATAAAAGAACAACAAGAAGGGGTTATTAGAAGCGATCAATGATCCGCATAGCAGCATCAGAGAGTTGGGCATATATTTGGATTTGGCTACTTAGTTGGGGAAACGTGAAATTGACATTGTTGAGTTGGAGCAAACACCCAAGAGGAAAGCTAAGCGCAAGCTCTATCGATTGGTTGACTTTGTCGTAGTCACCTGATATTAGACTTTTTTTGGCTTCCGACAGTTTTGTAGCTGTATTCGGCAAATCCGCTTTGCAAATCTCCAGAGCTGTTTTCACTTCACCGTCTTCTTTCTTTGATGATAAATCGGTTATGTTGCTACACCAATTAGAAAAAAAAAATTGAAATATTAGAGGATATATATATATTAGTTATAATTTATATAAATATTTGGTTATAATTAAGTGAAAACTTGCTTGGTAATGATAATGAGGTGAGAGTCAAGACAGTGTAGGATGATGCCAGCGATGCCAACAGGGTTAGCTTGAACAGAGGTTTGGTTGGATTCGAGACATTGCATGCATATGGACGGGACTTGTGCATTGTGGCATTCATTTGTCATCAGGTCCTTCTTGGCGCATAACATAATGGGAGAGATCACCAAAATTGTTAAAAGCAGAAGCTTGACCATCATCTTTAGTTATGCTAAGTGTTTTCCTAGATATGATTTGATATTATACTATATTTCTTCCAGGGGTGCGAGTTTGCTTATTTAAACTAAAAACTTGGGTCGTCTCGTTCACGAGGAGGTCAGCTACTCATCGGCTGTATCCTGTATGTAGCCTGTTTTCAATTTTACCTTTTTCACCTAACCATTCAAGGTACTAGTCTTATTTAACTCCATTTGGGTAAAAAGCAGATTATATATTTATATCTCTCTTTTCAATTATAGGATTTTACTCCATTAAATAACATAGTGATCTTTAATTTTGCAGATCTATTGTAAGTTATTTTTTTTTATTTTAAAATCAAAGTAAAAATATATTTATGGATTTGACTAAAGATTAAACAGATGGTAGTAGTAAGATGACTTATACCCTTCACCAAAAAAAAAAGTAAGATGACTTATACCTGTAAAATATGGCAGTAATACTATAAATGGTGATTTTCCTTAATGACAAAAAAATGAACATTAAAAAAAACATATATATATATATATATAGGCAAAAATGAAAAAGAAATGACTATAGTAAATATAATTGTTAACATTTTTTCAGTCAATTGTATTTAACATTTTAAACTTTTCTATGTATTATTCAATTTCTAATAATCATAATTCATAAGTAATAATCTAATAAAAAATATACAATAAATAGGTATAGATTTAAATTGTTTTAAATAACGTTTTAAATTGAGTAATAATAATTTAACATGTTTGCCTTGTTGGATTCGCTTATTAACTGCATGGGCTAAGTCTATAAAGACTGATCTAAATTTCCAAGCAATACAAAAGCCCAAGATAGGCCCGTAAACTTATAAAACATGTTTACTCACGATCGTGATTTTTGAAGTGAGTGCGTTTTGCTGCTCTGGCCATACGAAAAGTGTCAAAGCCTCTCCTCCATTTCTTTCCACTTTCAAAATTCTTCAATCCCATTATTATTATTATTATTTCAAAGAATCGTACGGAAATTATAATGGAAATAAAATTTCGGATTCTTAAGGATAGATTCTAAAGTGTGTGTGATACATAAAGTTTTCCCTTACATATATATATCATAACTCATAACTCATAGTTGAACCAAACAATTTTAACAAAATTTCGATCAGATGAGTTTAAGTAGCTTCGTTTCCACGTAACTTTATCAACGTAAACGTAAGACAGAAGTTATATTTATGGTATATATGTGATATAACCACGAATTACAAAAAAAAAACAAAAAAAAAACATTAAACTACTTCCTTGTCCAAATGGTTTTACATATTTGTGAAATAGTTGGAAAAACCAAACGACTTAAATAAAAATATTATAATTCTATAAGATGTTGGCTAAACCTCAAACCAATTTCAGAATTTTCAATAAAAATGTAGAATTTCAATTGGCAATTTCAAACTAACAGAAGAGATCGATCGATTAAGTATGTAAATAGTTTATTCTTCACAATCTATTTTTATTGCAACGTTATATATGATTTTATGATCGGACATATATAAGCGTAGAATAATTAATCGATATACATGAGACATGATATATACTTCAAAAAGAAAAGTCATTTGACATGTATGTGAACAACAAAGAGGCACACAATAAGATAGAAGACCGATATTTATTTACAATCAACAACACTGAGAGAGATGTATACTTTATTAAAAACAGCCAAAACAAGAGAGCATCAAACCCTAAAACACCGTATGAGATGGTTGTGATGATGATGATCAAAGAGATTATGACCGAGAAATTTAGTGTTTTCTCCATCGATCAATCCTCGAACGTACCTAAACTCCTCAACGTGACAAGGGATGGTGATGGTCCCCTTTTGAGCAAAACCAAACTCTTCTTCAGCTTCCTTCAAGAGTTGTCCAAACAAAGGATGATTAAAGTACAAAACGGGAATCACAAATCTCTCTTGCTCTTCTCCTTGTCCTACCTTCACTGCCAAACACCCTTTTGGTACCTTTTCATGATCATGCTCATTATGATGATGATGATATAGACGTGGTAAGTGGAAGCTCCAGTGGCTGATCATGACTCTGTCTCCGTTACCCATTAGATAGTATATATGTATATGGTTTAGTTAGTTTGTCGCCATGGTTTCTGTCTCTCCCATGTTGGTTTAGTTTCTCGAGAAGATAGGTGTGTTTTGCCTAGAAAGTGAGAGAAAAGAGCAAGGATTCTTGGATTGTTGTAAGAGATGATGGACGGTGAAGGAAAGGTCGCATGTTGGTCATTTGCTTTGAAGATGAGTCTCTCTTTAATTGGTTTTAAAGAGAAGGTGATGTTTCTTGTATATATAGCAAAGTTGGGGTGCGCATAGATTTACTTTATTTTATTTTATACTTATTTGGATCGAATTTGAATTCCTAATAATATAACTTAAAAAATAAAAAGTAATATCGAATATAATTTTACTTGAAATTTAAGCACTAAAACAGACTTTAATCTTATCCTATAGCTATCTATATGTACTTTTTTTGGTTCTTTTTTTCCTTTTTGTCATCATTAAAATTTAAATGATAATCCAGCTAAACCCAGGATTAACGGAGATGATGACAGACACATCGTATGTGTGTATTGTGGTTAATATCGCTGCATCCACTACGATTGTATACTGTATATACGTACGTTTTTATTAGTACTAAAAGATATATAAGGAAACTATGTACAAGGTTTATGTTCTTTTTTACATTTTGTCAGTAAATTGATTATTCAAATCAGATTATTTCTAAATAATCGTAAAACATATCCATTTTCTCAAATGTAAAAGAAGCGACGATAGTCTAGTTCTTAATTTATAACAGATTGAGGTTTATGACATCCATTAACCCCCAATAAAAAGTTGATATGTTGCGATATTTATAAAGAATGAGATTTGATTTTTTTTTTTACCCAAAATATTAGTTGTGTAATAAATAGACTAATTATTTTTTCCCGAAAAAAATTGATATGTTGGAATTATTAGAAGCAAAGTATTATTTCGACAGAAGCATTAGAGAGAACAAAAAAAAGGTGGTGGTTTAGTGGTAGAAAATGTTAGATTGGTGCGAACCGGCCCCAAAATTGGATCGGTAGGTCATCTGGTCTTATTTTCTTTTTATTTGTCTAAAATATATAAATTATACCAAAAATGTTTCATATTAATTAATAAACAGTCAAAAACTAGCGTCTGATTTACATGATTGGAATCTTACACATGTTGCCTTTCCCACAAAAGTATTTTTCAATACGACTTCGTTATTTCGTTTATATATATATATATATTCAATTATATATTCACATCAAGAATAAAGTGAAAATTCTTGGTGTAGTGGAGTCAATTGCATTATTTGTGTATTTTTCACTCGAAAGACAATTCATGATTAGAAGAAGAATACATAGAGATAAACTAACCTCTAGTAAAAAAAAAAATAGCTAAGACCAATATTATAGGGGGTATATTTCAGATTTTCAAAGAAAAGATTTTGTCATAAAAAAATCATATAATCTTGGTCTAGTAGTTTTCGCTTGAATGAAGAGTTGACCTGTTAGTTTAGGTCAGGAATCGATTCCCTTCAAATACAAAATCATTAGATATTTCTATTTGGTCAAGGATTTTTAGCCGATTTTTCTCGGATCCTAGGATTTTACGACCCAAAATCGGAACCTTCTCCTAATAATTTTTTAAAAAAAAATAGCTGAGAGAACATTATACAGTAATAACTCAAATACTGCCAGTAAGTTTGCAATTTATAGCGAGTTTTAAAAAGGATCCGATTGATACATTGTTGTTTTTATTGACAAATGACAAGACTAATCAATGAGTAAATCTTTGGCGAAATATATAATAAAGCTTTTTAATTTGGCAACAAACGAATTAAATGGAAGTACGTATAAATTGTACCCAACAAAGATAAAAAGCCGCACAACTGTAGTTGTTGGAATATCTCTCTAGTGGCGAATATTATTTTATAGGTTAAATTCCCACTTGAAATTTTAAATATATATATGCCAAAATGCTTTTTTAAAAAAGAAAAATTCATAAAGATATGTTTTTCGTCAGAAAATAAATAAACCTGAAATGGGCCGTCAATCGTAGGCCCTATAATTTTGGAATAATAGATTTGGTTATATTACTTTGGTCATCAATAAAAAATTGTTCAAGAAATTCGACTATTTTTTTATACAAATGGTGTTTGTATCAACAAAAGCAGCTAACTCGATGAGCAAGACAAGTGATTTAAATTGCAGAGCAGCATCCCAATAGTAGTAGCACATGTGCATTTATGTTACGATTGAATTATTGAGAAAAGATGTCACATCTTCATAAATACTAGGAAAAGGTGTGACATGAAGAGAAGATAAAAGCACTTTGACAAACCAACAAAAACAAAAAAAAAAACTTTTTCAATCTCTTTTTGCTAATTTTCCCCTTATTGTCAAAACTAAGTTTCAATTTCCCATAAACCCTATTTAATTTTAGTCATATATACATGCATAATCACATTATATATCAAGGTTGATTGCACTGAACCTGATCGCTTCCAAACTTATATACATAAATAATCAGTGCCTATACCTTTAAAACGATATTTATTGCCTATACATAAATATACTTCTCCCTCCATTTCAAATTCCAGTAAAACATATTTAGTTTGTGTAAAACAATATAAAACGATAACTAATTTAACATAGATAAAATATATTACTAGTATGTAAAAAGGGTTCCCTCCACTTAATCAATTACGAATTATTTACTGAAAAGTTGGACCAAAGTTATATCCACAAACAAATAAAGATTTGACCGATCTTCATATATAGTGATTTGATGCAGCGAACCAATTTATAGGTTTTGCCGACTTCGACTAGTAGAATACATAACACAATGCAAAGAAGGATGAAGACGTATAAATACTTATCGGTCAATCATCATCACAGAAAGAACAACAGAGAGAGAGAGAGAGGTGAGGGAGAGACTAGAGAGAGAGATACGTTAGAGACAATGTTTGTCAAACCAAAAGAAACAATCTAAGGTTTTGTAGTATTTTCCATGAGTGATAACTGAAGGCATTTAACAAGTTGAGGGGGATGAAGCCTGGTCCGACGATACCATATATATATGCATGTACATTAGTACACAATCATCGTATCATCTTAATATATAAACTTGTGTGTGTGGCGTTGCATATGATATCTTCGATCCAAACAACATTCCCCACAACGGAAATAGCCTCTTCATGATAACATCAGAGTCATGCACACAGCTCAAAACTTATTAGAGTGATATTTTTTTAAAGAAAAGAGAGAGAGAGAGAGAGAGAGAGAGAGAGAGAGAGAGATAGTGATGATGGTGCTATGATGAGGGAATGATGAAGAAGAGGAGGTGGTGGTGGTGGCCTTTTTAAGAAGACTGAAACAATTCGTCATTCCAAAACCCTAGCTAGCTTGTTCAAATATGATATGGTGTTTATTTATTTTAAATGTCCACGTACATACGGTACTTACCCATTAATTATCGGCCGACATATATGTTTTTATTTAAATTTGTTCGGAATTTCTTTTTCTTTTCTTTTTTTAATTCTGGCACTAACCACGTCTAAAACTATTATAAATATATTTTTGTTACTCAAACATGTTATATTGCTATTTTTTGATTTAATTATAAATATATTTTTTCCCGTATGATAATTGTAACATTTTACAAAAATAAGAAGATTCAGAAGATAATAACTACGTTCTACCAACAAAAAACTACATACTGTATATTCATATTTGTACAATATACACTCCGCGTATAAATGAAGTTGTATATTCTTCTATCATTGTATAAAGCATTCCATCCGTGTAAAAAGGCCAATTAAACTGTTTACATATACCAGTTCATCTCTAATTCAGATAATCCAGACAAAAAATAAAAATAGAATACATGCAAATATGCAATTGGTTTTTTTCTTTCTGAAAAAGGTAAATATGCAATTGGCTGAAATTAATCTATCATTGATAGAGAAACGTCGTTATAATATGAAATAGAGAGAAATAAAGAAGGCAAGACAAAACGGTCAGAGTAGTAGTTGGATACATTGAGGATGACCAGTTATAGTAGAATACATATTTATTTTTTTGTTTTTCTTTTTAATTAGGTATCACTGCCAAGTTCCCACTTTATGAGTTATCCACGATTCAATCAATTTATATATAATGAGAAAAACTTAAATCAAAATTTGCATTAAAACTTGATGGAATTGCATATGTATATTTGATAGTTTAACAACTAGCTAGTATATAATATACTTATTGATCATGATTAATAAAGATAATTTGTAGAATCATCAGGTCTAATAAAGGTAATTGGAACTATTAGTGGAAAAAGTTGTTCAACGGGAAGACAATTACTCTTGTTTCGTTATGGCATGGGGTATTTTTTCACGTGGAACTTCACGCCACTGTCTACATTAACCATGGATAGATGATGTTCCCAATATTTAGGCTTTTTTCGAATTTAAATTCACAGATGTGTGTGAATACGCATGCATGAGCATGAGCATGAGCATTGTAATTAGTCTGGCGACGACTTGACTTGGATTTTGGACGTTGCATTGTAATTAGGGAAGTAATAAATACAAATGAAAGCATTCAGTCAAGTTTTTTGAGGCATGTTTGTCTCTATGCTCTTCAGCTACATAATGCCATCCATCCAGATCCAGCTTCAGCTATATATGCCATCCAGCTCCTATGTTTCTGGCTTTAGTATATATTTGTATCCTTTTCTATTTTTTGGTTTCATTAGTAATACAATTCCAACAAAGAAAGTTCTGTTCACAAACAGTACTCCCGTTCGTTTAGGCTGCAAAAACGTATACGTAGGTTGAGAATTTGAATGTTGTAGGTTTAGTCTTTACTATCTTCCGTTTAGCAAAAGTGAAACTATTTTTTACAATATTGCACGTGAAGAAAAGGTAAAACTATTGTATATTGCACAACATGGGAATTTGTATTCTGATTTGACTTTTCATTTAACATATTAACTGTCCCAGTTTGACCAACAGCTGTATTTGTGAAACAAAATAAAATTATTTCTTTTGATAAGTGATTAAGAATCAAGATCAGCTCAAGAATTTGACCCCCCCAAAAAAAAAACTATATTACTGCTCAGGTATATAAGTAAGTGCATAAATGAAAATAAAAATCTTAGCTGCATATATAAACGGAGCTAAATAGTACAGTATATTTATGATGTTTTTGAATGCTATATATATCGAGCTGGCTTGCCCAATATGAGTTGTAGTAAATGCGATCTTTTTGTTTGCTGTTGTTGTTGTCAAACATGCATGGATGTGTTAATAGCTTATTGTATTTGCCTTGTTTAGAAGATAAATGAAAAGAAAAGGAAGCCCATAAGAAATATTTAGTGGGCCTGTTCAAATCTTATATTCTTAGCTCCATAAATCAATTAAACAAAAGGCCCATTTGCTTTCTTTTTATGGGCGCCAAATCCTTTTTGAAATATATTCTGAAAATATATATCAATATATCATAGATTTGCATATACAAGTCACAAAACACAAGGGAGAAAAACAAGACAGCTCTTTTATATAAATTAAAACACTTTGGAAGAAAAATCACAACTTTGATTGGAATCAATGGTCAAGTGGACGCCTGGTTCATGATCGATGGAAGATGAATCGAGCGACAGAGAAGTGTTGAATCCTTGCACGTTACTGTTAATGAACATCTTTATCATTGGCTCTGTTTTTTTCTCTGACCTTATTGCCTTTCCTCTGTTTTTATTGTTTACTTTTCCGGTGATCCCTGCTTCCGGTTCTTCATTCTCAGCCGGAATCTTTTTCGTGAGTTTGGCGTCCGGTTTCTCTGGGTTGTGATTTTGTTCCTTGTTGTTGTTCGGTGAAGTGTGAGATTCTATAGGCTTAGGTTTAGTTTGGGGTACCGACGGTTTAGGCGACGAAACTATCTGCGATTTGAGTGGGGGCGGCGGTGCGGTGATCATGGCTGGAGAAGTGGAAAAAGAGAGAATTTGTGGTTTCATCGGCGACGGTGATGTTAGTGTTGGTGGTGACATAGGTGATTGAGATCTGAGGTTTTCAGCAACTTTTGGGGACAACAATGGCAGTGCTGATTTAGGTTCTTCTGTAGATTTTGATGGGGGTGGTGTTGGAATCGACGATGAACGGGACCGAGTTCGATCAATTGATTTAGATGGCAGAAGCGATGGAGGCGACTGGTGTTTCGATTTATCAGTATCGTTTGGTGTTGACGGTGGGATTTTGGCTTCTGGTGGTGGTGACGTTTCAGATCGGAAATCTTTGTTACCTTCTAGGATTGACGGCGAAGACGGTAGATTTTTGGTTTTCGACGACGGAGATGCAACGTACTTTGACAATGAGGGTGGCGATGTTTGCGACGAAACTGGTGACTGAGACCGAGTTTCATCAATAGATTTTGATGGCAGAAGCGTTGGAGGCGGTTGGGATTGAGATTCTTCAGTAGCCGAGACAGACGGTGGGATTTTAGTTTCTGGCGGTGGTTGAGGTTCACCAGATTCTGATAACGGTGGTGGCGGCGGTGATGATCGAAATTGAGTTTCAGCAATAGATTTAGACGGCAGAGGCGGTGGATACGTTTGGGATTGGACTTCTGGTGGTGGTAAAGACGGCTGAGATCGTTCAGATTTTGACAATGACGGTGGCGATGTTTCCGATAGAGTCGATGATCGGATCAAAGTCTGATTAATGGATTTAGAGGGCAAAAGCGGTGGAGGCGATCGCGACTGGAGTTTTTCTGTAGCGTTTAGCGTTGACGGAGGAATTAAAGCATCCGGTGGTGGTAATAGCGGTTGAGATTTACCAGATTCTGATAATGATGGAGGCAGTGATAGGAGCCGAGTTTCATTAATGGATTCAGATGGTTGAGGCGGTTGGGATTGGGGTTCTTCAGTAGCGTTTAACGTTGATGGTGTAGGAGGCGGTAGAGTTTTGGGTTCTGATGATGCTTCTGATGGAAGCGGTTGAGAAGTTTCATTAATTGATTTAGACGGTCGAAGCGGTTGAAATGTTTCATTAATTGATTTAGACGGTCGAAGCGGTTGAGATGTTTCAGTAGCGTTTAGCGTTGACGGTGGAGTTTTAGCTTCTGATGGTGATGAAGGCGGTGGTATGTCTCTTCTTTTTGACAATGATGATCGGAACCGAGTTTCGTTAGATGATTGAAAATTTTCCTTAGTGTTTATTGTTGACGGCGAAGACGGTAGTGTTTTGGCTTCTTGTGGTGATAAAGGTGGATGAGATTCATCGGATTCTGACAATGACGACTCTGGTGGCGGCGAAATTGGCTGTGATTGTGAGATATTTTCGTCAGTGGATTTTGACGGGAGTGGAGACGGTTGGGGTTGGACTTCTTTATTAGCTTTTAACGTTGACGGTGAAGATGGTGGAGTCATGGCTTCTTGTGGTAAATCTAATAACGTTGGAGGCGATGGTTTCAACTTAGTTTCTTTAGTAGATGTAGACGGTGGAGATATTTTGGAATTGAATTCTTCATTAACGTCAAGTGTTAAAGGCGAAGAAGATGGAGCTTTAGCTTCTGGTGGTGATGCTTGCGACGGAGGTGATAGAAACCGAGTTTCATCAGTAGAGTTTAGAGGAGGAGACGGTTGGGACTGAGATTCTTCGGTAGCCTTTAGCTTTGACGGAGGCGACAGTGGCTTTGCTTCTGGTGTTGGTGTTGTATGAGGCACCAAGGCTAGAGATTCAGTGTATTCTGGCGGGGATTTAGGTGGTGATTGGATAAATAGACTCCGATGTGTTGTGACATGTTTTGATGACATTGGCTGCGATTGAGGCTCTTCATTTGATTTTGGTGGTAACGGCGATACTGGTGATGACTTTAGTTGTGGTGGAGAGTGTGGTGAAGGTACTGTTGATATTGAAGTTATCGGAGATAGAAGTTGAGTTGGAGGCAGCTGAAATGAAGGCGATTGTGGCGGTGAATGTGGTGGAGAGTAAGACCAAGTTTCTTGAAGAGTCCTTCGCCGCGGTGGTGGTTGTTGGCTGATGCTTTGACGCAACTGGACAAGTCTAGCTAAGTTACCGAGCCGGAACCTCCGACGAGATTGTCGATTATTAAACATTATTCTTTAACTCTCAAAGGTTAATTTGGTCGATGAATAAGCAGAGCTGTCTCCATACGTTTGGTTAAAATAGATTATGAATTAAGCTTAAGCTCAAGAACGAGAGGAGACAACTTTAGCCTACACGAAACATACCGTACTGACCAACAAGACAAGTATCATAGCAAACACAAAGGAAAGTATTTGATTCACTTTATACGTGTTCAGGATCAGATACTTTTCATTTCTGAAATATAAAGTTGGCCCATTTGTTACAAAGATTAGGCCCATTTCATATATACGCATTTAAATGTAGGAGGAATATGAATAAACCCTTTGAAGTGGTTGAGTGCTAAATCAACTTTGATTTTACATAATCTAGATTCTGTATTTTTTTTTTTCTTGTTTGGTTTTTCAATTATGTACGTTACCTCAGATATTTTTTAAACTACACAAATAAATAACTATCATCTTCTCCGGTGGATAATATTTAAAAGGACTGCAATTTTTCATTTTTTTCATTTGTTTCTTCAGCCACAGCCATGGATACTCTCTCAGCCTCCGTTTCATCCTTCAACCTCCCTTCTCTCCCTCCACTGCCGCAACCACCGTTGAGATCCATCTCCCGCCGCTTTAAGTCCACCGTTAACGCCGCCACTGCTTCTGCTTCATCTACCAGTCTTCCAAGACCAGCATCGTCTTCACCTTCTTCGTCATCATACTCACGCAACAACAAAAACCTTAATCGCCTCAGAGCAATCTCGTTTCCGCTTCCGCAGACGAAACCCACGAGAGTTGCTCCTCCTCCGGTGCACGACAAAGCGGCCTCGGGGTTTGCTGCGGCGCTCGTTAGCGTTTGCCAATCGAAAAATTGTCTTGGTCGGACTCAAGAAGATGTCAGAAGATTGATGGGGTTTCTTGTGGGAGAAGAAAAGAAGGGGAACAAGGTCTTAGTCAATGATGTGGTTGAGAGAGGTAAATTTGGTAAACATCTCAAGGGCTTGGTCAAAATGTTGATTTCGAGAGGTAAATCTGGGATCCTGTTTGATGTTTTAATGGAATTTGAGAGAATCTGTAATGAATTAGTCTTTGTTGGTTCCACAAAACTTGTCTGGGTTGATTGATGATATTTATATCAAATCCAAAGTTTGCTTCTTTTTCACAAAGAAAGGATACACTACTGTCTTTGGTTGAGATCTTAATTGAATTTGAGAGAATATGTAACAGGTTACTACTACTGTGTCTTTGGTTGAGGTTTGTAGATGAAACAGAAAGATTGTACATTATCTTGTGTCTTATGTTCCAAGCTCACTGCAAATCGAGCAACCTGCATCACTAGGAAACACCCTAATCTAATCAATTTGTATTATCATGTTTTCCTTTCTTTCTTCTTCTGATTGATCTTTGGTTCCAAAGTTTGCATGCAAAAGAGATTATATCAAATCCAAAGTTTGATTCTGCTTCCACAAAGAATTAAAAAAACAACAAATTACTACTGCTGTGTTTTTGGATGAGGTTTCTTAATGATACAAAAGAATGTAAGAAAAAAGTTACAGTCTTTTGTCCGTTGTATTGACCAGACTTTACATTGTCTTGATCTTCTTCTTGATTCTTGTCCTTCTGCATCTCCCAATGAACTTAAGACCTTCATCGATTAGAATCACAGGGAAGGAAACAAGAATAACCACAAACCATTCCCTGAAACTCAAAGGCACGATACCAAACACATTAGCTAAGAAAGGAACATAGAGGATGACGCAGTGAAGCCCAAAGGAGACAGTCATTGCCACAAGAAGCCAAGGGTTTCTCCATGGTGGCATCTTTAAGAGACTATTGTCTTCAGACAAAGCGTTCAATGAGTTGAACATCTCAATTGCCACAAGAACAGAAAGTGATAGAGTCATTGGCTTGACTTTCCCTAAAGTGAAGTAATCACAAGGATTTTTCTCAAATGCGATTGTCCTAAGACCACCTGCGATTGTGTAAGGAGTCGCGGTGAAATTGGTTCCCCACGAAGAACATTCTGACCAATTCTGAAGCTGATTGAAGCTGACCAATGTGTGCCCGTCTGCTATCAGGCTAATCCCGAGGAAAGAAGCTTGTGTGTACCACAAGACAAAGATTCCAACAGTTGCAACTCCAACATAAGAACCAATCACTAGATATCGAATAAGAACCCACGAATCAATGAGGGAATCGTCGCTTTTGCGCGGCGGTTTCTTCATAATATCAATATCAGCTGGATTGAAGCCTAAAGCTGTAGCTGGTGGACCATCAGTTACCAGATTAACCCAAAGAAGCTGAACTGGTATCATACATTCCGGTATCCCCAATGCCGCAGTTAAGAAGATGGAGATCACTTCTCCAACGTTTGATGATATCATATACCTTGAAATGAAATCATTTTATTTCCACAAGATCAGTACATTTACAGAGGAAGGAACAGTACATAATAATTCAGCGGAAGATTTTTTTTTACCTGATAAAAGCTTTCATGTTGTTGTAAATGGACCGACCCTCTGCTACAGCTGAGACGATAGTGCTGAAATTATCATCTGCAAGAACCATATCCGAAGCTTCTTTTGCAACCTGACAATGTACAGGAAGTATTAGAATCTGCTCAGTTAACAAATCCATCTTACTGTTTTTTAGAATTTTGAAGACTGTTATACAGTTAAGCTAGTTACTTATACCTCTGTTCCAGTGATTCCCATGGCAATTCCAATGTCAGCGAGTTTCAAAGCAGGAGCATCATTCACGCCATCACCTGTCATCGCAACGATTTCTCCCATTTCCTTAAGCATCCTAACTATCTCTTGCTTATGCCTTGGCTCAGCTCGAGAAAACACTTTCCCTCCAGATTTTGACAAGATTTCGGATCTCCTTGAAGCCGGAAGAGACATAAACTCTTTACCAGTAAAGCTACTCTGCGAAAGATCTTCATTCTCCGAAAACAATCTAATCTCACAACAAATAGCTTCAGCTGTTGATTTGTTATCTCCAGTTATTACCATTACTCTAATCCCAGCGTCTCTGCAATCTTCAATTGCTCTACCAACTTCTTCGCGCGGAGGATCTCTAAGACCAACAACTCCAACGAAGATTAGATTCGTTTCGATGTTCGAATAACTAGAAGGGTCTAAGAGCTTCTTGTGTGAAGGATGTTCTTCAGAAGAGTAATCTGAAAACTCTCCTAATTCTTCTTTGTAAGCCAATCCTAAACATCTCAATCCCTTTGAAGTCATTTCAGAATGTTTCTTGAGGATTACATCTCTGCTAGATTCATCTAAAGCCACGATTGATCCATCAGCTAGCTGTGCAAAAGAACTTCTTTCAAGTATACTCTCAGCTGCACCCTGCCAAGAAGAAAAAGGAAGATTCACAAAACGTTTTCAGCTAAAGGGAAGAGAAGACAAATATGATATTTACCTTAACGAGAAGCCGGTTTTGTCCATTTGGTTCGCGCACAATAACACTCATGGACTTACGGACACGATCAAACTCCAATGTCGCTACCTTTTTCGATCTTTTGTTCCACCAATCGCAACAAACTGATGCAGCAAGAATATCTCAAAATTATTCCACTATTTCTATAGCTTACCAATCATACAATGTAATGGTGTGAAAACATTATAAAACTTACCTAGCTTCACTGAGCTACCATTGTCTGAAAAGTTAGCAACTTCCTCGATGTTCTCACCGTTCTTCTTCTCTGGAATGCCCATTTTCTCAACAAGAACTTTCAAGGCTGCTTCTGTAGGCAAACCTGATGCTCTAAACAATTTCCCTTCATAGAACACTCCAGCGTCATTACAAATTGAACATATCTCAGCAACAGCTTGCAAGTTAGCATCCATATTGTAGCATCCCCAATCCACAATTCCACCATCTGTAGGATCATAAGTCGTACCATTGACTGAAAAGACCCGAGTAGTTGTTGTTTTACCGCCTAATGTGAAGAATTCGGTTGCAGACATCTGGTTTGTTGTTAAAGTCCCGGTCTTGTCTGAACAGATCACAGTAGTACAACCAAGTGTCTCTACACTCGGAAGCTTCCTCACTATCGCGTTCTTCTGCGCCATTTTCCTCGTCCCTAAACCTAGACATGTCGTGATAACAGCAGGTAAACCCTCGGGGATAGCTGCCACGGCGAGAGCAACCGCGATTTTGAAGTAGTAAGTGCATTTCTCGAAAGAAAACCTGAAATTCACAGGCTTATAGCCATCCACAACATCCCAAGATACAAAGTTCTTGTAATTAATCATCCACACAAGAACACAAACAATGCAGATAGCTGTAGTCAGTCTACTCCCAAACTCGTCTAGCTTCTTCTTTAAGGGAGTCTCGCTCTCTTCAAGAGAAGCCTCGTGAATCTGCTTCTGTATTTTCCCGATTTCTGTATCCATACCGATACTCGTCACAATGCAAACACAGCTTCCATTAGCAACCGCTGTTCCCGCGAAAACCATATTTTCTTTCCCTTGCAATTCAGAATCCTCCGTGACAACAAGATTAGCTCCTTTCAAAACTGGCATTGCCTCTCCGGTTAAGGAGCTTTGCTCGACTCTTAAAGTAGACGTTTTCAAACTAGAAACTCTCATATCAGCAGGGACTTTATCTCCAACATTTAACTCCACTATATCCCCTGGGACAAGCTCTCTAGCAGGCAGATTCGGCAACACAGTCCCATCTCTCAAAACCTTTGCAGATTCACATTGCATCTCTTTAAGAGCTTCAAGTGCTTTCTCAGCATTACTCTCTTGCCACACACCAACCACAGCGTTTAAAATCAGAATCAACACAATCACAAAAGGCTCAACAAAGGCCTCGAACCCTGAACCTGAGCCATGTTCCTCGCTCTCGCCTAAAAAGGCTAAAACGAAAGAGATAAACGCTGCACCGAGAAGAATCTTCACAAGCGTATCGTCGAATTGTTCCAAAACAAGATGCCATAAAGGCTTGCCTTTCTCCTTGGCGAGCTCGTTGTAACCGCAACTCTGACGACGGATTTGGACATCTTCGCTGGCTAAACCCTTGTCGAGCCTTGTATTGTATTCTTTCAGACATTGCTCAACAGACCATGACCACGCCGAGAAGGACTTCTCCTCCTCCATCGATTCAAGCTTTGAAATTACTCAAAAACGGTATGTTTTTTTTTCTTCTTTCACAAGTGAGAAACCGTTTATCAAATTCCTGTAGAAAAATTTCAATGAAACAATGAAATTTCAGTCAAACAACAAATAAAGTTGCAGTTTTTATTGACGGTTTGATATGTCCATTATATAAAATAGAAAGAAAAGAAAAGGAAGATATCAAAATAAATCAACAAGATCTGATTGTCTTGTTGCTTAAATACAAAACCCAGAAACCAAAAACAAGAACTGGGTTTAAAAAGTGATGGAGAGAGAGCAAGAAACAGAGTATATAAACAACCATAAAAACTCGTTACCTAAACTCCAAGAAGACACAGTAAGTGCTATCGTCATTGAACTTTGAAATAAGAATGAAACTTGATCACGAAATAAATAAATTTATTTGACTAAAAGTTTGCTTGGAGACAAAGCACAAGACCTTAGAATTTTTTTGAAAAAAAAAAATATTCCCAAAATTTGATTCGACTTCTACCACTAAAAAGGAAAAAGGACAAATCTTTGATTTGGACAATTCGCGGTTTTGGTGTTTGAAACTCGTTTTTCTTTCTTTCTTTGAATATAAATTCTTTTTTTTTTTTGGGTGCTTTAATGAGTTTCTTCTTCCTCTCCCTGTGGTTTATGCTTTACAGAAAAGCGAAGGTTTGGTAATAGTAGTGGTGTTTGTGGTCCAATTCTGATTGGCCGTGCAATAAAGAAAACGGAACGTTACCATAACTATTTTAATTTTCCATTCAAAAAGACGATATTACCCTTCATTCAAAACCGTTATTACGTGTTTTGACTTTCCCCTTCCCCGTACGGCTCGCATATTATTTGGAATAATTGGGATAAAATTCCATTTCTATTAAAAAAAACTCATTTAAATTTGTTTTAATAAACTAATCAAAGCAAAAAGTCAAATGATTTAAGACTTTGAACAACCATTGAAACATCTGTCAGTAAGAGTGCCTGTCTGAAAATATGCAGCCTATACGGGCTATATACCTTATTGTACCACACCGACCCATTAATTATTCCTTTTATATTCGATAAAAAAAAGTGATGTTCCACGAAGTTTCTTCCATTATTGCATCTGCCGCCTCTCTACCTCCACTACTACCACGCTCTCTCTCTCTCTATTTCTATATATGTTTTTTATAATATACTCACGTCTAACAAACTATATAACCAACAACAAAATAGCTTTATGATGATTAAAGTTTTACAATCATTGATTACTTATACATATTCCCTTGAGCACATTAGATGCCTTGTGCATATTCATATTTAATCAATGAAAATAGATGTCAATGACTTTAATTAACTAGAGGTTCGATTAGCTAAACTAAACAAAAATTTACATGTGACAGTGCCAAATTTCGGTTTTTGGGCCGTAGAGCAGATTCCTGTACAGCTAACATCATAAGTTGCCAAAGCCCATTACCCTCCATAGCGATCGTACTCGTCGTCATCTAACAGTTGACGCCGTCAAAAGATTCGGTAACGTCATCATTGGTTCTCGACAGTGGCTCCAGTTTTGATCGTCGAATCATATCTCCGCCGCTGACGTGAGAATCTCCTTCCTTCTTACCGCAATTTCCAGAAGCAAAGGAGGAAGCTTTAGTATTAATATTTTTTTAGAGAGAGAGAGAAACGAAGCAATGGGTGTACTCACGAACAAGGTTGAGAGAGACGAGCTTAAACCTGGTGATCACATCTACACTTACCGAGCCGTCTTCGCCTATTCTCACCACGGTGCTTTGATTCTTCCTTTTTTGACATCATAATCAATTGGGTTTTGATGCATTTTGTGTGAATCATCATTTTTCCTCAATTTTTAGGTTTTTCATCATCCATTGCACAGAGGAAGAAAGAAACAGTCTTTAGCTTTGTCATCTTTAATCTCTGTTTGGTTTTTCTCTTCATGCCGAAGTTATTGACTTTATTATAGCAACGGATCTTTGTAGGGTCTGTTTTCTTTGGTTTCCCTCTTGGTCAATACTGAATAGTGGTAGCAAATAGATTGTGATTGCTTTTGTTGACATTTCAACTGAATGAAACCATTTTGTTTTCTTCTGAATCTTCCACATTGGTAGGCGTATTTGTTGGTGGTTGCAAAGTGGTTCATTTCAAACCTGAGCAAAGCTTGGTATCTTCCACACTCGCTGCTGCTTCTTCTTCTTCTCCGTCCTCGTCTTCTTCAGTTTCAGAGGTTAATGTGTCTTCAGAGGCCCCTTGCCCTACATTTCCTGACTGTGGATACAAACAACCAAAGAGTGGAGTAGTACTTTCTTGCCTTGACTGTTTTTGTAAGAAGGGATCACTCTACCGTTTCGAATATGGAGTCAGCTCATCGATTTTCCTCTCCAGATTACGTGGTGGGACTTGCACAACCGCTCCATCTGACCCTCTTCAAACAGTCATCCACAGAGCAATGCACCTTCTCCAAAACGGATTTGGTAACTACGACATCTTCCAAAATAACTGTGAAGATTTTGCTCTCTACTGCAAGACAGGGCTGCTCATTCTGGATAAGAACGGGGTTGGAAGAAGCGGTCAAGCTAGCTCCATTCTTGGCGCTCCTCTAGCTGCACTCCTCTCTTCACCTCTCGCATTGTTGATCCCTAATCCTGTTGGTGTAGCAACTGTCACTGCTGGGATGTATTGCATGAGCAGGTATGCTACTGATATCGGTGTTAGAAACGATGTCATCAAGGTTCCCGTTGAGGATTTGGCTCTGAACCTTGGCTTTAAAACCCTCAAGAGGAAAAGGAAAGCTTTTGACTCCAGCGTTTCCAGGTGAACATAGATTCTGTATGTTCGTGGAAAAGTACATAAGACTGGCCAATGCTTAGTCATGATCATAGTTTACCCTCGATGTCATGTCTTGTTTGTATAAAGATTCTCTAGATTCATTTTGGATTTCAGCATTGTCAATAATTAATTCTATGACTTGCTTTTGTTGGCCTTAAAACCATGCCGGATAAAACTTCTGTTACGGATCGAAGCAAATTTCATATACTACATGGCTTATATATACATGAAAACTCCGCTTAAAATCTTCATGTATGTTGAGTTTTTCGATATGTAGTTGAAAGTGATTTAGGAATTTAGTGGTGGTTGTTTAGTTTTGCTGTCTCCGGTTTTCTTTTTTGAATCTTGTTCGAAATCTGCAAGATTCGCCAGCTCATTGACTGCTTCGACGGTTGTTTGAATTCTAGCTGCGTTTTCGATTAACAACGA
This sequence comes from Capsella bursa-pastoris, assembly GCA_036452645.1. Classification (NCBI taxonomy): domain Eukaryota; kingdom Viridiplantae; phylum Streptophyta; class Magnoliopsida; order Brassicales; family Brassicaceae; genus Capsella; species Capsella bursa-pastoris. The sequence continues at coordinate 23,673,526 of CP144196.1, forward strand.
AACCAAAGTGGCAACTGGAAGTACTTCATGTAGGCTCATCGACATGGTTTTATCTTCATTTTCTCCTTTGTTTTCTTCTTCAGGTTTGTTTGTCTCAATTGGAACAGTTTTTAAGGTTTCTTGAAGCTCTTGTACTGCAGAGTTCATATCAAACACAAGGAAATCCATCTTTGATGATTTTCTCGTGTTCTTCATCATTTCCATTAATTCTCTCAAGATTTTTGAAGAAGCTGAGCTCAGTTTCATACAAGCTTCCCCGAAATGCTTCTTGACCTGGTCTGTTGCCTGTGGAAGCAGAAGACATTAGTTTAAGTTTCACAACCTCTAAAAGTTAGTTCTTTAAAACCATGAAAAAAAATTAAAAGGGTACCTCTGTTTCATAGTTGATGCAGATACTGAGATTCTCAAGGCAATAAGCACATCTGCGCATAGCAGCCCCTATCTTTACGTATAGCTTCCATGGATGCCGGAAGTTAAAGCTTCCATGTGCAGGTTCCCATCTGGCTAGATTCGCCTGAGATATTAGAAAAAAAGGAACCGGGAAGCGAATAAGCGGCTGCAAATAAAAAAGATACACGTTTTTCGTTATCCCCATAGATAATCTGTTAACTTACCATGGCTTCCTCTGTTCCCTTAGAGTTTAGCACACATTTGAATCCTTGCAATTTCAAGTTAGTGTCTTCATCTTCATTTCGATTCGTGGAGACTTCGTTCTCCTTGAAGTACTCTTCTACACAGCCTGCAGTTTTAATAATAATCAGCGCACTAGCTAATGCTGAACCTTTCATAACAATTTTGGTTCTCTAATCCCCTTACCGTCTAATGAATCAGCAAGTTTTCCAAGGTTACGTTCAATAAGACGGTGAAGCTGAGATCCTGCCCAAATGGGACAGAAGAAGACAGTAATGATAATGCAGATAGATGTTCCAATGGCAATAGTTGATACTCTTTGCTGAGCCATATCAACCAGCTTATCTACTCGGTAACCGCCTACTGAGACAAGACTAAATGTGAGGATAAAAATCATTGCTCCATAGTCGAATCTGGATTTGAATGACGGCACAAACCGCGAGTAAGTAGCTGTGAAAGCTGCAAGGATCAAACCCACAAAGAGGAATTTAATAAAGATGGATCCTCTTTTGTGTTATGTACAATAAAAGACTGATCATTTTTAGGGGTTTGGCCATTACCAAAGATGAAAACAGAGCATCCAATCACAAAAACCTCAGCTTCCCCTGCTTGAGTGGCGACCCAATGAACAGCAATGCCTAGTGATCCAGCTAATATAGTTGCCACAACTCGGTTTACACATTTGGAGAACGTTGCTCCTGTTGTACATGGAGATACACAGACACATATACATACGTTATAAGGTCAATTTTACTCGTTAAAAAAAAGAAGAAGATTGCAAACTTTTGAATGCCAATTTAGTTTACGTACCAACAGTGGACTCGAAGACAACGACAACAGTCATGATAGCCCACATAGCATTTCCTCCAACACCATCATACAAAGGTCTCATGTAATAAAAGATTGAGACTAATGAAAGTGCAAGTCCTACTTTCAGACAATGTACCACTTTGGCCGGATCATCTGCCCCAATCCTCCAAGCTTTCCTCATAAAATTTGCGATTCTCCCCACGATAACCTTCATTACCAAATCCTTTAGCCAAAGGAAAATCCTTTCACTTAGTCCCGATCTAGGAACCAATCTCTCTGTTGTCCCATTGTCTACACTTATCCTCCACTCTAGTTTCCCTGCTTCTTGTGATGCCATATTATTATACCCAAGAACTTGAATCTTAAACTGTTAACCCAAAACCTCCAAACAAAGATGAATGTTTTGGTTAAGAATGTTTTGAATGTGTGTTTCTTATGAACAATGGCAATTTGGAGTGGTACATATATAGAGGGTATATACTATTTTCCAAAGTTCTTGAAGTTTTTTTTTTTTAAGTGATGAACTAATATTATTTGTTAATGTGCTAATATATATTATTGATCACTCTCTCCCACTTTGATGTGCAAACAAAAAAAAAAGCTATGAAGTGGCCTAATTGAAATCTTATATGATTAGTTAATTTTTTGTGCTACAAAGTCGTCATCGCATAAGTACTGATGTTGAAACCTACCTTCGTACATCCATCCATTTCACTGCAACGTCATAAAATTTAATATCACAATATATAATTAAGAAGTTTCGATTTATATACATTAATTGCTCTCATTTTAAAACGATCCAAGATTTTAACCCATTTTCTGGTTCTAAGTTTTTACGTATAAATTTATAATCAAAGTATCAAACCTATCTTGTGCTATCGTTTATCATAGGTATATTGCATGTTCGTTTTTCATATAAAATACTCATAATCGTTTTGTTTGATAACTAACTCATCATAAATTTGATTTGAGTGGCTCATTACTCAAATTCCACCAACCAAAATGTTAGCTAGCTCATTACACGGTATTAAGTTTTTCATTTCGAATAAAATAGGTATACACGAAATTATAAAATAAACATCAATTAGAATCAAACAAATTAGATTACTAGCTATTACATGCACTGATGCACTTAGCCACTCAGTGAATAGTGATACCAAATATATATAAGCGTGTGCGTGTGTATTGCGTACGTACATACGTACATAATTTCACGTTTTATGAAAAGTAGATTGTCGTAAGCAAATAAAGGCCTTCGCATATTCCTTTTTCTCATTAGAGAATTCACTGTATGACGAAATAACTTTACTAGTCTTATTTGCTTTATTATTATTATTGGGTCTGTTTTTCCATGCAACTAAGTTCGAATTCAAATCACTATATATAATACATGCACCAAGTTATTATATATGAAAGTGGCACGTTTGACTTGCACTACCTTTTAATAATATGTGCATATCAAAAGTTACAATTCTTGAGATGTACTATAGTCATATATAAACTCACAAACCAATAAGAAGAAAAATTTGAGATAACCTAACTTTAATTTAGGTCACTAAGTGTGCCCCAAATTATAAGAGACCTACTTTATCAAAATATTATCTTTGCCCTAAGTGGAGGCACTTATATATATTATCACTAAACAAGATTTTTTATTTATATGTTAATTTTAAAAATCTTATTTGTGCGGTCCGAAATGAATCGAAGAGTACAAAGAAGAAAAATTTGTACAACTTGAGCTTCTTCGGGTATCCCTATTGGGTCTTGTGAAGATGTATGTATGAAGTGCCCTTCAGCTTATCACCTTTCTTTTTTGGGTGATTTGATAAGAAGAGCGGTTTTTACTTTTCTTTTTTGGTCTTATCGTCATCGAATTAGTTTTTATATATCTATATCGTGTTGGAGTTAGGTCATGATTGAAATAAACTTTGTTTATAATATATAAGGATTTTGTTTTATATTGCGCAAAAGAAAAACTCATACCTTCGGCATGCAAATGTTGATTGCATTATATGATAGGAAATGTTTATTTTGTTCTATTCACCATTATATCGAATGACCGTATAATAAATTAATAATAATTTACACCAATCAAAACGTTGTTTTCACTTTTTGCAAATAACCCTATTTATGTTTTAAGTTAGATATAAAAAAAACAAGATTTTTCAGTGTGATTTATGGATACTAAATAAGGTCTTGACTTATGTTCTCAACATCTCATGCATTATTTCGGATTTTGCTGACACAACATTTTTAGTGGCATAAAAAAGTCATACGTCCTACTATATAATTATCTCGTTACTTCCTTTTGTCTCCAACTCTCTTTCTTCTTCTTTTTGTTCATTTCGCATTTGAAATTTTGATTATTTTTATATTGTTTCAAAAACATATTTAGAAAAATGAAGAAGATGTAGTTATTAGTTTTGATTAATAATTTAAAAATAATTTGACCTGAATTGTTATTATTTTTAACAATCTCTAAAAATCTCTCATATTGACAAGCCGATAAGTTTTTTTCCTTTCATTAATCTGACTTATGCAAATACATTACCAACTCCACAACACAACCACAAGCTAGCAGCTAGAATCAATAAGAAATAACTACGTGGCAGTGGCACGGAAGCATATCTCTTTGGGCCAGTTGGACTATTGTTGTAAGGCCCACTAGGCCTACCTTTTTTTTTCTTGGGCCTTAACTAAATCTATAATCAGGAGGCTTTAGTACACAAAATGAGCCAGCTAATTTGAACATGTCACACATTAAAAGTCCAGTATGCTGTTCGTAAAACTCTTGAAGTGTAGAGCTAACGACGTCGAAAGAGTTCCCCAAACTTGCTCGACATTTTTATACAAAGGACCCGTTAGTGGAAGCGAACCCGAAGGCCGAAACCCAAAATCAAACGAGTTTATACCTTATTTATACTATTACGTACCAGCCGGCCACTAGTATACTGAGATTCTTGATATCGTATATTTTGTATCAATCGCTCTCCAGTCTCCTCTGCATCACTACACCAACTTGCTGCTCTGGTCTTAATCAAACTACGCTAGCTGCCTCAATATATATTCCTTATGCTTTCACGTACGTTTTGTCTTCATATGTTCCTCGTGATTTTTTTGTTTCATTTTTTTTTTTTGTAAAAAGTTATATAGAGCTAACCATTTTGTAAAAGGTTAAATTTTAACAAAATATATTAACTATTTATGCCACTATTTTTTGTGAAAATAGTTGAATAAGCACTATAATATTAAAACTAAAATTTTAAAAATATTTTTGTTTAGTTAAAGATTAAAATGCAAAAAAGACAGGGATTGTCTTTGGTCGTCTCATGAAAAAAAAAAGTAAATCAAATAGAAATAGAGAATCGAAAAGTAAATCTTATATTTATTCAAAAACTTGATTATCAAAAAAGATCAACTTTTACCGATAAAACTTTTAAAACCGTTCATGTTTTTTTTTTTGCATCATTCCTCATATTTTCGGTTATTTAAGATGATAAAGATAAAAAAGTTCAACCATATTTTAGAAGTGAAATTTATCACGCAAAATTGGAGTCCTTGCACAACCAAAATTTATCACATTTTACAAAAAATTTGTATATATATATTTTTTATTCACAACGCAAATATTTTCTAAAGAAGACATTTTTAAATACAACAAGAAAATTTACGGTAATAAAAATCTATACCAACCGGCAAGTGATCTCTGTTATTTTAGACCGGCAAGTGTTTCGCGAGATTTAAAATCTTTTATATATGTTTTATTACCGTAAATTTTCGCAAGAGTATCATCAGATGTCAACTCGACCCAATCGCTAGAGCTCAATAACCTGTTTCTCCTGCAGTTTCGTGCATGGGCACCTGGTTTGATGTGTTCCAGTAATTTCCTCTTCTCGATCTTTTGTTGTTGTATTTTCAGGTGTGAATCATATAGGAGGCACTGATCTTTGTAACCAGTCTCGTTTTTTGAGGAATAAAGGTATGTATTAAAATATATATATATATTATAAAATATATTTTTTTGTCAACCAAGAAAGAAATTAGCTCATACGAGCCAACTTATAGGACAGTTGTTTACATACTTAATCAAAGACGGAATAGTGCGAACATTTCGCTCCAGAGAATCCGCTTTTACATTTAGGTTACGAGAAATAAGAGTTAGAGAAAGAGGAGAATTCTTCCCTGTCTGCAGCAATATCATCCAAATATACAGAGAATGCCGGCCACTCAGACGGAGAAGACACCATCTATATATATATATGTAAATAATAAATAAATTTATAGCTTTCTTTTAGTGATGAGGCTTTAATTTTGGGCACATTCTCTCGCGCGTGTATATATACGTTTTTAGTATTGAGTGTTTCGACTAGCGAACAATTTGTGCCTTTGTTTCTTAATTTAATTTATTTTCCCTGATAAAGATTTGAGTTTTTTGAGTTGCAAGTTGGCAAATTTTACTGTGTGTTTCGACTAACATTTTGACGTGCGTGTGTGTTAGGCGATTGTTACAGGAACCGCATCGTCCGTCTCGCAATATTAAAACATCTATGCAACCTATTCATACGTCTATGCAGCCTATACATAAATGTATGCAACCTATGTAGTCTATTCATATATCTATGCATTCACACCCTATACATACAATTTATACATACATCTATGCAGTCTATGTAGCATATACGTACATACATATACATACATTCTCATCCACATAACATACTCACATCGACGTACGGATCGGATGTTATCTTTATCAGGATAAAAACGCCGACTAGCTACATACACTCTAGTCCAGCAGAAGATGGAAAACGCTGGACACAGTCCCAAAGGCTTGCGTAGACGTTTCCCCTTTCAAACCCATCTGCAAAATTAGTTAGCTAAATCAGTTTTCATTACAATCATTTTTCCCGTTTCTCAATTTTAGCACATGCATAAATTAATCTACATAAAAATAAAAAATATAGACAGCTTACAGTAAAAAATAAAAATTGAAAGTTCATTCTATGTTTTCTTAGACACAACATATGTTTTGTATCTAGCTAAATAAATAATTCAGTTTATTTTAAAGGACACATATATAGCCAAAAAAAATTCAGTTTATACACACATAGTTGAAGTCAACACAACAATATATATAAAAAATTAAACTAGATTTATAACAGAGCATTTTGAATTTCATGTTCAACTACATAACAAATGATTAAAAGGTAATAAATCTAGGCATCTAGCACAAGAACATATAATGATAAACAAAACTAGAGGAACATTGGACTAGAGAGTATTTGTACCTTGTACGAGGATGCTTGATGCTTATTTCTATTGGCTAGTGAGGATGCTTGTGTTTGTGTCTCTCGGGACTCGGGTCATGAGAAGTGTAGATAAGTTCGAGTGAGAGAACTACTCAAGTGGGAAGAAGAGAGAACTAAGAGAATTTTTTTTAAAAACAAGATTTGTATTCGACATTTGTAAAGAAGTAAACAAACAGAGCAAGAGAGGATTCAGATTTGAGAGTTCAGACGTAAGAAACGAGTACTTATAGAGAAAGTTATAACGTTCATATCTCACTAAAATATTATATTTTCAAACGTAAAAAATGTTACCATTTCCACAACGTTCGTAATTTCTCTACTGTTACTGACGCCAGGTCAAATCATACCGAACGTTAGAACAATATGGACCGAGTCAAAACTTTGAAAGCTTAAAGGCCCAAAAACAAGGCCCATTATGTGTGTTATTATAGCAAAATATATTAACTATTTTTTTTTTTTTTTTGTGAACGAATATATTAACTATTTATGCCACTAATTTTTTGTGCCAATAGTTGAATAAGTACTATAATATTAAAACTAAAATTTTAAAAATATTTATGTTTCTATTTAGTTAAAGATTAAAATGCTGAAAAGACAGGGGTCGTCTTTGGTCTTCTCATGAAAAAAAAAAACAAAGTAAATCAAATAGAAATAGAGAATCTCAGTGGGTTATTAAGAAAACGATTTGTGATTGGAATAGACTTTAGTTGGAGCAGGTATGTTGTCGTGTCTTTTTTTAATAAGAATACTATGCTACATTGCAGATGATTTAATATTAAAGGTCGTGTTGTATTCAATACGCAATTCTTATTTGTGGACAGAACTCCTTAACTATATTAGTCTCCTAAATAGACTTTGCTTTCGAGATAAGTCTCACATAAACTGAACTGAGCAGCTAAATCGCAGCCATGTTGGATCTAGAAACTAAACTATTCATCCGTGTATATATATGATCTATATCTTCTATTCAGACGATTGTTGCCGAGTTTACTTCGGACCATATGCATCTTTACGCGAAGTTAAGGAAAAAATATATAGTCTCAAAATTTAAAGAAAAATCAATATGTCTCACGTACTTTATAAACGTGAATCACCGGAAAATTACTTTAATACATAAACCTAATTGATTCATCATCTCTCTCAAACAAAAAGATGCATGATATGATATGATGTAAGACTATATATATATACAATAATAGGCACTAGACATTTTATGTGTTAAAACTTAAAGAAGGGTCCTAAAGAAACAAACTAAAAGCCAAATAAGTGGCTCCATCAGACAAAAGACAAAGAAAGTGAACAGAGGAATTTATAAAAAGTGGAAAGAAGAATCATCATGCTCCTCCCAAGGCGACTCTTCCGGGTCTGAAAATTCCAAATCTATTATCAGTACATATTATTTTTACTCGTTAACTATTTGTTTTTGTCTTTTATTATCTTGTCCTTTTGACGATATGAATATGATCATCATATCACCATGTTGGTCCACCACTATCACCACCTAGGATGATTCCACTCCATAGCTCATTGCTTGAACCACCTTCTCTCTTCTTATTACCATCATCGTGTCTCACATGTTGATGATGGTCTTCGTAACCTCCATAAGGATACATCATCTTACTCCCTCCTCCGTTAACAACGAAGTTATCATGGTTTCCAATCTCTTCCTCGTTCCTGTCTAGTGAAAACCCAATATTCTTTTTTTGGTGGTCATGATCATCATATTCTTGACGAAACTGAATCATTCCCATAGGAGCTTGGAAAAGACCGTGCTGCCCTCCCGGCACAACTTGTTCGGTGTAATGACCGTAGTGCCCTTGAGCTCGCTTGTCTTGCATAGGGGAAGAGAACGAGAGGCTGAGCTCATTATTATCATCATGGGTCTTGCTAGGGTTTGATGGTGATGATGTAAAGACAAAAGGAGGGTTGAGATCTGGGAGACTCTTGGTGGAAGAAGAAGTAGAGGAATTTGGAAGTAGTAACGGAAGCTTCTTGTTCTTTCTTGAACCTCCGCCTACGGGGACGTTACGGAGAGAACCACCTTCAGTCCAATATCTCCGACAAGACTTACACAAGTACCTAGGCTGTGCTAAGCTGTAGTTGTTGTAATAACAAAACTTGGTGTTGCTTGAGTTGCATCTTGGACAGTTTCTTGGTTCTTGTGGCCTGGTGCTCATCGTCGTCAGCAACTTCTTCTCATCATCCATTATCATTGTGGTTGCTGTTGTTGTTGTTGTTGTTGTTGCTAATGGTGGTTGTGTTGTGACGATGGTGTTATAGGGGATATTGTTAGTAATCGTCATCTGATGTTGGTATTGATCATGATCATGGTGATGATACTGATGATGGTCCATGATGTGAGCTTCAATTACAGTTTATAATAAATCCCTGTGATAAGCATGTATGATCAACCCATTGAATGAAGCATATAAAAGCATGATAACAAAAGTAGAACTTGTAAAAAAGTAACCACAAACAAATAAATAAATAAAACTTAATTATTGAAAGAACATATAAAGGTTGAAGTCCATGAACCAACTATGCATAGATTAGAGATTTATATACATGGAACTATGTGTAGTACTATACTGGCGATATAGATCAATCAATAAAGGATCTGAGAGAGTAGGAACAAAGAATCACTTTCTAACGTATGGATCGAGCAAGAAACTAATAAAAAGGTGTTATAGGAGCTGATCTCTAAAAAGCCAGACATAACTTTTAAATAAGGGACAAAATTTTCAAAGAAATCAGAAGGTGGAAAGAAGTAAACCCTTTGAAAAGTAAAAAATAAAGAAAAAGAAACCCTAATAAACACATAAATCAAAAAGCAAAAGAAAGTTGAAAAGGAAAAAAAAGAAAAGGAATAGAGAAAGTAATTTGCAGAAGAAACAAGGAGATAAGAGAAAAAGGGAAGAAGATGAACTGACCTTGATGTTCAAAGAGATGACTTAGAGATAGAGAGAGATAGAGAATAATTTTGAGGCTAAAGTTTAGAAGTGTTGGGTTTCACTTTTATGGGCATTTTAGTGGTGTGTTTGTTTTGACTATCTTTTAATTCTCTCTTTTTTATTAATACATGGTTATATCATCATCAAGTAGTTGATATATTTAGCATACAACAGTACATATATTTGATATTTTCATTTCAATTGGAGACTAAAACAATTAGAGTATACAACTATTCATCTAACTAGCTAAAACCTTAAATTGAAAAGTGTAGCACTTAAAGTTTAAAACCTTGATTAAAAAGAAAAAGAAAAGATACGTTAATCATGTAATTAAGCAATAGCGATAGTTCATAGTTTTTTTGGTCAAACAATGAGTGATAGAATTAAGCAATAGCCCTAGAATTGAAATTAATATTTTTGCTTTGTTACAATTTACAACATATCAAGGGGCTTAAAGTGGGCCGAATGAAATGTATAAATCAGCCCAAATATGAAAAAGTGTCATAACGTTAACTTGCTTGGTTGGGGCCTTCTCAATTCCAAAGGGATGATGACCGAGAACATGTGGCCGCTGACACGTGTAGGGGATCCAGCTGTTCACATGGATTACTATGCCAAAACGCTGTCGTTTTAATGACAACGTAGAAGCTTAAACTAGTAAGATGTAAAAAGATCATTTCAATTTTCTTGAATGCTTCTTGAAATCTTTGAACTAACAAAAGAAAATATGAAATTTTTGGTCCTCCGTTCTCTTCGTGTCGCTACACTGCAAAATCTAAGTTCGAAGTGTGTTTTGGTTCAAGTAAAAAAGCTTTCAATAAGGAAGCAAATTTTATCAGGAAGGTAATGTATATAATAAACAGCCTTCATGTTTGTTTTTTCTTTTTTCTGTTTCGTTAAAAATATGAATAATAATATCTCTCTTGGACCATGATCATGAATCCATCGCAATATTTTCTGTTTCTTTTTACAAAAGTTTCAAGAATATTCAAACATAACAAGCACAACAACATCAATAACTAGGCTTCATAATGATCTTAATTGGTCATGTCATTTTCTTGGAAATATTGAAAAGGAAAATCATAAATAAAAGTTTGAAGATACTTTGTAGAAACAAGAGAAGCTTTCTTGATTGTTGGTGTTCTATCTTTCAGAAATCTTTGATAGGGCATAATCTCAAACTGTAGTCTTCTTGTTCTTCCATGGAACCACTTGCTTTAGTCCTGCATACACATTCGTCTGATCCCAACCACATCAAAACTATGTTAATAAGTGCTAATATTTGTAGGATATAATTATTCACTTTTGATACACACTATATATAGTATACACACAAATCACAAAGAGCGTCCCATCCATTATTTTTCAAGAATAATTTCTGCAAATCTAGTAACGCTAATCATATGATCTAGTCGACTCCATCCTACTGATTTTTCGAACATTTGTTGCGACTTTACAATTAATATGTAGAAACAGAACATAAAACAGAGGACTTACCCAAAAGTGAGACTTTGAAGAAGTAGGAGATGGTTCAGGAAGAGTAGAGAAGCTCCCTGTTCTGCTAATGCTTGAGATCTTGGCTTCACAAAACCTGCTGCTTTGGCTGCTACCAATACCATCAACATCAACATAACCAAAGCTTTTGTCTTGTCTTCCTTCTTCCTCTTCGTTTCTGCCATATTCACTCTCTCTGTCTACGGAAGATGGAAACACATAACTACCTCTACCAAACTCTGTTTTCCCCTTCAGTGCTCTCCTCCTCCTAAACCCAAAAAACCCTAATCTCCCTCTCTTCTTCACAACAGCCACAGAGTCACTCCTCGTGTCCTGCTGCTTAAAGTCCTCTTCCACATCCTCTAGATCACCATTGATGTCACTCCTGAAAGACCCATAACAGTCACCACTATTTTTCACCATCATCCTAAAGGAAGGTGAATCCATCCTTTTTGATCTCGTGATGCTATAAGGTCCATCAAAGACTGTGATGGGGGATTGCAGTTTCGTAACCAACCCTCCATCTTTTTCAATCGTGAGTAGCCTTGGTGGTAGCTCCAAGGACTTGTGGGTTTCAAGAGAAGATGACGAATAAGAAGTTAATGGTGAGGAGGAGGATGAAGAAGAAGAAGAAGAAGATGAAGATGAAGAGTGTTTCTTGGGCTTGCCAGGCTCTTCTTCCCAGCTGAATGGGACTGAAGCTGCTATGGAGCTGTGAATAGGTGAGGACATAGAGTGGCTGTGAGTGTTGGGTTTTATTGGTAACGCCGGTAGTTTCATTGCTGTCAAGTTTTCTTCTTGCTCAGTTTCTTTTTCCTCTTCCATGGCTCTAATGTGGAAGTTGGATCTTTCTCTTTCTATCTCTCTTTGCTCTTCTCTCCAATGAGGTGAGTGTCTTTTATATGTCTACAAGTGTTTTTATGCTCTCTGTCTTCATCTGTGCTATTTTATATTTCTCTAGTGTTTCGTGTAGATTTGGGAGTCAGGGATCATATATTAAAGGGAAATAAAAAGAAAATTTAATTCAACAAAATAGTAAAATAAGGACATTTTCAAAATTAAAGATTAGGAACAACAATATATGTCATTTATATCATAAAGAAACTAGTTGAAAGCCAAAAAGAAAAAAAATTAAAACAAAGTTGAAAAGACAACATGAAACACATATGTATTTTTTTTAAACAAACAAATTAAGACAAAACAAACATTGCAACTTGTACCGGTCTCATCTTATCTTATTACTAATGATTTTACATGTATAATACAGTTTAGTTTACCAATGTGGTATTTAATTATATATTGTTCCAAGTAAGAATTTCTTGTACATTTTCTAGAAATTTGTTATGGTTTCAACAAAGAGAAAAATAAAATAGAAAAGAAAAGTCGCCGGAAAGTGACTATAGGTATATGCTTTAGCAAAAGTCGGGTTTGTATGTTTGGTCAGTCGAGAGCCTTTAATTCAAATCAGGCGTGGCAAAGAGAAACAACGTAACATGTAACTTTCCGATGACAAGAAAAAATAGGGAACCAACAAAAGAGGTTATTTATGAGAAGCGGGGATCATGAAAGCAAAGTACCCTGAAGATACATGAGCCACTTGGAGAACTTCTCTCTCGAGCTCCATCAACTTTTCAAACCCTCCAACAAGTCACCCTTCTTTTTGGGTACTTTTAAACATGGATATATGTCTATCGAGATGGTAGTATAAAGCTGCTCGTTATTACAAATTTAATGTGATAGATCAGAGATGTCTTGAAGTGTTTCTTGCCAGGACAAGAACACAATGGGGTCCAAAGAAAATAAGGAAAGTAACACCAAATAAGCTAGCTTGATGAGGTTTTAGGCTATAAGAAAATGTTAGATACATCGTTTAGGGGATTAGTTAATCGTCACTGTATTTGACTTATCTCCAAACTCCAAAGCAATTGAATGATGAAAAGCAGCGGTAATGTACATTTGGTAAAATGTATCCAACTTAAAAGTTTTGTGTAATACTAATCAATATCGGAATGAGTAAAGCGTTTCTTGACCTTTTCAAGCAAAACAGGCGAGGCGACCAAATAAATAAAAGCAGAGTAAACTGACAAAGATAGGTGTCAAAAGAGTTCGCTCGTCATAATGAAATGATTTGATGTCACATACAATATAGATAGTTATGGAAGTGGGGAAATTTCGCAGTCAAATTGCAATCTGCAAGCTGGCTAACTTATTTATGCATTATTGCACACAAAAAAAAGATCATGAACAAAGCTAAATCAATGTATGAGACACATCTAAATATCTAATACAAATTGGTTAATACTTATACACATGCATGCTTTCACGTTAATTGCATACCAACATGTGCATGTGCCTTTAAGCTTTAGTTTACTTTTAAATTTGTTAGTTTCAATTAAAAGTACGTTGTAAGAGGAGATGCATATCTTTCTTTTTTTCTTTCTGTTTTCTAAGAAAGGAACCTTGATTCAATCGAGACAACATTTCTGCCCAAACAAATATATAGAAATAATGAAACTGCGTTTATAAGGATTATAGTTTTTCTTTTATAATTTGCATAGATATTGTTGTTGTTCTGACTTCTGACGAAGGAACGACGAGTAGAAACAAAAGAAAATTAAGAGAGAGCACAAAGGCCCAAAAGACAGTTTTGTAATGTAACGGAGTCGATTTGAAAGAGCATAGACAAGAAACAAAAAGTGTTAAAGAAATGAAAGTGAAGGTTCCAAAGAACATTTAAAGATTTTTATCCTCAGACTCTGAGCCACTTTGTTTTGGAACTTTCTTCCATGTCCAGTCTCCTTTGTTATCCCTCCTCTCCACTTATCAATTTCAAAAACACAAAGAACGTAACTGGAGGGAATCAAGACAGATCATCTAAAAGAGGAATCTCATTTGAATTATAAGAAACAAAGAGGGGCATAAAAGGGGAAAAAAGAACTTTGATCAATCAGGAATTTCAAATCAGAGATAAAAAAAATAGGTAAGCAGATTACCTTCACATTTTGTGAATGGATGTCTTTAACAGCTACCATGAATAGTGAGTCCAAAATCATGGAGATTGGCAAACTCAGACACTGTTGGAGATTGTATAGGGACTATTGGGCCATAACATTAGGCCCATGGAAAATATTGAGGGAGCAGCCCTAAACAATAAGTAGTGACGATAATGTTCAATTCAACATTTGCGAGATTTTTATCGAAGCCCAAATATCAAGTCGATTAAAGAACGAAACGTAACGTGTAAATTGGTTTTGGTCCTCACTTGACTTCTGTTCGGGTTTCGATACCCTCACATCTACCGGTTAACTTAGTTTTTGTTTCCTTTCCTTTTGTGGCTTTTAGAGTCCGGAGACTTTCATCTGTTTCGCCCCCGGCCCTGGCTTTGGATTTCACCCCAGTTAATTCAATTATATTAAAAAGATATAATATTTTCTGTCAAAAAAGAGATATATATTGATGATTGTGGTAAATCAATCCATTTCCTAGATTTACACTGCTAAAGTTTTGTGCATTGCAAATTTAAATTAGTTGAAATATTTGTCCTAGTTTAAATTATTTGAACATTATAAGAGAGTCAAAAGGCCATGAATTTTTCAGTAAACGTATATTATTAAGTATTTCAATGAATGAATATTAGTGTTCACATAATTTTGAATTGGGCACAACGTAGACGAAAATAAACATCCACAGATCCGGTCGTCGTCTTTTAGTCTCATATCTAATAAAAGAAATATCTTGGGATGAAAGACGAGGTGGTAGAAGAAATGAAATGGAGTCCAAGAAGATGAAAAGAAAGCTCAGATAGAGGAAGAAGGTAAACCATAATCTAAAACCCTGGTTAGACTCTAGGCCATTATAGTGGAGGAACCAGTTTCTCAGTATCTGTCTCTCTATGTGTATTTATTTTGTGTGCACTGTTGGGTAGGTTTTAATAGCTATCCACTTAATTCCAAGAGCTGGTTTCGTTTCGTGGTCTCAGCTTCACTGGAGAATGAATCATCTTCGGTCGTTTTCTGAGTTTCTTTATGGTGATGAATTCTATTAAGTTGAATTTGATTTTGATCATAATCGTTCGTAACCAGAGGATCTCTACTTCTTCATCCGCCGCTATTAATTTCACCCAACCTTGTAAAGGAATATGCGGTGGATTGACTCTGCCATATCCCTTTGGGTTTTCTCCTGGCTGTCCGATCCGATTCGGTTGCTCTGCGGCTGATCTAATAGTGAAGATCGGAGAGTTTTCCGTCCTAAACGTGACGGAAAACAGTATATTTGTCGTCCTTCCACACAATTGTACTCGGAAGATAGAAGACATGAATCCGCTCTTCGGCGAGCATTTCGCACCAACTATCGCCAACAGTTTCTTACTGGAACACTGCAACCGTACAACCGATGGATGCTCCATCAAGCAGAAAATTTTGGAACGTGTTCTGAAGCAGGAAAAATGCGATTCCACGGGGAATATAACCTGTTTTTCCTTAAGTGTTAATAATCCAGCTAAGTTTTTCAGTATGGATGAATTGAGGAAAAGCACTTGCAGTTTGTTGTTTTCGTCTATAGCTTTCGGCTCTGAAGGTGTGAATGCGGGGGTAGCGCTAGAGTTTGAACGGGTTCGGTTAGGTTGGTGGCTAAAGGGAGATTGCAAAAACAACCCTTGCGCACACAACACAAACTGTACACATGTTGACACCCCCGATGGATTTGCAGGACACCGGTGCTCATGTCTTGAGGGTTACCACGGAGACGGATACATCAATCCTTGCCTGAGAGTGAAAGGTTAGTCAAATCCGAGTATCAGCCTTTGCATTAGCTACTTGTGTGTGAGGTTATTAAAATTTGTAACCTAAAAGTAAAGAAAAGACGTGTTCCTAACAGAAAACTGCTGCTCTGTTTTATCTAAAAACGAGAATTTAGAGCACTCTGCATTTATAGAAACTGACATTATTATTAGGAACTTTTTGTAGTCTACATCTACTTTCTCATTCCCAACAAAATTTTTCTCATCAAGTTTTAGTTTTGGCAGGAAACTACAAAGTAAAAATCATTATTAGCACGGGTTGCACTGTTGTTGGCTTAATCGTAGTCTCTCTTTACTTCTTTCTGACAAGGAATAGAAGAAAGCAAAAACAGAGACATAAAGGTCTACAAGGTTGAAAAATTGGAATCTCTATATAGACCCTTAAATTGGTTTCATTGCCTTTTGGATTAGGCAAATATGTCCAAGACCCTAAGTTAAAAGATGCACAATTATTGCAACTTGACTTTGATACCGTGAGATTAGCAACTAATGACTTTTCTCCAAACAACCATCTTGGAGAAGGTGGCTTCGGTGCAGTTTATAAGGTTATAAGATTGATTAACTCATCTTTACTTATCTTTATCAACTTAAAGATTAGTTCTCTCTTACGTATGTTTCATAAATCATCACCAGGGTGTTCTCGATACTGGGGAAGAGATAGCTGTGAAAAGATTGTCAATGAAATCAGGACAAGGAGACAATGAGTTCGTAAACGAAGTCTCATTGGTCGCGAAACTTCAACATCGTAATCTTGTTAGGCTTTTAGGTTTCTGTTTGGAAGGAGAAGAACGACTTCTCATCTATGAGTTCTTCAAGAATACAAGCCTCGAAAAGTTCATATTTGGTACCTTAAAAACCTCAACACAACGTCTCTGTCTTTAATTACTTATATATGAAAATGATCCAAATTTGATTCTTTCTCAGATTCCAATAGGAGAACGATCTTGGATTGGGAAACACGTTATAGGATCATCTCAGGTGTTGCTCGAGGTCTTCTTTATCTTCACGAAGATTCTCGTTTCAAAATTATTCATCGAGATATGAAAGCCAGTAATGTTCTATTGGACGATGCAATGGATCCGAAAATCGCGGATTTTGGGATGGCAAAGTTGTTTAATACGGACCATACTAGCCAGACCATGTTTACAAGCAGAGTTGCAGGAACTTAGTAAGCTGCCAAAATAAAAAGTATCCTTGCAGAGTTCTATCAATTCTTTGAAAAAGAATAAAAAACATAGAATTATTTCGTGGTTGCAGCGGTTACATGGCTCCAGAGTATGCAATGAGTGGGCAGTTCTCAGTGAAAACTGACGTGTTTAGCTTCGGTGTACTAGTCCTTGAGATCATTAAAGGTAAGAAAAACAATTGGTCTCCACAAGAACAAAGCTCACTATTCCTCCTTAGCTATGTAAGTGAAAATATCATTGTTTTATCTTTTTTTTTTTACTCTAGACTTAGACATTTTTTCAACTCATATATCATCTTTACATGTAAATAGGTGTGGAAAAGCTGGAGAGAAGGAGAAGTGTTGAACATTGTGGATCCAAGTTTGATTGAAAAAAGAGGTCTAAGTGATGAGATCAAGAAATGCATCCACATTGGTTTGTTGTGTGTTCAGGAGAATCCAGAGAGTAGACCAACGATGGCTTCTGTTGTTGCAATGCTCAATGCAAATTCTTTCACTTTACCGAGACCCTTGCAACCCGCGTTCCACTCGGGAGTTGTAGAACCATCGTCAAGAGACAACAATCACACAAGTAGTACTGCGTCTCTGAATACTGTTACAATTACTGAGTTGAACCCTCGGTAAATTAAGTGTGTAAAAGACAAAAAAAAAATTGGAAATTTCTATTGCTTTAGAGGTTTACTTCATAATGTATCAGTGTGATTTTTGGTTGTGAATTCTAAAAGATTTGTTAAGCATGTGATGTGATCTCAATTGGTGTTGGTCTACTGAGTAATCAAGAGCTGTATTTGTATGAAAATCAGGTTTTGAACAATTCTTCTTCTAGATTTCTGTTCTTTCCAAATAAGATTTAAGAATTAGTTTTTAAAAAAAAATTCTCATTCATTAAAAAGTTATCTTTACATTAAATCAGGCCATACCTAATATATTTTCCATCTCTCTGTAATCCCTTTATACAATTCAGTGTCCTGAACTATATATAAAGTTATAAATCTACTATCATCAGGCCAGACATATGAATAAGCTGAGACAATTAGACAAACAAAGGTACTGAAGAACTGCTTCTGAATTCTGAATCATCAGTATTCTAAGAATATCTGTGAAGGGTTTGGTTGGCTGATGACTTAAGGTGATAAAGATGAGGCTGATCCTCCTGAAATGAACTTTACTCTCATTCAATCCAGAAATTTAAACATTCTGACTTCACTAATCATCAGCTACTACACTTTATCATCATCGTTGGTTGATGCTTGAGCCTCTGAATCCACAGGTGCAGGGACTGAAGAGTTAATCCTGTTTGGTTTCCCGGAAGCTCTATCATCAGATTTATTACCCCAGCAATGCTTTGCGAGATGTCCTTTCTTCCCACAGTTGTCACAGACGATGATGACTCTCCCATCTCTCTCTGGTTCTTTCCTCTTCCAACCTATACTCTGGGATGCTCTATGTGTTGTTCCTAGACAAGGTCTCCTTTCCATCTGAGAGGAGCCTGCGGCTGGTCTATATGTAACCCCTTGTGCCCCATTTCTGCGGACCTCTTCCTCAGCTTTTACTCGTTCCATTAACATCCAGACTGGTAAAAACTCCTCTTCCATTAACCTGGTGCAGAAGCCTCTCCACGACGGGGGGAACTTGGAGATTATGGTACTCACATGAAATGTCTCATCAAGAAACATACCAGCACTCACTATGGAGTCCGCAATCTTGTTAAACATTTGAATTTGCTCGAGTATCGGTCTCTCTTCCACCATTTTGTATTCAATGTACTTTCTGACTTGTGACCTCTTTGAATTGGTTTCCTCGCACTGGTAGACCCACTTTAACTCGTCCCACAATACTTTGGCATGCTTGAATTTCTCCGAGTATTGACGGTATAGATGATCAGACAAGGAGTTCAACAAGTATTTGTAGCACAGGTAATCATCTCTCAACCATTTTCTTCTCTTAGCATCAGCTTGAGTTATTTCGCTGGGGTTGGTTTCAGAGCCTAGAGAGTTACCAATACCGGGACAAGGTTCAGAGAGAACATAAGTCAGATTAAATTGCTTCAAAAAGAGTTCCATCTGTAGACCCCAAGAATGATAACCCTTCCCATCAAATCGTGAAGTCTTGATCAGAGAAACCCCGTGAGAGCTGTTCTTATCCACAGCCTCAGGAGTATCTCCATTTTGTGTTGATTCATATCTGCATAATGTTTAATAGCAAGATAAGTGGCCTGCATTGCTACCTAGACCGTAATTCCCAGTACCACAAAGAATATGTCACGATAAACACTGAAAACAATGATAAGGAACATCAATCTTTATAGCACTAAGGTAATATTCTTACTTTGATTTTGATTGGCAATGCTTAATACCTTCTTCTATTGCTGCGAAATTCTTTTTGATCACAGACAAATGTACTCCTGATAGAGAAGAAACATGAAAGCTTTTTCAGCACAGCAGTTGCAGCAAGAAGTCAATAAAATAATGTTGTAAGTAAGGATATAGGCAGAGGAATGAAATGTTTGCATAACCCCATTAGAGAACCTTAAAAGAGCAAAAGATCAAATCTTAAAGAAACATCTATCAGTGGAAACACTAACAATACAGATCAGTAAGAACAAAAAAGAGCTTCCTGAAACCAATCAAAAGTACTTATCGCATTCAGAATCAAGTGTGTTTGAGATTACCTCTGAAAGCCTTTCCATTTTCCTGAGAACCAATGGATAGAAAAGTTTGGCCTCTATACTTTTGAACCGTTGCATTTCGCTTCTCCGATAACTACAGTTAAAGACAACCAATGTCCAGAAAAAAACATCACTACTTCAATATAACAAAGCTTCTCTCTCACAGAGCTTAACTCGAAAGTGATTAGCCTGAGTTTCTACAGTGACAATTGAAAATTCAAGATCAAGATGATCATAAGTCTCTATTCTATACAGTGAATCAAACCTACAGCAGAAAAATAGGAAAAAGTGGCAACCTTACAAATAAAGCGTTCATCTTCACCACCAACGGAAGCGGCAACACCAGAGCCTGTCTCATTCTGCGCCGGAGCCACCGTTTCCTGAACAGGGGCTTCAACGGGAGCCGATAACAAAAAAGCCTCCATGACATCTCTGACTAGCTTCTTGTGATTCGTCCCAGATAAGTCGAAACCAAGTTTAGCAGAAGCGTCAATTCGGAGCTTGAACTCGGTCATTTGGTCCATATCAGCTTCTTTGAGTATACCCTTCACTGTTTCCTCGATATTCTGTACAGTGACCATCTCCATTGTTTCACCAGAATCAAGCAATGGATTCTCCATTCCCCAAAAAAAAAAAAGAAAAAAAAAAGAGTTGGAAGTAGTAGAGAGATTCTGATATAGCGTAGAAGCTTACTTGTTGCTGGCCGGCGATATAATTAGGGTTCATTCATAAATCGCCGGGGAAAGAGCGTGGCCGGAGTTGGAGGAAAATAAAAGAAGGTTCTACCGAGAATTGAACTCGGGTTACTGGATTCAGAGTCCAATGTCCTAACCGCTAGACCATAGAACCATTTTGCTATAGCATTTGATATTAATGAATCATATATACATGAGCAATTATATATCATTAGAAGCCCAGTGAAGGCCCAGTTGGTTACACACTACACTACATATATCATGAAAAAGTTAGTGCCATAGTAATTTTATAATAAGGGTTAAGGAAACGAGAAAAAAAATATGAAAAATGGCCCATGAATTGTCTGACCCAAAAGGCCAAGACAAAACCCATTTAAGAGTGTTAAAAAGTTGAAACAAAACCATTTAACCGTTTTTTGAAAAACTTGGTTAAATGTAGAGCTGTGAATTAAGATTAGTCTGCGGATTTTCAGCCTAAGCGCGATGGGCTTTTCTTTATGCGGGTTTTAGCGGGTCGTTCGCTTTGATCTGCAGTCATAAAATTCAGATTTCTAATCCAACCAGCTTCATTTATGCGGATATGCGATTCAACCCGCGGTCTTTTATTTAATAAAAACAAAACAAACCAAAATTAATTTAATTAATACTATAAGTAGTAAAAATTAAAATTTTCTAACTATTTCATTTAAAAGATTATTTTAGGTTGATTATTAGTGTATACAACTTATAAGAACAAATAACAAGTCACTACTGACAAGTGTTACTAATTAAAAATTACCACACTACGGACCCATTTAATGTTTCATTAAAAAGAAAAAAATCAAGCCTATATCACACAAATCATATTTCTACCAATATACAAAAAAGTATAATAATAAAATTAATAAGCAATTAGAGAAACTTTTGTATATCTCCTACATCAAAACCAAAAAATTTTTAAAAATCTTCTAATGTCTTGACAAAACACAAATAAACATAGTAGAAACATAGAGTCATAAATATGTAATATTATCTTTAAAAATTAAGTTAAATATTTAAATAGACAATAGATTCTAGTTAGACTGCAAATTTTTTAAAGCGGATTGGGGTTTTAATCCGCGGGCCCTAACCGTAATTGACAGCTCTAGTTAAATGTGGTAAAAAGAAAACGAAGGTAAAAAAGTCAAAACTCATAAAAAGTAAGGAAACATCTTAGTTATTATACTGTACTTAGTTAATAACGTACGGATTACGAGGTAGCCATCCGATCAGACTTTAAAGCCCTATGAACATCTGGATTTCTGCCACGTCACCCTCCCCTTTGACCTTTATGATCCTCCCAATGCAAAGCACTAGCAGCGATGCCGATCGATAGCTGAGTGAAATAATAAACACTTCTGTTGTGGTCGCTCGCTTCTTTGCCGCGGATCGAGTATGGAGGAAAGGAACGGGAAGCGGATTAGATCAGGAGACTCCGACGACGACGTGAGATCTGAAGAGAATGACTTTGTCACCAAAGGCCCAATCGGGAGAGGAAGGGGAAGAGGAAGGGGAAGAGGAAGAGGAAGAGGGAGAGGGAGAGGAAGAGGAAGGGGAAGAAGAAAAATTGATGACGGAGAGGTTTCATTTTCAAATCAATCTGTTCAAGGAGACATGTCTGCTCCCGATAAGGTTACTTCTATTTGGAGATTATATGATTTTCTAGCTGGGAATTGAAAGAGGAATTGTAATGAGAATGATATGTTTTTGTTTGTTTTCAGGATATTATTAAGTGTGATGGAACCAGAAGGATTGGGGGATTGACTTGTCATCATTGTAAGAACTTGACGAGTGAGACTGATCTCATCTTCTGTTCAGAGTGTAACAAGAAGTATTGCTATGACTGCATCAAGAGATGGTAACTACTTACTGCTTGCTCACTATATAATACAATAATCAGCAGCAGTGTCAGGAGAGTTTTGATTTCAACTAGCTATCTTGAATGAATCTCAATAGGTATTCAGATAGAACTGATGAACAAGTTAGAGCTGCTTGTCCCTTCTGTATGAAGAATTGCAATTGCAGAGCTTGTTTACGTTTGCCTTTGGTTGTCAAGGTAAGGGCGGGCTAGCTTGAGACCACTGTTGTTTTCTTGTGATTCTACTTAGATGCGATCTTGGATTTTTATTTCTATTTTTACGAATCTCAGCCTCGAACTGAAAAAGATACAAATGTCAAGTTCAAGCAGTTGCAGTACCTACTATATAAAGTTCTCCCAGTTCTGAAGGATATTTATACGGAGCAGAACCGTGAACTAGATATTGAAACAACAATTAGAGGTATGTCTTCACTCTTCTTCACTTGTGCTGTCCTCTCCATTTGTTCCTGTTTCTACTATCCACTCACGCACGAACCTGTTTTATTCTAGGAATCCCTGTTACAGAATCTGATATTACTAGGTGCAAACTTGATCTAAGTGAACGCATATACTGGTAAATTTTCATATCTCGGTGGTCTCCTTTGTTTTCTTCTTTTCCCTTACTGCTTGGCTGTTTTTTTCATCTAAGAGGATAATAGATGCAGAGGAAGTTACTCTGCAGTAGAACAATAAAAAAGGAATGATTTGGGGGAATAACTTGGGTTGTTTGATTGGTAGGGTGACTGATGAGGTTAGGATCATAAAGTTGAAACAAAGTATTTTACTGATCTAAAACACACCAGACCATGAGATGGTCTTGGTGTCTTTTGAACGTATGAATGGTCCGCCCTCCATCCGATATAGATATAGTGGTCTCAGTAACAAAGCTTCAGACGTTGGAACTAATTCAGACAAGTTGCAATCAAATATATCCACAAAAGATTACCTCCAGAGAAAGGTTCATTGATCCTACTTCAAGATGCCAATCTCAGACCTCTGCTTCTGTGGACAAGCTTATTATTGAGTAGGCATCACTTATAGCAATCAAATTGTTAAATCAGTAGAATAATAAAGAGGAATGATTTGGTGTAGATTGACTTGATGTGTAGGTGATCATAATCTTTCTACGTTTTTCCTTTTTCTTGTATTTTCATTTGAACTCATATAAGCTCACATGTGAATCAGTGAGCACAGAGATGTTTTCATCATTATCAGTCTCATATGCCCGAGGTAGCAAGGGTTATATACCTTTTTAGTATACATGTGGGTATCATTAGTTCTCCTTATATTCAATAAACATGACAAACTTTTGGTTAGCCATCTATAGAAACACATTTGTTTCGTTGAATTTTAACTCCCTGTTACATTCTTTGTTTACAACCTATTTCCTCCGTTGCTTACAATCTCTTCATCAATGTACGCCAGTGATCTCTGCCGCACATCCATTGCCAATTTTCATAGAAGCTGCCCGAACCCAAAATGTGCATGTGATATCTGTCTTTCTTGCTGCAAGGAACTAAGAGAGGGGTTCTATAATCAAGAGAGAATAAATACTGAATATGAATTTGGAGTTCCAGTGGATTTCTCTTACTGGAAGCTTAGTTCAAGCGGAAGCATTCCATGCCCTCCGAAAGAGTGTGGTGGTTGTGGTACTTCAACACTTGAGTTGAGACGCTTATGCAAAACTGACTGGGTTAAAAAAATGATAACAGATGCAGAGGAAGTTACTCTGCAGTTTAGGCCATCGGATGTGAATATTTCTCATGAATGCTCCTTATGCACTATTAATGCTGATTCTACTAGAAGGCAGGCAGCGTTTAGGAAGAATGCTCATGATAACTTCTTATACACACCAAATGCTGTTGATCTAACTGAAGAGGATATTGCTCATTTTCAGTCGCACTGGATGAGGGCAGAACCTGTGATAGTCAGAAATGTTCTCGAGAAGACATCTGGACTAAGTTGGGAACCAATGGTTATGTGGAGGGCTTGTAGGGAAATAGATCCAAAGGTTAAATGTAAAGAGGAAGCGAAAAGCGTGAGAGCTTTGGATTGCTTGGACTGGTGTGAGGTCAGTCAAACCCATTCTATGTGTTTTTATACTTGATGCATTTTTCTTTCAAGAAGTATACTCATCACCATCCCTTTCTCTTGTAGGTTGAAATAAATATTCATCAGTTTTTTGAAGGCTACTTAAAAGGCCGCACGCATAGGAACGGTTGGCCAGAAATGTTGAAATTAAAGGATTGGCCTCCATCAACTTTATTTGAACAGCGCCTTCCAAGGCACAATGCTGAGTTTATTGCTGCATTGCCCTTTTTTGATTACACTGACCCCAAATCTGGTATCCTAAATCTCGCTACAAGACTTCCAGAAAAATCCTTGAAGCCAGATCTTGGACCCAAAACATACATTGCATATGGTTTCCCTGATGAGCTTGGTAGAGGAGATTCAGTGACAAAGCTACATTGTGATATTTCTGACGCGGTATGTGCACCAATTCTTTATCCTACTTTCTTAATTATTCATAGACATAAACCTACCTAAACCATGAAATTGTACTTTCTGAGGTGATTTTACTCTGATTAGAGAGTAGTCATACTCTCTTACTTTTACTTGTGAGATAAATTCTTCTATGAACTCGAATTAGGTCAACGTGCTGACACACACAGCTAGAGTGGAAATACTTCCCCATGTATACAACTACATAAAAGTACAGCAGGAAAAATATGCAGAAACCAAGTTGCATAAACAATATGATGGTCAAGGGACAGAAGCTACCAAACTTGAAGACAAATCACTGATAGAAACGGATGAAGATAAACTGGGTTTTATGGACAAGGCAGCTAAAGAAGAACAATCAAGTAGCAGTTCAATACCGTTGGGCTCCCAAGGAGTTGACCAAATAGATGTTGCAAATGGTACTGTAAGACGCTCCCTCCATTTGTGTTTAATAGACACATTACTGAAGATGTCTTAATTTTCAGGTGACTGTGCTACCAACGAAAGAGCTGATCCTATGGAAAGGTCTTCTAATTTATATTCTTGCACTACTGCGATGGAGTCAGATCATGATCAGAAACTGGATGTAACGCTGACAAACGAATTTATTGCTGATGACAATCAAAATGACATCTGTTTGGAGACTGAGAATACAAGTGCTAAAGCCATAAAAGAGCAGAAACTGGATGCTTCAAAAGAAACTGATGGCAATACCAATGAGAGGTCAGAGGCTGTGCATGGTGGTGCTGTCTGGGATATCTTTCGAAGGGAGGATGTTCCAAAACTTATCCAGTTTTTGGAAAGGCACAAGCATGAGTTTTGTCACACCAATAACGAACCAGTGAACAACGTATGTATACTCGAATATATCTCTTGTGAATGATTTGTATTTGATATAGTCATGAGTGCAATGAGAAATCTAAATTTTGTGGCACTTTGTTAATTTCAGGTGATTCACGCAATTCATGACCAGACTATATTCCTGAGTGAAAGACAGAAGAAACAGCTAAAGGAAGAATTTGGTAAGATTCTGGTCTGTACTCTGTCTATATGAAGCTTTACAAGCTGAAAGCTGACTTACCTTCTCTGCTACGTTTGATATATGAGATTTCATATGCAGATATAGAACCATGGACCTTTGAGCAACACCTCGGCGAAGCTGTTTTCATACCTGCAGGTTGTCCTCACCAAGTGAGAAATAAACAGGTATGCAACATATCATCTTTATGAATCAAGAATTTGTATCTTCTGTCAAGCGTCTGAATTTGCTCATTAACTGTTTTTTCTTTCCGCAAAAGCAATTAAAAGCTTCTACAGTTTATGCATTTGAAATGTTAATGTCATAAATGCCAAACTGTATTCCAGTCTTGCATAAAGGTGGCATTAGACTTTGTGGCTCCTGAAAGCGTTGAAGAATGCCTTAGGCTAACACATGAGTTCCGAAGATTACCAAAAGACCACAGATCTAGCGAAGATAAGTTGGAGGTGCACTTCAGTATAGTTCTGTAATCTTTGAATATTATGAATCATATTGGAACTGGAGCATTTTGAAAAAATGAAAATATCTAGTTTCAGCTTAACCTCTTTTCACTTATCTTCCCACTGCATTGCAGCTTAAGAAAATAGCGCTTTATGCTGCGAGCTCAGCCATAAGAGATGCAAAAGAGCTGATGTAAAACACCATCACACAGTGATGCCTAACAGAAGACAAGGTTTGCTCTTCAAATTGAACATCAAAATCGCATTGTATGACTTGGTTTGTCCTCAATGATTAAATCTGAGCAACCCTCTTTTTTGATTTGTTGTTACAGGACAAACTCACACGCAACATTATTGGATCCATAAAACATTCCTTCACATTTTACGTGTTGTAACATAGAAAGTAAGATTCTCCCTCTACCTCAAAATAGTAGAGTCGGAGCAAATGTAAAATAGGTTAATAAACACAGTTGTGTGGGCTTTTGTTACCACGTATGGTCCACGCATAAACTATATAATTAGCGACTTGCAGGATCATGAAAAGAACTGGTTAACTTCAAGTTTAAATAAGCATGTTGCTTTAAATCAGTATGTATGTGCCATATTGGGAAGATTCGTGTTGTTGTATTCAATCAGAGAATATATGTCAGTCAAAGACTCCCTCTGTGTTGTTTAAACTCTAAAGTTAACTCTTCTCTAATTACAGAATTTTGTCAACGGACGCGGACATAATCCATAATTGTCACTTGGATCATTCTATTAATACAGAGAAACAATCAAAATTCATAGAGAAGTTGAAAAATGAATAAAAAGAGGAGAAAGATTGCGAAAAGTGATAATCTTGGTAGATTAGTATAAATTACAGCTGATATTACACATGTGGGTTGTGTTATTGTACTACAAACAGATGACAACAAAAGTGTAGTAGTTTTTCTGGAGTTGCATGTTCTTCATCATTTCTTGGCCAGCAATTTCTTTGGGAGTTTATCGAGTGGTGTTGATTTAAGTAAGAAGAGCCTCGCAGCCCGCTCTTGCAATGTCCCTCCGCATTTCAGTCCACGTGACTGAAGCTCAGTCTTTAATCTATCCATTCCTAAAACCTGAAACCAGAGAACACAGATGGATTCAAAGATAGGTTTGGTGGTATGATTGATGCAACATATGAACTATGTAACACATTATAATCAAAGACATCATTTTGAATTTGCGTATAAATACATACCTCCATATCTGTTGCTGAACTGAAATCATCAAAGTTAAGCGGTTTAACATGTTTGCAAGACACTGCACTAACAGACTCTGTTTCCCCTGCAGCTCCTCCTGTCTTTACATCAGAATCATTGCCTTGATTCGTAACAGCTACCTCGACCAGATTCTTCTTCTCGGCGTCTCCACTTAACGTATCCTCCTTTTCAGTATGACCCGTTCCATCAGCAGCAATAGTAATAGGTAAATCATCAATCTTCTCTCTGTTAATCTCTTGAACAGCGGTGATCTCTCCCTTTACTACATCTGAACTTTGGGGCACTACAATGTCAATCTCTTCCTCTGAACCGCTATTGCATGAAGATTTACCAGAAGAATCACCATTGTGATCTTCAGTCATAACCGAATCTGAGCCTTCATCAGATTTTTCGTCTTCCTCGTCGCTGCAATCATCACTGTCACTATCATCAATAGCTCTCTTTCCCTTCCTGAAAAAATAAAATCATCATTCAATGACAAGAACAGAGATATAAACAACCCACGTAACAAAATTACCTCACCAGCTATTATAATGTTTACAGAAACTACTGAATCTAAAAACTCCACCATCAGCATCAGCATCAGCATCAATAAAAAAAAGTTAAGGGGCTTCATAACCTAAACTATTAAAACACAGAATCAACCTAACAAGAGTTGATATCACGAATCATATAAGTTGTTCCTAAATCCTAACATGATCAAAAGAAGATAGCTTTGAAGCACAGATATAATAGAAAGATGAAAGAGAGTTCATACCATATCTTAAGTCGTTTGGATTTATCAGATTCTGCAAACATCTTCCCTTTCCTCTTCCCATTCTGAAAAGATTCTTTCAAAGCCAATTCAACCGCCTCAATACACTTATCAGATTCTTCCTTATACTTCTTAACATACTTCTGCGTAGCTCCATTACCAACACCTTGTTTAACTTTATTCGCCTGCTTCTTCAGATACTCATGAGCCAATTTCTCAAGCTTCCGATCTTCTTCCCCTTCCTTCCACTCCTCAAGCCTCTTCTCAGCGTTCACATGCCTCAACCTCCGTCCGCTCATATCCCTACACGCATCGAAGTTGTTTGTCTTCTTCTGCCCAGCTTTGTTCCCCGCACCACGAAGCAACGATCCGAATCCTCCTTTACCTCCACGTAGGGAAAAGACGAGATTCACGGTGGCGTCAGGGAGAGAAACCGATGATTCTTCGGAGATCTGGTAGCCTCCGCATATCAATCGCTGTAGATGCGTCGGAATCTTCGTGTGCTCGAAGATCCGCTGCTTGATCTGATCTCCATATGCTAATGGAGAGGAGAAAGTTAGGGCTAGTGATTTTCCGTCGAGTAGTCTGACGAAAAACTGCAACGGCTTAGAGCTCTGATCCGCCATCTCGATTTCGATAAAGCTTAGACGAAGAAGATGATGAAGTTTCGATTTCTTGAGAAGGATGAGAGAGAGAAAAGGGGAAAAATTGAAAGACACGAAGCCCTAATTAATATTACTTGTTGGTGGGCTTAAAATATCTTCTTAACCACTTATGGGCTTTATGACTAAAAGGCCTTTTCATTTCCCAAATCTATCTACTATATGAATGCCGAGTAAATTTAATAATTCGAGTATTCGACGATGAACCAAACCCTAGTTCTTCTATCTTGATTAGAAAACTAGGGCATCTTTTATATTTTCTATATAGACATATACATTACACATGTACGTTCAGAACAAAATAAAAACAAAAAAATATTAAAAGATGGATCTGAAAAGGAAGAACCATGAACTTAGCACGTCAGAGGCCTCTCTCTCAAAGAGGAAGAAGAAGAAAAAGCAAAAGATGGATTTGCAAGAAGCGATGAAGAGGCAAAACGACGTTGCTCTGTTCCTTGTTGGGAAAGTAATATCTGCCGTAGCCAAAAACTCTAACTTGGTCTTCTCTCCGGCATCGATCAACTCCGTTCTCACCATGACCGCTGCTACCACCGATAATGAAACACTAAAATCCTTCATCCTCTCCTTTCTTAAGTCTACTTCCACCGACGAGCTCAACGCCGTCTTCGGCGAAATCGCTTCCGTCATCCTTGTCGACGGAAGCAAAAGAGGTGGGCCAAAAATCTCGGCGGTTAATGGAGTGTGGATAGAGCAATCGCTCTCGTGTAGTCCCGAGTGGAAAGATCTCTTTGAGAATTTCTTCAAGGCTGATTTTTCTCAAGTTGATTTCCGATCCAAGGTTAGTTTCTGATTTAGTATTTCTAGTTTTAATATATTTTAGGTTTAGAATCTGCTTTAGTTAAATTAGGTAAAACTAGAGCTGTTTGAAACCGTACAACAAAGTGCCTAGAGAAAACTACATATCTCATTCAATGTCTGCTTCTAATATGTATATATGTGGTCTTTGGTTCGGTTTTGGTTGTGGTTTATGTGATTACGGTTTTTGCTGTTTTGAAGGCCGAAGAAGTGCGTATGGAGGTGAATTCTTGGGTTTCACGTCACACGAATGGTCTCATCAAAAACATTCTGCCTCAAGGATCAGTTACAAGCGAAACCATCTGGATTTATGGAAACGCATTGTACTTCAAAGGAGCCTGGGAAGACAAATTCAACAAGTCAATGACGAAACAAAAGCCTTTTCACCTTGTCAATGGCAAACAAGTACATGTACCTTCCATGCAAAGCTATGAAAGACAATATATTGGGGTTTACAATGGTTTCAAGGTCCTTAGACTGCCATACCGACAAGGCGGTAATGATACAAGCCGCCAATTCTCAATGTACTTCTATCTCCCTGACGAGAATGATGGATTGGATAACCTTGTGGAGAAAATGACATGTACTGATGGATTCTTGGACAATCACATTCCGAGATGGAAAGATACAGTTGGTGAATTCAGAATTCCAAAATTTAAGATTGAATTTGGTTTCAAAGCTTCTAGCGTTTTCGACTTTGAGATTGGTGTGTCATTATACCAAAAAGCTTTGGTTGAAATCGATGAAAAAGGTACTGAAGCTGCGGCTGCTACTACAATGGGGAATAATAAACTTACCCTCGCTCGGAGGCATACTCCTCCTCCGACAGATTTTGTGGCAGATCATCCATTTTTCTTCATGATTAGAGAAGACAAAACCGGAACTGTTTTGTTCGCTGGTCAAATCTTCGATCCTTCCGAATCTTCCTCTGCTTAGGACCGACCTAAACCAGATCAGACTTTGGTATTGTTATGATTTGCTATATTATATTTGTATCGTTAGAAGAACGTAAACACCTACCTGCATGTTGGATAACTTTATAAAGTACACATATATGAACGAATCAGCCATTTTTAGAGAAATTTGAAATATTTGCTCCATAGTTTTTTAGATAATAAAAATTTAAGGTTATATATTGAACCTCCTATAACTCATCTAATCAGTATATAGCCATGTCTTTTGCTGCAAAAAATAGCCCCACAATTATAAGTTTCTAGTAAATTTTACTGTAGTTTAAAAACTTTAACTTTAATGACGTATACAAGTGGCTGGGACATGTGTAAAGAGTATTTTCAAGGGTCCCCAAGATCATTGGCACTGAAATCTGGCTCGGATGGTTTAGGAGGGAGCAAAGGCAGGTTGTTAGTACGCAGATTGCGAAGCGCGTTTGAAGCAAACCGCGACGCATATAACGTTGCAACCAGGCTCGACGAAGACGCTGCATCACGTTCACGTTTGCGTTGGGCGATTGCGTTTCGGAATCGGTCTTCTTCTGCGGTTAATGACCTGGCCAGTTTCCTCCGGCAGTGTCTCCGCCATGCCGCTTGAATGAAAGACGCTCCCCATGTTTTCCATTGTACCGAATAAAACCTAACGATATATATTTAAACTGGTCAAAACCGAATTAAACTAGACAGAACCGGAATAAGGATAAAACAGAGATAGGTCAAAAGAGACCAAACCTGAAAGTATGTTGAAGCTGTTTGCTATGTAGTCGTCTGAATTGCGAAGCCACAAGCTTGAGATCATCTGCTGCAAGAGCAAAGGCTTCTACTTCAGTTAAAGCTTGAACTGTTCTCGTCGAGATAGGGAAATGAGACGAAGACTGAGGATCCAATGCCCAAGTGAGAAGATCTTCGCCGCAAAAGTCACTAGCCTTGAGGTACACGGCATTAAAGAAGCCAGTACGGCCACCGTTTGTGGTGGCGCTCATCAGTTTTCCTCTCATAACAAACAACATCTCCTCCACTGGGTCTCCTTCTCTAATCGCATAGCTGTTTTCAGTGTAGAGCACGGGTTTTAGCTTGTCGCACACGGCATCTAACAATTGCTCGTCCATTATCTCAAACAGAGGTACCTATATATTCAATATTTTCATCGATCAAAACATTAATTTGAATGTAATATCAATTGGATGATCGAAGAAGCACTTACTTTCTTGAGGAGATCAAGGCAAAAATGGCGTTTGATGTCTCTCCTGAGGTCTTTGGGGAGATTACGAAGAAGATTTTCTTCTTCGACTCCTCTAGTTTCTTGCCATTTATATTGCTCATACCTTCTGATACGTTTTCTTAGGTCATCAGGTAACATCCGGTGAGACATCCACTGCTCTGCATCTCTTTTTCTCACTCTCATCTCCTCTTCCCTCACTGTTGTCGACTCCAAGTATTTCTGTAATGGGAAGTGGAATCATCAGTAGTGTTTTTATCTTCCTTGAGGCTTAAATGTGTGTTGAAGGTATAGTAAAGCGATTTCTCCTTACCTGCATATTGCCGATAAGTAGTGCGAATAAGACTAGTCCAGATATGCAAATTGATACAGCAAAGATGATTTCCCCAACGAATTTGCTCGTATTGAGATTTTGTCCCAATGCACTGCAACAAGAAAAAGCCAGTTATCAGATTAGTGTTTGATATACTTCTCATGATATCTTTAGCCATCCATCAATTGTATCATATGGATCCTCAAACGTATATAGAATTTTACAATCTAGAAAGAGAGTTACAAACCTTAAATTACGAAGACCCCACCAGAAGCAGTAGAAGAACTTCTTCCAGAAATCATCTGATTCAACAATCCCACTCTTTAAAGCATCAGTAAAGATGCCAAAGTTGAAAACCGTTGAATTTGTTATATCATCAGGGTTGGTAAACGGGCACGAGGTAGTCAAGAAATCGTTTCTAACAGTACTGTTTTTATCGCAGTAGAGAAATCTAAAGCTACACACTTCTGGTCTCTTCTCGCAAGCTTCACGCCAGCATCTGTCTTCTCGTTCTACTGATATCAAATACCACAAGGCTCCAAACACCTAAAGAAAGTAAAATCATCAAATAAACTCGATCAACGACGCCTGTGTATTTATAAAGATTCTATAATCTGATGAATTTGAAACTCACATGACTGGCTAACATATAGAGAGACAGGTTCCAAGCAGCTCCAGCCCAAGCTGTTTCAGTAACTATGCCAGATGTTCTTGTAACTTCACTGTAAAGTGGAAAAATACGAATAATCCTGGGAATGTATTGAGTAAATATGACAGAAACCAGATAGTCCTTAGTTATCAAAGAGACCGGTTTGTTGATACTGGGGATAACAGCTAAGACTACAAGCTGCAGAAGAAACAGAACATTATATATTAATAAAGCCAATATGTAGCAACTAAAGGAATCAAGTAGCTAGTCATTTACCTGTGGGAGTGGAAGGATTGAAAGAACATCGATGATGAAGTAGGAGGAGAGGTACTTGATGGCTATTGCTTTGGGATCATCTACCAACTCGCCTCTTCCGAAAACCCGGGAAGAAGGAGAGATATAAGCAGTTCTAAACTGAAACACAATGTGAATGATGTAGAAGGCATCTATAAAAGTTCGAAGCACACTAGCAGCTATCTCCAAGTTGTGGTGCAAATTAAGGCAGTGCCTCTCTCCATCAACAATGGGAATATAGAAAAACAAAGGATCAATCGCCAAAGCAATCACCGAAGCAAAAAGGAAGATTTTGTTCCAGTTCTGGAGAAAAGAGCCTTGTGGGTTTATGATGTTCTTCTGTGTAGTACTAGTAGTAGAATCTCTCGTATGTGAAGCAAAACTTAAAGGTTTCTTAAAAGTCCTGAATTTATCTGAACCTTTCTCAAAGCCTCTACGAACATTTTTCAAAACTGCGTTTAGCGATGGTCCAGCTCTTCTTCCGTAACCATACTCTGTCGTTAATGAGGATCCTTCTGAATTCCAATCTCTGAACCTAAAACAAAACAACCTTTTTCTGAGAATTTTTCTGAAAATCATGAGTGAAATAATGATTCTAAACAAAATTAGAGACAAGACTGAAGCTGAGTAAAACATAAAGAACAACCTTACACGATTGTCGCGGCCAAAAGCCATAAGTCAGAATTTGCTACTTACTCCGGATCCTGAACCATAAATTTAGGGATCGATTAAAGATAACTTTCAAATCTTCGTCCCATGGTGCTCAATTAAAATTTGGGAATCAAAGCAGACAAGAAAAACTGAAGACGAGATAGATAGTAACATATCGATTTGATTACTTTAATTTGTAATCCCAACGAAGACCGTTACAGGGACAACAACAAAAAAAAAAAGACAAACGGAGAAGAAGAAGAAGAAACGGAAACTAGAAATAAAACATTGATATCGACCTTATCTACGAAACTTACCAGAACGACGAAGTAAACTGATCATAAAGCGAATAAGGACAATTGTACAGTACGAATTTTCCGGTGAACTACAAAATTGGAAAAGTCTAGAATGAACTTAATAAAATTCTCTGGAATATTTTTATGGCGGAGTCAGTCAAAATACGTTTCGTCAAGCTTGGCATGGCGCTGGTTAATGGAGACTCTCTTTCTCACGGTCACGGCAGTTTCTTCGAAATTGTGAAGCATTTTACTATAGGACAAACGAGAGGGAATTTAACAAAATAAAAACATTTTCGTTTACTTTTAAAAGTCAAACTAGGTTTGAGCCCAAAACATCTAATGGGCCTACCCCTAATTAAAGCCTGTTAAGCCCAATTCTTTATTCAAATCTAATGGGCCTACCCCTAATTAAAGCCTGTTAAAGCCTTAAACTAAACTGTTCAGTGTCCCCAATTTTTTTTCTTAATACTGTAACTGTTCTTTCTTTCTTCCTTTTAATCTTCTTCTCAGCGTACGGTACCTCTCGCAATCGGAAGACGTCGTCAGTGTTCACCTTCGGTGGTCGTAGTTTTCCGATAATCATTGGTTTCTTCTGAAAGCGAGGTTAGTTTTCTCTTTGGCGTTCTTTATTCACATGTTTTCTTTTCTCTGTTTGTACGTTCAGATGTGTTCGTTTTGCGTTTCTTGTTTTCTTATTCAAAACGAGTTTGGTAAGAAGATTAGAGTCCGTAGATTAGATTTGTTGGTTCAGAAGTAATGATCCTGAATCCTGATGTGTATTTTGGTATTGGCAGACTTGTTAATCGGAGCTAGAATGTCAGATTCTTCTGAACCTAAAACGTCGGCTGTGCAAGAATCTCAACTTGCTGAGCAAGAAACAAACTCTCCACAAGGTGAAGTGACTAAGAACTTAAAGAAAAGAAGTCTTGATGCAGGCGAAGATGAAGGTTCCAGATTAGAGAACCTAAACAAGAAACAAACATCGAGAAATCTTGAAGCTGACTTTGAACCAACAGAAGAAGAGGATGATCCATTGCCCTTAGATTGTTCCATTTGCAAGAGACCATTCTTGGATCCTGTTGTGACCAATTGCAACCATTACTTCTGCGAGAAGTGTGCTCTAAAGGTCATATTTTCTTTACAACATTTCTCGATCTTCGTGACTGGTTTGCCCTAACTTCCTTGTTGTTTGTGGTAATGATGCAGCATCACACTGAGAACAATAACTGTTTTGTGTGTAACGAGCCAACTTTTGGGGATTTCATCACATCCGTGGAGATCAAGGAACGAATAGAGGAAGAACGTGAGAAAGCTAGAGGTTTGTTAACAAAAAAAAAAAAAAGAAGGCCAAATTCTCTGTTTTGACAATGTTTTAAAACTAAAGCCCCTTTTCTTAACAAAAACGCTTGGTGATAATTCTCTGTAGCTATGGTGAAGGAGGTGTCAGCAATGGTGGAAAGGGCATCTGTGATGAATGATGACGCCAAGGGCGCAGCGGAAAGAGCGCTAAAAATGGTGGCAGAGGTGGAAACAATGTTGGATAAAGTGGCGGCTATGGCGACCAAGGCTGGAGAAACGGCGGCTATGGCTGCTGAGATGGTGCAAGAAGCAGATGCAACAATGGAGACGGCTAAAGCAAATATGACAAAGGCGTTTGCCGTGATAAAGACGGTGGTGTGGAACAAGTAAAATTGGTAGAAGCAGTCCCAAGTGAAAACAGAGTTTCATGTTTTTGGATAATGAATTTTGCTGGCAATTTGTGTCAAGAGTGTCTAGAATTGACTCGTCGGCAAATTATGGTAACATCACTTCGTATACGTTCCGTGTTGTAGCAGTGTGTGTGACTCTGTTTCTAATGTGATCTCATGCTGACATCATTCCTAATAAGATTCTCAAAAGATTCGTCTTTTATATCTACTTTTTACTTTTTAGAGAAGATGATAGGGATAATACATTGGTGTCACAAAAATTGGGAAGCTTATTTGGCTGGAGACGAGAGAAGAGATACACGTGCTTCAAAGTCAATAGCTAATCCAAAAAGTTAGACGAAAAACCAATAAGAGAAAGACACGTAAGTCTATTTAAGGATTTTGTCGGTTCATCGTAAATCCGTTGGTGGATTAATATATGTCGGTGTGTTCGTTGATTTTTTTGCCTAACCAACCAACCACAAGAAAAAGAAAATAAAAATCAAAACTTTACCCTATTAGTTTCTATTTTATCCATTCCCCAACCAGATAGATTCACTGGAAAGGGAAAGAAGATTAGGGATGGAGATCATCGGAGGAGATGATACAGAGATGTACGGAGCTCTCGTGACGGCGCAGTCCTTACGGTTGCATCATCGTCATAATTGCAGAGAGGACCAGTGTACCTCTGTTCTCGTCAAGTACATTAAAGCTCCTGTTCATCTTGTACGCTTTTCAATTCTCTCTTACCCTCTGTTTTTACGGTTCCTGATATTTCTATTTTTGTTTGTAAATTTATCGATTTTATTTTTACTTTATTTCCATTCTCCGGTCCGGATTTAGGGTTCCGATTTCAGTTGACTTGTTCGTCTCTCTTAGTTTGAAAGGTAACGATGGTGTATATAAATGACTCAGGTTTGGTCACTTGTGCGGAGATTTGACCAGCCGCAGAAATACAAACCATTTATAAGCAGATGTACTGTTCATGGTGATCCTGAGATCGGTAGTCTCAGAGAAGTAGATGTCAGATCTGGTCTTCCTGCGACCACCAGTACCGAGAGATTGGAACAGCTTGATGATGAAGAACACATCCTCGGTATCAACATCATTGGTGGTGATCACAGACTTAAGGTGAATTAATCCCCCAAATCTCATAGCTTTTTACAGATTCAGAAACATTTATCAAGGTTCTTACAATGGTTTTTTCCCCCCTGCAGAATTACTCTTCGATCGTGACTGTACATCCTGAGATGATCGATGGGACGCCAGGAACTATGGTGATTGAATCTTTTGTTGTGGATGTTCCTCAAGGCAATACCAAAGATGATACATGTTACTTTGTGGAATCACTCATAAAGTGTAACCTCAAATCCTTGGCTTGTGTCTCTGAAAGACTGGCTGCTCAAAACACAACCAATTCCATCGCCACATTTTGAAATATTTCCAACGGATACAGAGAGAAGAGTCACACAGCAACCATTGAAGATACGAGAGAAGAATCATACAGCACCCTTTGAAGATATGGCTCAATGTGTCGCACTTACAAACTCAGTGAAGGGAAGAAAGATTCAGTGAGTTTAGAATCTACCATTATGAGATTCATTAGTCTGGTCATCTATATAGAAGCACACGTGGTCTCGCTTCTTTGTACAGATCACCTCTATAGGCCCTTTGGATCCTGTGGTAAAAGTTTTGATGTAATTTGTTGTCTGTTGTTTGTTGGATGGAGTCTGTATTTACGCACCATTGTAAGAAAAAAAACAGAGCTATTGTATCTATACTATCACCAAGAGTCGTTGCAGGAACATTTTCCGTCTCTGAAATGATGAACTCGGGTCCCCTCTTGTAAAACAATCTCACGATGTCTTAAAACCGATATGTATTTGGCTACAGTGTGGCAATCAGAACATATATTTGTGTTTTTGACCACTCTTATAGGAGATATGCCTTTCTTCTTGATGAGGCCATAGGTCATTGCTAACTTCTCTGTATGTCCCATTAGTAGTGTCTCTTTCTCTGATTCACTTACGTCTTGGTGTATACAGCTTGTGTCCGGCACATAACCTGACTTTTTCATCTCAGAAACCAATTTGTACAGCTCAAAGTATATCTCTCCTTCATCAGGATGTGCTTTTCCTTCTGCATAGAAGACGTGGACCTTGTGATCGATCTGTATCCAGCTCCACAGATCCTGGATTCTCACCCTGTGAATCCTCATTGAGTTCCGTATGTGTTCAACATCTTCCCATCTGTTCAAACTACTGTACAAGTTTATCATTATCATGTAGTTAGCTGAATTGTGTGGTTCCAGCACTTGTAGCCTCTTCCACGCGACCTCAGCGAGTTCTAGGTCTCTGTGGATTTTACAGGATGAAAGAAATGCACCCCAAATAGTTGCGTCGGGTTTTAATGGCATCGTGTGAATGAAATCCCAGGCTTCATCAAGATAACCCGACTTCCCCAGCATCTCAACCATGCAAGTGCAGTGTTCGATAGTCGGGACAACACCATACTGAGACCTCATAAGATCAAAGTATTTCCACCCTTCACGGACAAGACCTGAGTTCTTACAGACAGACAAGACAGAGGTGAATGTTATGGCATCCGGTTCAATGCCTGCTTCAAGCATTGCAGTGAAAATAGCAATCCCTTCTTCTTCCCGCCCAAACATAGCATATCCCATGATCATACAGTTCCAAGAAGCTAGCGGTTTGTTCTTAATGCCGCAGAAAATCTCAGTCGCGCTTTGCAGATCTGCTGATTTTGCATACATATCTACTAGTGCAGTTGCAACATATGCATCGTGGATCAAATTGTTCCTCAAACAGAAGCTGTGAACTTCTTTGCCACTCTGTAGTAGACTTAAGCAACCTAATATCCTAAGCAAGCTGGATATAGTGGCTGTGTTTGGACTGACACTTTCTTCCTGCATATTAGTGAAAACTTTGAGAGCATTCCTGAAGTTTCCATTTTTGGAACATCCAGACAAAATGGCTGTCCATGATAGCACGTTGGGTATCACACCGTTCTCCTTCATCTTCCCTATCACAGCCAAAGCTTTATCTGTTTTGCCCCAATTCGCATACCCTGAAACCAGATTGTTCCATGTAACAGCATCAGGTTTGATCCCTTCTTTCTCCATTCTACTCATCAAAGCTTCAGCATCTTTTAGCAGACCGGCGTATGAATGTCCAGAGATGAGTGAATTCCAACCAACAATGTTCTTCTCATCCATCATATCAAAAACCATCCGGGCGTAATGCAAGTAGTCAGTTTTAATATACATGTCGATCAATGTAGTTTCTACATATACATCGTACCAAAGCTGATTTCTTATTACATATCCGTGAATCGCTTTTCCAAGTTTAAGAAGCCGCGGTTCAGCAACAGCTTGAAGAAGACTACTTATTGAGCTCGTGTTTGGCTTCAGACCAGCAATTTGCAGTCTCTTTAATATTCCAAAGGCATTTCTGGATAAGCCTTTAAAAGCAAAACCTGACAGAAGAGAGTTCCAGGTCACTATATCTGGTTTCAGATCATATGTCTCCATTTCTTCCAGGAGACGCATAGCATCATCAACATAACCAAATCTCGTATAACTCGACACAATCGAGTTCCAGGAAGACAAATTCCGTTCTTTAATTAAATTAAAGACTTCTCTAGATGATTCAAGCTTGCCGTTCCTTGAGTACATGATAATCAAGGAGTTACATATTGACACGTTTGATTCAATCCCAAGTCTCAGAACATACCCATGAATCTGTCTCCCTTCTGCAAAACCTTGTTCGTTGCTACAAACCTGCAAAAGCTTAACCATTGTACTATCATAAGCTTTTGCACCAGAAAACTGCATCTCTCTGAATAATTTCACAGACTTTTCCCAGTTCCCACCCCGCAAGTTTACCATTACAATCTCGTTCCATGCAAGACCATCTCTTTTAGGCATTTCATCGAATATCTTGCTAGCAATATCCAAACTCACACATCTTC
This sequence comes from Capsella bursa-pastoris, assembly GCA_036452645.1. NCBI lineage: Eukaryota > Viridiplantae > Streptophyta > Magnoliopsida > Brassicales > Brassicaceae > Capsella > Capsella bursa-pastoris. The sequence continues at coordinate 23,713,453 of CP144196.1, forward strand.
CATAGAATCCCATTAATGCAGAAGCCACGCGTGTGTATGAACATTCGAGTCCTCTCTTGATCAAACCGCCATGGATAGTTAAACCCAGTAACCTATACATTAACATAGCACAAATTCTCAAAACCATTGCGAGAACTACTCCATCGAAATTTACTCCTCTGTTCTGTAGCTGAACAAATTCTTCTAAAACCTTGTACTTTTCTATTCCGAAATGATCGATCTCTTCCAAGAAATCCCACCATGAAACTTGAATCCTCGGGAAACCCAGGAAGAAAACAGAACTAGCATACCCAAATTCTCCGAATTCAAGGTAACGAGTGATCAAGCACTTGGCGATGAACTGCAATTCGAATCGATCGAATAACTTCATCATCCGAGCATGGGTAGCTTTAACAGAAACCAGATTTTTGCATCCATTGAGCTCCTTCAACGGATAAAAATCCCAACTTGAAGACGACGGTTCCAGAGTATTTGAGATTGGTATAGATTCGAACGACGCATGCTTGATGTCCAGTGAACAACAAGCCGAAGAAGGATTAATAATATATCTTCGCTGTTGCTGATGAAAAAACAAGGAGCTGTAACAATGGCGGAACGTAACTGAAGAAAGGTTCTCCATTTTGTTCACTTCACAGTTTCCGGATAAGACTTTACTCAGTTTTAAATCACTAAGAACTCAAAAACGCAGCGTTTTATATGTTTCGAAGATTTAATCACTGCAGAAGACAGCAAATTACTCATCTAAGCGCTACAAAAAGTTGAGAAAGATTGACATCATTCTCAAGTATTCTTACAACAAAAGCAACAACATACATAAACTTGAGCTATTAGTGTTCATCATCAAGAATGATACAAGACAAGTAAAAAACATTTTCCATGGAACTAATCTGTAATGATCTCTACCACTTTTCTCTTGGAGTACCATCAGGGAACACAGGAGTAAGTACTTTCTCTTCCTTCTTTCTAGGACTACTTTGTTTTCTACTTGAAGGACTCAATCCAATCTTCACGCTATCTTCTTCATCTTCATCATCATCATCAAAGTTAGGAGGCACATCTTCTTCTCCTTCGTCATCAGTCCAATCACCATCATCATCATTGCCACCATCCGCACCTTCCAAATAATTATCAACATCAGACCATTCTTCAGCATCACTTTCTTCTTCGTCCTCACCCTCTGCATCGCTTCCATCTATCTGTTCATCTCTTCCTTCTTCGTCTTTCCTGGGTCCTCCTCTTCTTGGGAATCTTGGTACAGAAACAAGAGCACGCATTTTTTCTTTCACAAGAGTTAAAGGATCTTTATCGATTAATTCAGAGTTCCTGTAAGCATCTCTTAAGAAAACTGAATCTCTTTCCCCCTTTAAAGACACGTAGAAAAGATCAGGATGCCTTATAAGCATTCCTCTTAGCTGTTGCGAGAATCTGAATTCCTCACGGAAATGAGTCAAGTGATCCACCAAAGTTCTTTTCTCAGTCGTTAAGCTTAAAAGCTCATGTATAACCCCACAAGCATGCTTTTCTTTCTCGAGTGTTCCAGACCTCAAGTGGGAGAAATCCTTGTAAGGAGATATATACGGCATGTCACGGAACTGACTTATCTTCCTCGTCTCACTCTTTGAAAGATTGAGACCCCTTGGTAGCTTAACCCTATTGAACTTAGGAGGTCTATCAATAATCAAATTCCTCTCTTCTGTCTCTCTAGACCTATTATCCTCCTCAGATAGCTCAGCAGCTGACACTGCAAGCTCAGGATCCCAGTGAGTCAACTCTAAAGCCGGACCTCTAGGAGTAGGAACCACACGGAAATATTGCGGGTAACGCTGGCAAATTGTATCACGGAATTCTAAAGGAAGCCCTAAGTCAGTCCTCAAATGAGAAATTTTCTCCAATAATATCCGCTTATCAATTGACATCATCACCAATTTCCTCAACTTAACAACTAGTACATCTTCAAGCTCATTCCTAATCCTCATTTCCTCAAGATAGAGCCTTTCAGCCTCTGATGTCATCTTGAACCTCAATGAATATGCTCCTTCTTCAACTATCTCAAACACACCAGGATATTTTCTAAGCAGAGCTATAAACCGACGACGCTTCTTCAAACCCAAATCTCTTCTGTACTTACCCAAACCCCTAAGAGACATCATCCTATCAGGTTGACTCACAAGAATCTTTCTAATGTTCAACACTAATTTAAGTTTCTTGTCCCTTTGAACAACGTTATCAAAAGTAAGCTCTTTCCTTCTCTTTACAGCAGCCCTCACAGGCTCAACAACGACACGGGTCTTCCTCGAAGCGCTCCAAAACCCATATTTGTTCCCCAAAATCAAACCTTCCCCCATAAACTGAGACTTCGCAGCTCGAATTGTGGACATGGGCAAACGGGATTTGACAGAAAGATAAGGTTTTTCATTGAATGGAGAGTTGCAAGAGACAAACAAGGGTTTGTGTGCAGAAATCAGGAGCTTTGGCTCCATTTTTGAGACTCAAAGCCTGTAAATTTAAGAAATGTTGAAACTCCCAAGTCTTCTACGAGGAACAAAATATAAGAAATTCGAAATGAGAAAAATAAAAAAAGCCTCACCTTATCGCTTTGGTTCAATCTAGAAACAGGTTCAGCAGAAGAATCTACTTCTGGTCGCGAAGATTTGGATTGGGGTTTATAGAATCATAAAACCCTCCTTACAGACTGATGCATCTCTGACTCTGATATCCTCTTATAGGTCTTGAACGTAATATTTTACCAGAAGCAGGGGTAAATCTGGAATTGAACTAACCCAAAAACAAGTCTCCTAAAGACCCAAACGATGTCGTTTCAGTCTTGTTTCTTCACTGGTGAGAAGCTCGATGGCGAGGAGGCGACGTTCGTCGGCGACGGAGAGTTTGAAACGGCGGAAGGAAGGAGACGACTCACTGCCTCAAGTCGAAGAACCAGATTCAGATCGGAGGCTCATCGCCATTTTCGTGATCTTCTTCATCCTGATTCCTGCCGTTTCGATTGTCGTGTACAAAGTCAAATTCGATCATCGAGACATACAAACGGAAACATCGATACGTCAGAAGGGAATCGTTAAAACTAATATTAGTTTCCAAGAAATCCTCACTGTGAGTGCCATGGTTTCGTTAAAAGTTGGAATCTATTTGAAGAAAAGCTGATGACTTTACGATTAAAATGTTCATCATTGAAAGGTATCAATTTGTATCAGGAACATTCTAAGGCCTCAGAGAATTCAACAACTAGGCACTATGATTATTCAGTATTAGCGTACATTACTCCATGGTATGTTTCATTGAAACAGTTTTAGATTTGAGACTGTTGCAGCACGGATTGGATTCATATGCTTAAATTGCTGTGCAGGAACTCAAAAGGCTATGATATGGCGAAGATATTTAACTCAAAGTTTACACATTTATCACCGGTGTGGTATGACCTGAAGAGGTATACCGTTTACATCAGTTGATGAGTTCTTAGTGCTTGCATTTATCTCCGGGTTTCCAGATAATGGTAGTGATATTCTCGGTTTCTGTTTCTGTTTCTACTAGCCAAGGATCTGGATTGGTTTTGGAAGGGAGACATAATGCCGATAAGGGATGGATCCAAGAGCTTCGATCAAGAGGAAATGCGCTGGTAGTTTAACAAATTCCTTCTCTGTATTGGCCATTGCTGGTGCTTAATTTTTTTATCCTTTCTTTGATTGTCTGAATTTTTTGTCCATCACTCCCTCTTGTGTAGATAGTACCAAGAGTTGTTCTAGAAGCAATTCCTGGTGAGATGCTTAGAAAAAAGAAACTGAGTGAGAAAGCTATCAATCTTATAGTCACAGAGTGCAAGTAAGAGTCTCCACTCTCCCCAAAAAGTCTGAAATTCCTGTAAAGTGCATGTTCTGAATAGGATGACAGTCTTTACATAAATCTTGTTAATTCTAATATTCCCTTGTCATCATGTTTGCCTTGACCTCTAGGGAAATGGAATATGATGGTATCGTGTTAGAGTCTTGGTCAAGGTGGGCAGCTTATGGCGTTTTGCATGACCCGGATATGCGGAAAATTGTATGCCCTGCAGTCTCCTTCAAAACAGCTTTCGATTTTTGGTTTTACATTATACATAGTGTCATCATATGCAGTATTTTTTTTTATAATAAATCTTCTAGGCATTGCAATTCGTAAAACAACTTGGAGATGCCCTTCACTCAACGACCTCACCGAGAAATAACCAGCAACGTATGCAGTTCATGTATGTGGTTGGTCCGCCTCGTTCAGAGAAGCTGCAAATGTACGATTTTGGGCCAGATGATCTTCAGTTCTTAAAAGATTCGGTTGATGGGTTCTCTCTTATGACCTATGATTTCTCAAATCCCCAGAATCCTGGCCCCAATGCTCCTGTCAAGTGGATAGATTTAACTCTCAAGCTCCTACTTGGTTCATCAAACAATATGGACTCAACCCTAGCCAGAAAGGTGCTTCTTGGTATCAACTTTTATGGCAACGATTTTGTTATCTCTGGAGGTATGTGTATAAAACAACCATTTAAGTTTAATTAAGCAGCTAGTTCTCTTCCCGCTTTTCTTTCAAAACTAACTGAATTAACTGTTTTCTTTTGGGCAAGATTCAGGAGGTGGAGGAGCAATCACCGGAAGGGATTACCTTACATTACTCCAGAAACATAAGCCAACTTTGCATTGGGATAAAGAGAGCGGTGAACATCTTTTCATGTATAGAGATGATAAAAACATCAAGCATGCTGTTTTCTATCCTACACTGATGTCCATCCTTCTACGGCTTGAGAATGCTCGTCTCTGGGGTATCGGCATTTCAATCTGGGAAATCGGACAAGGTTTAGATTATTTCTTTGATCTATTGTAAGTTCTTACATTGCATTATGTTCTGTTTCATAGTGTTCCTTTACATCAATGATCAAAGAAATGCTAAGGAACCTTTTTAGTTAACTTTTAGTCTATAACTTTTGTTCTGGATAAAGGGTGTTTTGGTAAATATTCAGAGGATTCTGCTGAAGCATCTTCAATTTTCTGTGGCCACACATTTGACTTGCAATTTGGGAGTAAGTAAGTGACTATGCTCTCCTCTCACACCAAAACATGATCAAGAGGTATCTCATCCGAATATGCCACGTGTCAAGCAAGCGGTGGCTAGGATTGATTACACAGTCCACGTCAGCTTACTAGAAACAGCTCAATGCTTGTCTTGACACTTTCTCTTCCACTTCTTCTTCTTCAATCTTTCTTGAAAGTTTGATGATACGGAGAGAGCAATTCTTGGTATAGAAGGAGAGAGAGAGAGACATGGAGGCTCTAAAAACCGCAACCTTTAGCCCTATGTCAGTTTTATCCGAGAAAAGATCAGAACCACGAAAGCCCTTCTCGCTCCCTAACCTCTTTTTACAGAAATCACCGAAACCAATCTCTCAAGAAAGCTTCTTGAAGAGATTCAATGGTGGATTGGCTCTTCTAACCTCTGTTCTAAGCAGTGCAACAGCTCCTGCTAAATCCCTGACGTACGAGGAAGCTCTGCAACAATCTATGACCACTTCTTCATCTTTTGATTCGGATGGTCTGATCGAAGGGATATCTAATTTCGTCACAGACAATCCTCTTGTTATTGCCGGTGGAGTTGCTGCATTGGCTGTTCCGTTTGTTCTGTCTCAGGTTTTGAACAAAAAGCCTAAAGCTTGGGGAGTTGAGTCTGCTAAGAATGCTTATACCAAGTTGGGTACTGATGATAATGCTCAATTGCTTGACATAAGAACCACTGCTGATGTCAGACAAGTGGGCAGTCCTAATATTAAGGGTTTGGGTAAAAAAACGGTTTCAACTGTTTACAACGGAGACGACAAGCCTGGTTTCTTGAAGAAGCTTTCCTTGAAGTTTAAAGATCCTGAGAACACCACATTGTTCATTCTGGACAAGTAAGGCTTTTGGGACCTTAAAAAATCATCAAAAGTTAATTATATTGAGGCTTGTTACATTGATTTAACTTCTTATGTAGTTTGATCACTGAATTATAGTCTCAGCATTCCTTAATTCTCTTTGAACCTGTATTTGTTTGTTTTCTGGAAGAATATTCAAACTTGATCATCATAATTCGTAAATGTTGAAGAGAAATTGTAAAGCATTTTAGGTTTCACTCATTTTTGTTAATACAGTCTAACTCTTTGAGTGGGAAGCCAGGTTTGATGGAAGCTCCGAGCTTGTTGCTGAATTGGTGGCTCTTAATGGATTCAAATCTGCTTACGCGATTAAAGATGGTGCAGAGGGACCTAGAGGCTGGTTGGTGTGTGTCCCTCTTCCTCTTATCCCACAACGTTTGCTTTCAAAAATCCTTTCAATTCGACTTATTTTTCACAGTTTTCATTACTTTTCTGGTTTACAGAATAGCAGCTTGCCTTGGATAGAGCCAAAGAAGACTCTCAGCCTTGATTTGAGCAGTTTGACGGATAGCATCAGCGGTGTATTTGGTGTGAGTATCCAGTTTTACATACATTTAATATAAGTTTCTGCAACAAACATTGAAAAATGATTTAACATAATGTACAGGAGAGTGCTGATGGTGTGTCTGTTGCTCTTGGAGTAGCAGCTGCTGCTGGATTAAGTGCTTTTGCATTTACAGAGGTCAGTTTTTCTGTGTTATTCTTCTTTCTCCATCTTCTTGTCTCCTGAAAGTTGCTGAATTAATCTTATCTCTATCATCATCCTTACAGATTGAAACCATACTCCAATTACTAGGTTCAGCAGCATTAGTCCAGTTTGCAGGCAAGAAACTTTTATTTGCTGAGGCAAGTTCTTCTCATCTTTTCTTTCATCAAGATTCACTGCTGATTCAGTTTGAATGTGTTTATCGCAGTTGGTGATGTTTTGATGGTTCTTTTCTATATCCTCTACAGGACCGAAAGCTAACTCTAAAACAGGTGGATGAGTTTTTGAACACAAAGGTTGCCCCTAAAGAACTTGTTGATGAGTTAAAGGTAATTAATTTAGATACATATCTCCATTAGAATGAAACCCGTTCTATATATAATTAACATAGAAAAACAGGATATAGGAAAGGCTCTTCTTCCTCCATCAACAAGCAGTAAAGCTCTTCCTGCACCAACAACAGTTGCAGCAGAAGCAGCTACAGCTACAACCACCACTACTGTCGATAAACCAGTAGCAGAAGCAGCTACAACCACCACTACTGTCGATAAACCAGTAGCTGAACCAGTAGCAGAAGCAGCTACAACCACCACCGTAGATAAATCAGTACCTGAGCCAGAGCCTGAGCCAGCGGTGGAAGCCGCCGCTGCACAAGTAATCACAGAACCAACTGAAACAGAAGCCAAACCAAAACCTCATTCAAGACCTCTCTCTCCATATGCAGCGGTAATGTTTCTACCGTGGCTCTTTTTGATAGAAAAGGAAGAAACTTCTAAGCGGTTTATAGTTATAAATTAGAACTTATAGTTAGGATCTCCCTTGATCCTTGAACAAGTAGCTTTATGCTTTACTAGTTCTTTACATGTGTTTTCGTTATAGTTTATTAATCTCATGTCTTTATTCACTCTTTCGCAGTACCCTGACTTGAAGCCTCCATCTTCTCCGATGCCATCGCAGCCCTGAAAATAAGCAGCCTCTCTTTTTACTTATTCTGGTTTTACCTCCTAAACAGAAGAACAAAATTGGTCGAATCTTTGTAACCTGTTCTTTTTCTCTTTTAACTTTTCTCCCGAACTTAGATGCTATCTTGTGTCGAATCTGAGATAAGTGGACTCTGTTTTTTTGCCTTTATACCACCATTGAGTTCTTTTATCGGTTGCAAGTTCAAATAAGTGTCGGTCATCGCGTGTGAGTTATAAGTTATAACTGAAAAGGGGATCAGAAGAGGGGTTGTGTTGGACGAAATGAAAGTTGTAGAGAGATTTGCAAATATCTTGTGATATGGGGGATCTCTGTTGGAAAGATCTCTTGCTTTCTTCCCCTTAATTTTGGATTCCCTGAAACAAAAAAAGGTTTAAAAGGCGTAATGAAAAGTTTGATATATCCTTAGCATAAACCTATTTGTGGAATCGATGTTTATCTTTATAAAGTGCTATGCCTTCATCGGCATCCAATTAATAAATATTTGAACTGACTAACCAGTTCTTGTTTTTATAATAAAAGCGGATGCTTAGCTAGTTGATCTAATGTATATAGCCGACAAAACTAAACAATATTTAACAAAAATGTGAACCATCACAATTTACCCATCGTACAAACGCATATTTATTTGACCATATACTTTTTCATCTCTCTCTAGCACTCGTGATCGATCGTGCATGGTATCATGCTTCACAATGATGAATGGTTAACGTTTGCTCTTCATTCGTTTTTGGATGCATATTGGACTACAACCAAACCATGATGACTTTTCCGACCATAGTGGTGGCTGTTGCATCGAAAGATATATAATCTTGAGGACAAAAACATGTTTCAGCGTCTCTCCTTCCTAATTGTTTAGCTATTGGATCCTACAAAAGCTATGTCCTCTAGTATATACGTTTGTAGAACACAATCATATTTTCAACCGTTCTCTCTAGTACAATATGTGTGTGTATGTATAATTGTTATCTCGGACAATTTTGTGTCACTTAACCTGATTTTTTTCTTCATCGTTTTAACTTTCAATAACTTGGACATTTAATACCTCCGAGGCTCCAACAGCTATGACCGTTAACACACAAAAAAAAGGGAATTTAAACATCAACTGAAACAAAACAAAAATGATCCGCCAATCATGTCTCTTTGAGATTGTAGATAGATTGGTCCATCACAAGAGTAAATAAGTGTCACACGACGGGTACTACCCAAACTCAAGTGATGGAAATGGGTTGGGATACTTCATCGTCGAATCATGCAAATTAAGTTCTCAAACAAACAAAACAAAACAAAAAAAAAGGTGGTCCGGACAATAAGCTACGTGTCGTGTGTTGGTTACAACAGCTTTATTGGTTCGGTTTTTACAAGGGAACACTACAATAAAAATCTAACTACTTTTTTCTCATGTCGTTAGATGTATCTAGTTATAATAAAACACATAAGAAGAAGAATAATAGAAGAAGACCTCTGCATTTATATATTATAAGTCCACGAAGAGAATAATACGGAATATCCACAGACGCAAAACTGTATTTAATCTCCTATGCTACCAAACTTTCAACTCAACTTTTTTCAGTGCTTAACAAAACATATATTCCGAATTCATTTTTATGTGAGAGCATTTTTTATAAATGTGGTCATTGTTCCTCAACACAAAGTTAATATGAGTGTATAAAATGTGGTCATGATCCTTAGTAAAAAGTTAATATGAGTGTATAAATGTGGTCATGTTCCTTAATAATAATAATAAAAAGTTAATATGACACTACTAATAAATAACTCTAGTTGCATTATAGAGTAGTAATTTAATGAACCTTTTTTATTTGGTTTCAAAGAATTGATGAACAACAACAGTAAGAGTGCGTTGAGTTTATAACCATATGGTTCGATGTAGTTAGTGTACACAGTTCACTGTCTTTGTCTTATTGGATTTTGACAGACAACAAAAGGTGACTTTTGTCATATGAAAAGAAGAGGATTTTTGTAGGGAATAGTAAAAATTAGTTGTAATATTATATACATATTCTTTTTGTGATATATAAAACCTTTGACTTATTAAAAATGGTTGTTTATTAGGAGTATTTGTGATTTTTTTGTTGTGTGTAATCAATTTTATTAATGATCTTTAATTATACGACCTATGTTACAAGGAATCACACCGGGGTAAATGAAGGTCACGGGAACTTGTGTTTTTTTACTGGTTGCAACTTGCAAGATATGTATATAGGTAACAATAACAATTATTTAAATAATGAGAACAAAAATTAATTTAGTTAAATTAAAAATTCTTTTAACATAGATTCTTTTAAAAGAACCCGACCAAACCAGTTGGTTACTTGATTTCGTTGCTATAAATAGAAAGGCTGGTTCATGTACAAACTTCAAATAAAACGACCACTCTCTTCTCTTTTATCCCCATCTCTCAGAGTCTCACTATTGTCTTCTTCTTCTTCTTTGTAATATGGTACCGTTGATATGGATAACCATCGCAGGACGAAGCAAGCCAAGACCAGCTCCATTGTTACTTCTTCTTCTGAAGGTAAAGCTGCAAAAAAAAAACATAAACGTCCTCGTTGCTTGATCACAACTTCATTCTCCATGTTTTATAATTTCATTTAGTTCATAATTTTAAATGTGAATATTGGTGATGACACAGAAGTGAGTAGTCTTGAATGGGAAATCGTGAACATGAGTCAAGAAGAGGAAGATTTGGTTTGTCGAATGCATAAGCTTGTCGGTGACAGGTTTGACCCTTTTAATTACATCAACTGATTAAGTTAATTTATAATTATTTTTTTTAAGACTTTATTTAACACTAAAGAAAGGTCTAATTTGTGTACATGTGTTTTTTTCTATCTAAATTTGGTGAATAAAAGGTGGGGATTAATAGCAGGGAGGATCCCAGGAAGAACAGCTGAAGAAATTGAGAGGTTTTGGGTCATGAAATCTGAAAAGTGATCATATATATTATATATGTCTCTCTAGTAAAGTTTCACTGATTATTTCCATTTTATTTTCATGTCACCAACTCTGTAATAAGCAAAAAAAACTCTCTTTAATTATTAATCTCAAGAACCATTTAGACTACGAATCATTGGGCCTTCCAAAGAGGAGAAAACATTGTTGGACTTCTTCTAACAAATAAGGCTAAGCGTAATGCTTAGGTCCAAATTGAATACTTAACTATGTATTATGTGTTGATGATAAATAAGTAAATAGGATTTGCATTCTAGAAGCTTAAAAGTTGTAAAAAGAATTGGTGGATTTTTCTCATTCTCACTGCGTAAAAACACTGGGTGACACGTTTAATGTGGCAAATCACCTACTTCAAAACTAAAAAGAACAAAAGTGGACGTCGTTTTACAAGTCATAAAACGACACGCTGTCTTCAGGCCCCACGCATGTTTTGTCGTTAAACGCTATTTCACCTACTCCACACACGCATACACTTATTTTATTCTTCTTCATCCACGTTGTTTTGGTTTTTATCTCTTTAATAACGTTTGCTCCGTAATCACGGAACATACGTTTTTGATTTTGTAACGCATATCTTGGACTTGACGAGTGACGAGTGTTGATATTGATGAGTGACGAGTGACGAGTGTTGATATTGTAACGTATATGTAACCACATGAAACGGACCTATAATTGCTAAAACACAGCTAGAGCTAAAGCTTTTGACGTTACAACAAAACTGTTGAAATCTATGTCTTACTGTTTACAACTTAAACAAACGGGTTGCTTTTTTTTTTATATAAGCTTTTCAAAAAAAAGCAAACACTTCATACCATTTGTCACAAATCATGATTACCATAGTGAAGATTATGGAAAACAAAATTGAGAATTTTGACGATTTTCTTGAACAATACATACCTTCTTCTTCTGAGCGGATTTCAATTTGCACCATCTAAATCTTACCATTTTTAATCAAAAGCCAAATAACATTTACAAATAAAAGTTTTTAGACAAGTTCAGAAGCGAAGACTAGTAAAAAAAAAAAAACATCCATACACAAACACAGTTGCACAAATCACATATTACCGCGCGCTAGGCATAAAACATTTAGTGTTTACCATTTTGCACTAACTCTGTTTTGTGGGATTTCCACTTTAAGGCCACAAGACTAAGTGCTTTCGTAGAGGATCCATCATCCTTCAAGACCCTAGAAGCTCCTTCCTTGAGTTCCTTCATCTTGTTCCTCACTCCTTTACCTTCTTCACCTTCCATCAACCCTTTTACCACTCTAGCCACCTCTTCTCTTCTCACAATCCCATCCTCCCCGGCACGAGCCCTAAGTGCCGCACGGATATCTTCAGTCAGCAAAACAGCATTCATCTTCTGCTCTGCGAATAGTGGCCATGCTATAAGTGGAACACCGCTTACTATACCCTCTAGACTCGAATTCCATCCACAATGAGTCAAAAACCCTCCCGTTGATGGATGGGCTAGGATTTGAGCTTGCGGAGCCCAAGAAGGGATCACATAACCTCTGTCTTTGGTCCGCTCTAAGAACTCCGGCGGTAAAAACGACAATGGATCGTTTCGGCTATGTGAATCAAAATACGACGAATTTGCAGTGCCACTCGGAGTTCTTATGACCCAAAGAAACCGTTGCTCACTATCCGCAAGACCGAGAGCAAGCTCATTGAGCTGCTCAAATGTGAGTGTACCGCCACTACCAAAGGACACATACAAAACCGAACCGAGCGGTTGGTTATCCAACCACTTCAAACACTCGGACTCTTCGGTTTGTTTGGACTCTTGCTGACCAATGCTAACCAACGGACCAACCGGATAAACAGGTGGTTTATCAAGACCCGGTTCTTGCAAGGCCTTCAGAGCATTTGGCTCTAGCTCGAAGAAACTATTCACAAGAATCCCTTCGGCTTCTTTGTACCTCTTGGTGTTATGGAGAAGCCACTTGTATGCTTCGTTCTTCCGGTCCTGTGCCGGGTCAAGAAAATCTTTTCCGGTCAACGGAACACATCCGGGGAGCTCAACCGGTTCGGTTAACTCCCTGAACTCAGACGACACCGTCTCGTCTAGTTTAGGCAAATGCAAAAAAAACGACAAAACGTTGGCAGTTGATGGGTAGAAAATATAAGGTGACACGTGGAATTCCTCGGCGACGTCGAAAGCATCCGTGCCGAACAAGTCGACGACGAGGGCCTTCGGCAAACGTCCTTCCGCCTTGAACGAGTTAAAGTGTTTCCGGAGCTCAGGGTTTGAGCGAGTCACGGTGAGCGTGATCCGAGTTTCGATGCCATCCGACGCCGGGATATCGGTGAGATCGACGGGAGGGAGAAATACGGAGGAGATTGAGGAAGGAAGAGACGCAAGGACGGTTCTCTGAGCTTTCGACGGTGGACCTTCGCCGCCGATGAAGAAGGTCACGGTGAAGCCGTGACGGTGAACGAGTCTTTTAGCAAACTCAACGAGTGGGATAAGGTGACCCATTCCGGGACTCGGTATGATCGCAACGTGAGGAGCTTTTGATTCTTCCATTGATGCAAAAAGATTCTTCAAGAATTGTGTTTTTTCTTTCTTTTTTTTTTTTTGGTTTTTGTAGTTTGTGATGATTATTTCCTTTTCTTAATTTGTAATTTGTGAGGTATCGAGTTAATGGCTTTATATAGAGAGCTTGTGTGTAGCTAGGAGAAGTTTGTCTATCTTCTCTTTCTTTCTTTTTTTTTTAATTTGTTTTGTAGAATGTTCCTTGTGGAGACCATGTTCTCTCATATATGCATATTTTTAGTAACCTATTTAAACTAAAAAAGAACATATCATTTTGATTTTACATGTTAATCTAATTAAAATATATCATAAAACTTCAATTCAATTTTATTAGAAATAAACTATTGTAATATTAAAACTTTGTGAATTTCATGCATGCAAACTAAGAAAACATGTAATTGTGGACAAATTCATATACAGTCTTTTAATGCTATATATTATTATTCGATCAAATTTTTTATGGTATTATTAGCTATTGATTTATAAAATATTATTTAAATTGTTATAAATATGGGGATATAGGATCAAAATTTTTATAAAGTCACAATTTTTTGTGTTATTTAATTATTATTTTTTTTTTTGACGAAAAAATCGTTGACTATTAATGAAATATGTTATTACAAAACTATAGAAAAATTAATAACAAGATTTTAAACAAAATTCTTTAACTACAAAATATTTTATTTATATACAGTTTATTAATTAAAATCTCATAACATACCCTAGGTAAAAAAATTGGGAATAATATGTCAAAAATGTTAGTATAGTAGTAGTGACACGTACTTAATGATATTATAATAATATCTACAATTGAAAAACTATAAAGAAAGAAATATATAAAAAAAGATGTTCAATTATTGGAGAGGGGTCGGGAGAAATTGTTGAAAATTAGTGATTACCAGCCTTTTTTTTTTGTAATTGTGGGTCAAAATATTTGTGCGTGTGGGATGTCTTGACTCTTGAGCGCACGTGTGAGATTATATGATGAAATGCAAACGTAATGCTTCCGCAATGATCCTTTTTTTTTTTTCTTTTTGGACATGTTCTGTTATTATTTTATTTTTATAACGATTTTTTTTCTTCTTGTATTTTGCTAGAGATTTTATTCTATACCCAAAAAAAAAAAGAAAAAGAAAAAATTGACTTGTAGAAATATATTTCGGGTCAATCGTGGCGAGGATCAAAAGGCATATAATCATTCATCCATAGATTAGACTTTAGCATTTGTTTGAGTGAAAAAAGGTGAAAGTGGGATTTATCTCATAGCCCATAATCATTTTTGTAATGATTTACTAATTTGAGAATATGTCCCAGCTAAATCATAATCAACTAAGAATAAAAGCCTAGTAATAAACTCATTATTTGTATATACTATTTATTTCTTTCAGCTTCTGCATAGTCAAGCTGAAATTTTAATCACATAAAGGAGAGTGATAAGTGGTTGGAATTTAGCAAAAACATTTAAAAAATATGTTAATGTTGTTGTCAGTTTGAACAAGTATAAGGTATCATACTTTAACACAAAAAAAAAGTATAAGGTAGCAACAAAATCAAAACAACCAAAGACTAAAAAGCTGTCGCATCGATACAACTTTAAATCAGATATGTTATAATATTTTCATTGAAAATTTAAATATATATCGACGACGATATATAAACAATTAACAAACAATATAGTTGTTATAGCTACCGAATAAGCCAAATAAATAAATATGATCAATAAATTGTTAATCTTTGTTTCGATATGTTCCACAACTTGTTTAAATTACCGGATCAATAATGTTCATCGTAAGTCTTATGTCATTAGTGACGATAAGAAAAAACGGCGGGATGACTGTGTCTGGTGAAGTAGAATAACACGGTGTTTTTGTTTCTGTTCCAACAGAACTACGTCGCCTCCTTAATTCCTTTGACCTGTTAAAAGCCCAATAGATGGGCTTTAGCTGGGCTCTAAAAGAAGATTAGTAAACCCAAGCCTCTCGAGCCTCGCTACTGTGAAAATTTTGCGTCGTTTATTTTGTTTGTATTGGAGTATAGAACCCATTACAAATTTCATATACACTAAAAACAAGTGGGAAAACGAATGGCTATATTAATAGAACGTAACTAGCTACAAGCAAACAACATTGTGGTACTTTAACCGACTAAATCGGATAGCTCCCGTTCCCGGTTAAGGGTGGTTTCCACCATCACATCATTCCATGAATCAATTGGACCGGGTAAGCACCAATGCAGACAATCATTCTGAACATGGCTCTTCTCCTTGACTCCTGCAAACGGATTTGGATGCCGGTACGGTCCCGGATGCCCATCTGGACGGAGAAGAGACATTCCAGTCGTGTCTAGTAGTCTTATGTTGGAACCTAACCCGAAACCTTTCCCGAATTTCTGAAACACCTCAAGCTCAACATCACGCATCACATCATCAACCGTTTTCATTTTAGCCTCACCTTCCTTAAACGGCATCGATCTATTGCAAATTTGCAATACCCACCAGTGTTCCACTCTCCGTTTTCGAAATGGTCAGGCGTTGTAGTTCGGAACAGAACAATTGGTTTGTGGTTTGAGTTTAGTACAAAGTCACGGAGAAGGTTTAGGGTTTTCCGGTAGGAGTAATCATAGCCGAGGTCGGTTAGGTTGTTTCTGCCTTGGCAGTAATGGCAGCCTGTGATATTGTTGTTCTCATGGAATATTGTGGTTTTCAGGAACCATTTACCTCCAGAGATAACAACGTAATCAAATTTCGGGTATTGGACAGTCCATTTGTGGTCGAGCTTGTCAAGGTAAAGCTGGATATCCGAGTTGCCCGATGTTTCGGATTTGAGAAGGAAAGGAGACCAAATGACTGATAGCGTGAAGTTGTGAGAAGGGAATCTCCATATCTTGGATCTGAACTCCTTATCGTGATAGACTTCCTCCACTTCTTCGACCTGATCAATAACAAATCCGGACTGTCAAATTGAAAGGCTTGATTACTTGTAGTTTAAGGAAACGTTCATTGATCCAAAACCAAGAATATATATACCTGAGAGAGAATGCAGATGAGAGACTGGACATGGTTACGAGCGATGGAATCACCGATGAAAGCCCACCATTTGTTTTTCACAGAATCGAGAAACTGCGATGCACTGAACCGAGGAAGATCACAATCACGAGGTTTCCATCTCCAGAAGAGATAATTCACATCTGGCCGTCCATTCAATAGACAGTTCTGAAAATCTTGAATATGATGGCAAGAGATATTGGTGTACAGAGGACCAGATGGATCCGGCACCCAATCTCCAGTGAAAAGATCACACTTTGCTGCTGATGAATCTGCAACAATGTTCACACAGACATTTAATCAAACACATGGTAAACACAACGCAGTAACCCTAAATTAGAAATATTCGTTCGATTAAGTTTCGAAATTTCTCCATTAATGTCGCAATTAGAGGTAAGGGTTATCAAAATTAAACACCCAAGAAACCCTAAATCTGAAACAATCTCGAATCTTTTTATCAAAATAGGAGATGAATGATGAACAGCGAAAGAAAGATGATTGCTTTACCGTTTCCGGAAGAAGTTTTGGGCAAAGTTGGGGGAATTAGAGAGACGGCGAAACTGGAGATGATGAAATAGTAAGCGAGAGCGACTAAGGAGAAGTAAACGAAGAACTTGACGAAGGTTCGATGACGTCGATCAGTGGAGGAGGAGACAGAGGATGAAGAAGAAGCGTCGTCTAGGGTTTCCTGCACATTCTTCGCGCCTTTTGGGGTATCAAGCAATACGAATGTTAACTGTTGTTCCATTGAAGAAGGAGAGAACAGTTAATTCCTTGCTGAACCTATTCAATGGTTTTATACTTAGCCTCGACCTCGGGAGCTAGTTAAATTTTGTGTAAAGAAATTAAAGAAAAGTTTTTATTTTTTATTTTCTCTGTTTACTTTTTAAGTAAATGCAGGAATAATGTAATTACAGTATATGAAAATATAAATTTTCTTTTGGTGACGCTATATACATTATGCGAGTTTAAATTGACAAACGACATTAAAATAAATGGTTTCTAGGTTATATATTTTGTTTTTGTCTAAAGAAAATTAAAAATTGATTTCAGATTCTAAAATGGTTTCATTGTCCTTTTGTTTAAATATTATTAGGAATAAGTTTGAGAGTTTATTTTTTTAGTGTGAAGAAGAAGAAGATGTCCTAGTTTTGGTCCTCACACATTTTATCTCAACGATTTTTTTGTTTGTGTCTCTCCACAGCCCTTCGTTACAACACATACCAACCTCTTCTTGAATCTTGGAGCTTAGCACACACAAATCCATGGACAAATCTTTTTCTCACTCGTTTTTCTCATGCTCGCTTAGTACTGATTTAGTTATCTTTTGGTTTTACTCACCTATTTTGGTATTTTTGTTACAAAAATATCGAAACATGGAAGATAAACCAAAGGACCACGAAGCCCTGTTTTAACAAGGAACAGATTCCCTATCTTTTTCTTATATTGATATTGATATTGGGTCAATAATAAGAGTCTACTACAGTCTCTTGTGTCATGTCTAAGGACCACTTCAGAAACGTGCAAAACTCGTCTACTACTACATAAGGACGAATCAGGGAAAAAGAAAAAGAGTTATAAAAGAGATGACAAGTTTGGTAAGCAGAAAAAGACTTATGAAAGAGATGACAAGTTTGGTTCAAGATAAAAAGTTGGTAAATCGTAATCGTAACTTCTGCATATAATCTAACCCATTATGAAAATCACAAACCACTTAAGGAAATGTTACAAACCTTACACCGAGATAACCCGGTTTGTATATTCATAAACATTAATAACCGTCTCCTTACCGGTTCTTATTGCGCCGAGCAACTCAGTTCCACCAAGTGAGGAGAGTTCACAAAAAAAAAAAGGGTCTACGTCGTCATCTACTTACAAGAAGAAGAGTACAAGACCAGCAACAACAACAACAACAAAAACAAAAAAATTACAGACATTTTCCCAATATTTTTTTAAGAAAAACCAAAAAAACAATCATTGAATCAGAGATTCAAAAACCTAACCTTTTCCGCGAATAAAAAAGCACACTTTACAATTTTTCTTCTTTTTAAACAAATAAATAATATCAAGATTGAACCAAGAGGTAGAGTCATATTTGGTTGTGTTGCTGTTACTTGTGGAGAGCTCTCATGAAGCTAATGATCTTGGAACTCTCATGCCGAATCCATGCTTCACCTTCTCAATCCTGTTTCAAGTTAATCAAACATTTTTAAGGAAAAACAAAATATCAGAATCTTACTTTCATCTCAAAATCTCAGAACATAAAAATACACTTTGGTATGTTCTGTGTTTCTGCTTACGTTGGGGCTAATTTGCCAAGGCTTTTAAGTTCTTCCCCTGAATCTCCATCAAGGATTCTTCCTGATATATCTACAATGTAGGAATGGTTCTTGTCTCCAGGAAGACCACGACGCATTAGTATCTCGAAATCTCGCTTGTGAAGCTCTCTTCCATTCACAAACACGTCTGTGTTCCCTGCAGCGCAGTTATCCGGCATTGGATGGCTAAACTCTTCAATAAACGGCTGCAACAAGATCAACAGGTACAAGTTAGCCATCCATTTCTTCATCTGCTACAATAATCATATTGAGGGAACATTTTGAAGGGACTTACAGGTATTATACCGAGACACGGTTTACTCATCACGCCCCAGAACCCAGCTCGGTAATCATACCTGAATCAGAGACGCAAATTAGAAACTGAAACAGGTAAAAATCAAAAACAAAAGAGAAACAATGAATGTTCAAGTTCATGGTATTACCAATACTTTCCGGCTTGTATTGGTCCAGCTAATTTCTCAGCACTGCTAACCAGATTTTCGGGTATAAGATGTCCGTTAACCCAAACCTCCAATGACTGTATCTCATCTTCATTTCGATCAGTAGAGGACCTCATTGTGATCTCTGTGGAACCGTACTCGCTACCCTTTCTGCTTCTTGGTCTGTTGTTGTCTTCTCTTCCGTTTGAGTACCTTGAATCTTCAGAGATCTCAGTGTTAGAGTATCCGTTGTATGAAACATCTGTCTCTGTAGCTACTGATTCCGGTTTCAGTGAGTCCTCTTTCATGAAAGACTTTTGCTTATCTGGCTTGTCATAACCTAACTGCGCCATTCCGTAAGCGAGTGCAGCTCGGTTTACATTAGAATACTCAAAAAGTTCAAGAAGACTGGCATTATCAGAAGAAGCAGGTTTAGACGCATTTGAGCCTTTAACTCGCCGACGAACAGACTTG
This sequence comes from Capsella bursa-pastoris, assembly GCA_036452645.1. Taxonomy (NCBI): domain Eukaryota; kingdom Viridiplantae; phylum Streptophyta; class Magnoliopsida; order Brassicales; family Brassicaceae; genus Capsella; species Capsella bursa-pastoris. The sequence continues at coordinate 23,732,873 of CP144196.1, forward strand.
ACCTCCTTTTGTTGTTGGTCACTACAAATGCTTGATTTATCTTCATCATCCGACTGTTGAGATTCAGATCGGATGCTTTGCGCAATATCCTGATGATTCCTAAATTCCTGTATTGGTTCTTCTTCATCCTTACGCGGAAAATCGCTACCTGAGTTGTTTAAATCAACAGATGAAAGTTCCTCTACCACCACTGTGTTTGTTGTACTTCTATCTTCAACCTCTTGAGGGACTGGGTTGGTTTCCTCATTACCAGAAGAGAAAACGAGTTTCTTATCGACAATTGTGAAACTAATAACTTCAGAACAAGCGCCACATTGAAGCTTATGTCGTCTTTCCTGAGCCAAAAGCTTCTTCTTAGGCAAGTAAAGCAGCTCGAAGCAACTATGACAAGCTATAAAAGGAGCACCACCAGCAAGAGGATGGCAACGACGAGAATCAGTATCCGAAACAGCTTTCTTAACATACCCACGAGCAAAAGCACCACCCATTTCAGAATCAAGATCACTTGGCCACCTTGCGTAACCACCTCGAGGACCCGGAGAACCCATCGAAGAAGGAAAACTCGAACTGTTATCGACACGTGGACTGTAAGGTGCTATGAGTTTCTCGCCACGATGGTGAAAAGAAACAGGGCTATACGGAGGCATATCACTGTACTGTGTTGTAAGTTTCTCGCCACGGTGGTGAGAAGAAACGGGGCTATACGGAGGCAGGTCACTGTACCTACTTGGTGTAGCTGGATAGTAAGAATGTGGCTCAACTATATCAGAACCAATCTCGACATATTGTCCAACAGGATATGGACGAGTCATCTGATTAGGGTAATGACCAGGAGGATACCAGTTTGGACTTGGAACTGGGGGTGGTCTTCTATGGATTTGGAACCCATAAGGATCTTGATAACCTTGAGGATACATTCCATGAACCGGTCCAGGGTACGGAACTGGCTCTGGATATGGATGGTAATAAGAAGGACCAGGAATAGGATTAGGACCGTGGAGATGAATTGGTCTGAGAAATGGCTGATTCTGATCTGATTCTTTAGGTTTATCAACTGCATTACCACCACCACGAAGGAGATGATCTTTGATAGAATCTAACCTTCTTAAAAGCTCAGCTCGCTCTTGCTCTGTATACTCAATAGGGTTGCTGGTCTTGTTCTTAGAAGAAGAATCTGATCCGTAATGAAGCTCTCCAAGCTCCTCATTTCTCACACTTTTCCCAGATCTTTGAGACCCGTTTAGCGAATTTGAGGTTTTCTCCTGAAGGCCTGTATCTTCTTCGCTTCTAGAAGAACTAGCATCTGATCTACCATCTGCTTCAGAGACATCATCACCTCGTGACCTCATCAGCTTCTTTGATTACCCCCGAAGAAGACTGTTTCTAAGGCTTTTTTCAACTGCAATTCAAATCAATTCCTCGACTTTAGATCAAATTCAAAGCCAGCAACAAAAGTTTCAGATGACTCTATGCAAATGAAACAGATAGAACTACCAAACTACTGAAATCTGGAAAAAAATTCAAAGAAAAATTGAAACTTTAACAATTTCGAGTTCATGGGCAACATCACAGAAAAGTATTCATTTTTCATTTTTCGGTTACCAAAAGAAGAATTCAAGAGATTAAAGAGGTGAAAATCAACGAACCTCGAAGAATATCGTCGGTCGTCGTCGTCGCCGCCGAGTTAGGTGAGATGATCTTCTCAATGACACGAGAATCAATAAAACTCAAAAGCTTCTCAATCTCTATCCTCTCTCTCTCTCTCGACAACCAAATCTAACTAAAAAAGGGGTTTTTGAAAGTTGAGATAAGAATTTAAAGTCTTTCTCAAAGTTAAAGATGAATCCTTAATATTGGGATTAAATGTTGTGCTTACTTACTACCAAACTTGAGCTGGATGGTTTTAAAGAATTATTAAAAAGTTGTTTATAAAAATGTTTAAAATTTTCCTCGCGATTTCCTTGGCTTTCCAGGGAATCTTTAAGGGAAGAAAGACAAAAGAATCATTTGATGATGAGATTCGAATGAAGAAGACGAAGAAGAAGATTGATGATAAAGGAAGGAAACGATCGAAGCAAAAAAAATAACCAAATTCAATTTTGGTAAAACCTTAAATATTAATAAAGTTGTTCTAAAAAGTAATGTTCTGAGGAGCGCGTACGTAAGCGCGTGACAGTAAAATTAGACTGTACGGTGAAGAGGACCGGGTCTCGTTGACTCAGGAGGAGGAGGAGGAGTAGGACATGTTAGATTAGGAGACGACGACTATATATAAATAATTAACAACTCTTTTTTATGTTCAAACTCTAGAACTAGAAATATATATATGACTGCGACTGTTTACCTGACAGTTAAATAAATATATTAATTTCATATATCATAAAGAATTTTCCAAAAATGTGAGCTTCCAATATACAATATTAGTATTCAATTATTTGTAAATTTACTACTTTTCATATTCAAAACATTACTAGTATAAATGACAAATAACGAAGCACACGACTTGAAAATTTTACCGTTTTGTTGGTTTTTTTCAGGTTGTTTTATTTATTTATAATCCTATCTAGTTGATGGAAACTTAAACGTACTTGAGTGAGTGTGTTTGTACGAAACCAGACTTAGCTAGCCTGCTAGTCAAATGAAAAATTACAATATCTTAAGCAATGTTTTAATACATCTATGATAACACCATAAATAAAATATAATACATGGAGTTAATGTATCCATGTTACAAAGACGTGCTCTCAAAACTTGTCTTTTTAAACAAAAATACAACAACTAGTATCCAAAATAAAACCTGATTTAATCTAAGCATCACGAACAATAATAGGAAAAAAAACAAATTCAACCTCGTAAACGTTTTAATTTAAAAAGTGTTAAGATCGGGTGGGACTCGACTGTAAATATTGATTGCATTGGCATGCATATAGTGTTGTAGTCGTCTTCTGACTTATATTTATATATTTTCTTGTTTTGGTCGTGACAAAAAAAAAGATACAGCCTGTAAAGTCTTCTCCTCTGTCTGATCATTTAAGATCATAGAGATTAGAGAGAGTCCACTTGCCAACACCTATCAGATTTGACAAATCTGTCGACACATCCTATTTGGGGATTACTAAACGTTGACTATCACCATTTCTACTTGTAATAAACTAAACTAGACGAGCATGTTTAGGGCCCGTAGCTTCGAGCTGTTTGGGTCCTTATCAGGCTCTGTTATATGGGAAAAATATAAGTGGGTATCAGCTGAGCTGTTTGGGGTCCTTATCAAGCTCCATTATATGATGATGGGCTTAGAATGTAATTGGGTACTATGAGCTGACCTGGTGAACCTTTTCTTTTTATTTGTGATCTGCAAACTGCAAAGTCTTATCGCATAGAATAATAATGTATTTTGGTCCATTTACATAATAAGAAGCCTTTCGGTATTTGATTCTTTTTTTTTTTATATCAAAACTGTGGTCCGACATAAACTTTTAGACACATCCACTTGTGTTGTTTTCAAATAAAGTAGTAATGGTTGTTCCCATTTTAATATCATCAAAAGAAAAAAAAAAAACTCCATGTCGAATCATAAAAACTCGATGTCGATTTCTCTTTCTTTTTTTCTTGAGCTAATAATAAATATTTTCATGTTAACGGCGTGAAACCTAACGTTTAGGTGGTTTTTCCATTTTGAGGTATGGTATGGCCTCTCAAGATTATGAAAAGACAAGAAACTAGATTTTGATGGCACCTTTGCATTTCTTTTTAATCTTCTTGGCAAAAGTTAGGGTCTCATTGCTATACTCACAAAAAGAAAATGTTATTTAAAATTGTTTATCTTTGGCCATTCTTTCCATATTAAGCCCAACAATATTTAAATTTTAATATTATTTTTATATACTACAAAATAATAATCTTAAAGTATGTGGAGTATTGCAAAAGTCTTTTTAAAATTAAAATCATCAGAAATATTAATTTGCCTTTTTTTTTTTGTTATGAGCACATAACTTTTTATGTGGTTACGAGAAAACTTACTTATTTTTTAGTGACACAAACGGATCATACCGACCAAACGGATCAAGCACTAACAGTTGTTTTGTTTCCATCATTACGTGGCGTCCCTTACATATATGTGGAGAGTATATCTTACGCGCTTTGTTATGCGCGTTAAGATAACAAGCTGGTCATACCAACATTAGTAAAACTTTGCAAATAAATCCTCAAACTTACCATTTTTGTTTGCATATACCCCTTGACTTCCAGTTCTTGCCTTTGTTTATGTTCCTTTCTGCAATCTAATCTCTTCAACAATTAAATAATACGAGTGTGTTGATTCTCGAGTGTATAATAATTGAACTACGATCCTTAACCTATTAAATTTTATATAAGAGTGCATAATACTTTAAATCTTTAACCTTTTAAGCACTTAGGAGATGCATTACGAATAGTGTGACATTTGATTACAACTAAAAAATCACGATATAAGTATCATAACGGCGGCTACCAATCGCCACATAGTCAACTTCACCGCTGACGTGCAAATTTTTTGATTAATTTTAGGATTTTGTTTTGCATTTTAGAAGTATATGGCCTATTTACAAAACGTAGTTAAGTGTAAGGGTTGGTTTGCAATTTTACGCAGCAGAAAGGTGCCATTAAAACGGCGTCGTCGTGATAGTTCTGGCTCTAATCAGTAGGTTGTGTCTTTTGGCTTTTATCATCGCCGCCGGGACACTAGAGAGAGAGAGAGAGAGAGAGAGAGAGAGAAAGGGGTTAGATTTGTGCTTTGATCTCTCTTCTCGATTCACTCTAAAATCGGAGATTTCTGTTAGGGTTTTGGTCGTCGTTGAGAGATCGAAGATTTTTCGTTTTTAGAAAACATTTCAAGAAATCTTTTAGGGATCGTAATCGTATCGGTGTGCCTATTTGCACTGATTGGCGATTTACCAGTGAGTGGTTGATTTCATCAGATGGCATCAGAGGATGTGAAAAGGACTGAATCTGCAGCTGTTTCTACGATCGTTAATCTGGCGGAGGAAGCGAAGTTAGCGAGGGAAGGAGTCAAAGCTCCCAGTTATGCTGTTCTTAGCATCTGCAAGTCTCTTTTCGCCGGTGGCGTTGCTGGTGGAGTGTGAGTCGTTTATCTCATTTCACCGTTTTATTTTTTTTGAAATTTGGGGGAAAAAAGGAAAGATCTTTTGAAATGTTCAGAGTAAGACTATTCATTGGTTCGTACTAATTTGTTAGAGAATGTTAAATTAGTTTCGGAACTAATCGATTTTGTCCTCTTTTCAGTGTTTTTGTTTGTTTCGTCCTAGGTTAACATTAAAAATCAGAACTTTAGTGATGTTGATCTGGTTTCTATGTGCGGACGATAAGTGTAGTAGATCAGTCACTTACTTTATTTACCCTGAGATCGAAATCCGTGTTAGTTCAGTCGAATAGAGGTACATGTGTATGTCCCAAGGTTTGAAAATGTTTAGGTTGCAAAAAGAGGCCATCTTTGCCTGGTTTAGGTCGCGTTTTGTGATTGTCATCTAAAAGAAAGTGCAGCTAGTTGCTTTATCTTTCAGTCTCTGTGTTGATTCGTTCAATGCGGGAATTTTGTTTCTTTTATTGATTCCTTACCGGGATTCTTGTTTTTATTAGGTCACGAACTGCAGTTGCACCTCTGGAAAGGATGAAGATATTACTTCAGGTTTGGTTTTCGATTGGTTGCTTTTGTTCTGGAAATATAAATCATTTGAGACTTATTATCCTGTTTATTGTCGATATGTAGGTCCAAAATCCGCATAATATAAAGTACAGTGGGACAGTCCAAGGGCTGAAGTATATTTGGAGAACTGAGGGCCTTCGTGGACTGTTCAAAGGGAATGGCACCAACTGTGCTCGTATCGTTCCAAATTCAGCTGTGAAATTTTTTAGCTATGAGCAAGCTTCAAAGTAAGACCTCTTTTTACTCTGTTTAATTGATTTAAATAAATGCACCATACTTGGTTCTACTCATTTTACATTTTTATCTAATCTATACTTTCTCTTTTGCAGGGGAATACTGTACATGTATCGACAGCAGACGGGAAATGGTAAATTGATTTCAGCATAAGATTTTTATTATTCCCTGTTGAAGAATATTTGCACGGTATTACTTATCGCTTTTGCGTTTAATTTAAGTTTCTAAGTGAAGCCTTTGGAGCTATGTTGTATTCATATTATCTCAAGAATATGTGCACGGTATTACTCTGTTTAAAAGATTCTATGGTTGATGATGGGTTTATGGCATTTTCTGCAGAAAATGCCCAACTCACTCCTGTTTTACGGCTTGGAGCTGGTGCAACTGCTGGAATCATAGCCATGTCTGCAACATACCCGATGGATATGGTTCGTGGGAGGCTAACTGTACAGGTAACTTTTCGTACCCCAACTTTGTAATTGCCAGAGCCTTACTGCTCATCATTGTAACTCTGCAAATATGGATATGTGCACAGACCGCAAATTCTCCTTATCAATATAGAGGAATTGCCCATGCTTTGTCAACTGTCCTGCGAGAGGAAGGTCCACGAGCCTTGTACCGTGGTTGGCTTCCGTCAGTGATTGGAGTTGTAAGTCTTATATCTCTCCCCTGATTTAAATGAACTGCTACGAATTTATCATCTCATGACACCTTTCTGAAAAATGCAGGTTCCATATGTGGGTTTGAACTTTGCGGTCTATGAGTCGCTAAAGGACTGGCTAGTTAAAGACAACCCTTTTGGTCTAGTAGAAAACAATGAGCTGACGATTATAACGAGGCTCACTTGTGGTGCAATAGCTGGAACAGTTGGTCAAACAATTGCTTATCCGCTGGACGTGATCCGTAGGAGAATGCAAATGGTTGGGTGGAAAGATGCTTCCTCTGTTGTGACAGGCGAAGGGAGAAGCAAGGCTTCGCTTGAATACACTGGTATGGTCGATGCATTTAGAAAAACAGTTCGTCATGAAGGCTTTGGAGCATTGTACAAGGGTTTGGTCCCCAACTCAGTGAAGGTTTGTCTTTGTTTCATTACAAAACTCTTTTGTTTCTTTGGAGAGGAACAATCTTTCTCAAGGAAGTTAAAATGTTATTTCTTTGCAGGTTGTACCGTCGATTGCGATAGCGTTTGTGACATACGAGATGGTGAAAGATGTTTTAGGTGTGGAGTTTAGGATATCAGACTGAGTAATCTGATATGTTTGGTCGACATAAAGCACACTTCTATTTTTGTAGCCAGAGGAGACAGAAGAGAAGTTCAAAAATTTAGGGGCTTTATTTATCTCCTTTCAACATCTGGTGGGAAGGATAAAGGCTATAGGGGCTTAGCCAAAAAACTCTTTTCTCTTTCTTTTTTAATTTTCTTCTTATAGATTGGGTTTATGCTTCTGTGCTGAATCAAATAAGTCAGTGGCCAACTACATTTGGTACTGCAGTTTGTGCTACAAAACATGTTTGGGCTGGTCGTTTGGCATTCAATTATTCACTATTTGTTATGACTCTTATTGGTTACGTTGCCATTTAGTTGAATAATTCTGCTGTACCTCTTCTATTATAGATTCGAATTGTATTAAAAATAAAACTCAATACGGGCTTGTTTGTGACTTGTGTGTGTTTATTTGCTGAACTGACAGATAACGAACTTTATCATAGTATAAAAAATATTGAATAGTGTGGAACAAAACAAGAAAGGGAAAAGAATTACATAATTGATCTCTTCTTTCGTAAAGCTGAACTTTTGCCACATATATAACGTATAAATCCCCCGATGAACAAGACACATCCATCAATCATCATTACTTACTTATGTGACTTTTAATCTTATGATGAGTGCAATTTAATCCTGCATTGAAATATACACAACATTAATATTGTAGTTTCCAAGATGATCACTAAAATCGATTTAGTATAGTTTTAAATTCGATAGGGTGGTATGTACCATTTAAGCATTTTGATGGTGCATTTACTCATCTGTGAATCAAGCGCCTGTAATCTCACGCCACCGCAGCTGATACTAACCCTCACCGTAACAATCTTACGCCTTCCCACAGCCAATCCCACCTTCGTCTCAGCCGTTACTCTCACCACCAACTTCTTACTCTTCATCTCCGCTCTAAGCCTCTTAACCGTCGGATCATCCACCTGTTGTTTCTTCGTTTTGATCGGAACGATCACAACCGTCCGATTCCTCGGCTTCTCCACAAACCCTTTGACTCTCGTTGACCCGAGGCTCGTTTCGAAATCACCATCTCCTACACTCACATCCACGTCAGCGTCGCCGTAATAGTACCGTAGCTTTCCGTTAGGGTTCCTGAAATCCAGCTTCGCAGTGGCTACAGCCGTCAACTGCGACAAACCGTCGCCGGATTTTCCACCGGAGAAGTTGAAACTGCTTACGCGGAAGGAGGCGAGACGTACGACGGGGAGTCTCGGGCTGTAGTAAAGGAAGAAGACGGAGACGGCGAGGGTAAAGAGGAGGATGACAATGGCGACGGTAATGCAGACGCAGCAGCAAAATACGCGGCAACGACTCCATTGTTTCTTCTTCCTCGGATAAAATGACGCCGGAATCGTATGTTTTGGCCGGCGACGAAGCGCTGTTGATGATGATAATGATGATGATGATGATCCCATTGGAGTTGGCGGTTGCGAGTTTAGCTCACGGTAGCCAGGTGGTTTTTGAAGAACCGGTTTAAGCAGCGTCTCCCCCGCCATTTCTTCGTCGCCGGTGGTGGTTGTTGAACTTTTAATATTATGTTCTCTGTTCTTCTCCATGTATTATGTTTAGGTATCTAACTACAGAACAGATATTGATAAGTCTTTCATTGTTTGTTATTTAAAATACTACTATAAACTGTTACGATTTCGTGTCTGATACAATATATTAGTCTTTTGTCTGTATCTTGTCCTACCAACAAACACAATAATACTTTTAGTTTTTCCGACACTTTGGCCACTTACTGAAGTTTCTTCAACTGACGAGCTGTTTGGTTCTCTGTAATCTGAATTGCTCAAATGTTTTTTTTTTTTTTTTTTATAATCTGAATACGAGACAGAACGACAGATATCTGAAAAAATGGCAAATGTACTAGTTAAAAGACTCACGTTCACCAGTTGAGGGAAGCACGTCGATATAGATAATAGTAGTAATAGAATCTCAAAAATAAGAATACACAAAACGAAAGACCATCAAATATGTCTCCGCTTATCTCTCTAATCCATAAAACCTACCTTTCCCAATCAAGTGCATGGTCACAGCACACTAGACCACACCGAACCTCTTAAACGATATTATATTACATCAATGTCTGCTCACAATAGCAGAGAGCTACAAATCTAAGAAAAAACAAAAGCCTCCTTTTAATCACAACCCGGAAGATGAAAGTAATCGGGTTCTCATTGTTGTGTCACCATCAGCTAGCTAGCCGCGACAGGATCGGTTATTGGACTTGCGTTTATCAGTTGATGCTGCACATTTTTACCACCTGATGATACGGAGTTGTTCTTATCAACTCTAGAGATGAGGTTCTCTGTTTTCCCAGTTGCTTGCGCTTTCAGTTGATCCTAGAGAAGTAGTATAACTTATGTTACATCATGACTAATATACCTAAGATCAAAATGCGTGGTAGGATGAGTAAGTCTGTTACCAGTAAAGCCTCGTTCTCCAGCCGTAGTTTCTCTGACTCATCGTTTAGTTGGCTTACTTTTGACCGCAGAGTCATGTTCTCAGCTACTAGTGCGTCAACTTTGACCGCAAGTTGTTCAGTTTCAGCCTATATGAACGACACACAAACCCGTTTAAGTAATTATGAAACTCTTTTAGCTTCCATCTCTTTAGTTACAAAGTTAAGTAGCAATATTACCTGCTTCCTTAGTCTCGACCTTCGAGCAGATTCTCGGTTTGACTGCTTTCTCTTCTCTCGTTTAACCTCTTTTTCATTCTGCAGAGAAACAAACACACCACCAATACCAATAAACAAACAAAAAGGGGATGCCACCACGAATAAACGAATTCAACGAGAGAGGAGCAAGAATAGTATACCCATGACTGTGGGATACCGTTCATGCCAGCAGAGTTTTGAAAATCCATTGGTGTGGGCATAACAGGAGTCCCCATGGTCACATCAGGTTTCTCATTTTCACCTCTAAGAGGAGGAGTGGTTTGAGATGAATGTTTTTCACCTACCAAGAAAAAGAAGCCACTAAGCTTTAAACAGTTGTTGACATTGAAGCATACAATTACTTGTGTTGTGTTCTTTTAAGGGAAAAAGTACCGGTGCTTGGTGATCTTTCTCGTCTTCGCTTCCTCTTAGATTGTTCTCCCTATTGTAAAACAGAAAGGTATAAATTAAGAACTCCATAGAGAAAGATTGGTAAACTTAAGCCTAGTTGAGAGTTGAAAGAAGGTCGACTTACCCCAGTTGTATTACCATCACTACCATTGCTAGAACCATCATTCTCGGAGCTAGTAATATCAAAACCACGTTAGATTCTATCTAAGAGTAAGAATAATAATGACCCCCAAGTCTCTTTGAACAAGGAAGAGTTGAGCTAGTTTGACAAACCTCTGAGAACTCCTATGTTCACTGCTGCTATGTTCAGCACTCCCAACTTTGTTATTGCTTATTGACATTGCAAGTCCATCGAACTCTTTCAGTTTTTTCATGAACCCATGGTCCGTGTTTCCAGAAGAGTTAGCTGGAGCATCCATGGCCAAAGGAGTTGTAACCTGAAAATATATAAATTCTCATATTCATGTCCATCACAACTTTTATTGACCATTCACACAAAAAATATGACTTACACCAGGTGGTGCTTGAGAAACAGGACCTTGTGGTTGTGAGCCCTGGTCCAGAGAGAAAACACAAATCATAAAATGGTCTGATTCAAACAATTGTCTGAGTAACAAATCAAAAGAAGTAGGAATGATACCATTTGAACACCAGGATGAGCATAAACACCACCAGGAGGGCAAAATGGTGGATATGGCGCCCCATAAGGAGCCATCATTGGCTAGAATAATTAATCAAAATCAGGCGCAAATTAAAAATAATTCTAGATGCATATACTGTAAGCATATCCATTCAACAAAATTTAATAAAAGTACCGATGGAGACGCCCACATATAAGGAGGTGGAGCATGACCATTTGCCACATTTGAGTTGTAATATTGTGGTATAGCAACTCTACGGCCATAGTATGCCTACAATATCATGAGAAAACAAGATATAGCATGGCAGGCTAATGAAAACAATTCATACAGGAGAAAGAAACAACCAATGTCAAAGCAAATCACCTGCATAGCGGCCCAGTCATGATGATACACATGAACATTGCTCTGCTCCTATAGATAGATATACAAAGAACAGAACAACAATCAAAAGTTTTTTGGATAAACCAATGATTATCATACACAAATCAGTTTCCATTGATTCATTTACTTACAGTTACAGGAGCAGCTTGCGATGGCTTATCAGAGTTCGTGGTGTTTCCTTCTTCGTTGCTACCCATTATCCCTCAATGCAGAGTAGTGTAACCAACTAATACAGTAACATGAACATAACCAGATCTTTTTAGTAGGTTCATGTGTAAAGCATAAATCTAGAAGGAACAGTATTCAAATTACACTTAGATCTTGCGTTTTTGGACATAAAACTATAGATTAGCATGAGACAAACAACAAGTAGTACAGAGATCCGAAGAACTATCAAGTATCACACTACTGTATTTACAAGTAAATTTTAAAATTCAATTTTTTTTACGCGGGGGTTCTCAGATGTTCCTGATATCAAAGAACTGTTAAAAAATAGTAGAAATTTTTTCGTCTTATACAAATTTTCTCGAGAAACCAACAGAGCTGATACAATTTATTTCTAGAAACTACTACATAGTAAAATTCATTAAAGATAACAAAACCAAAAATCCAAAAAACGTACCTGGAGTTCAATTCGAATTGCTCTCAGAGAGAAAGAGAAAAAAAAACAATTTGCTCCTTGCAACTTCTCTCTCTTAATGGAGAGAATGGTTTCTCTCTCTCTAGAACCAGAGTTCGGTAAAGAGGAGAGAGAGAGGAAGGTGAAGCAGAAGAAAAAAAAAAAAAAGAGAGAGAGAATGGAGCGCCAAGAGGCTGAAGCACACGTCACCGTATACGTGTCATCATCTTGAAAGGTTTGAAAAGGGAACGCATATGCTGAGCTGGCCAACCTAGATCTGCGCTGGACATTTTTTAAAAACAAATACTGAGAATACAGAATAATTGGTACACGTAGATATAATCGCAACCGTTTATCTTGAGATGTCTACGTAGTCATTACGTGCAGCTGATTTTATTCCTTTAAAATAATATATATATATATACCAAATTAAACTAGAATGTATAATTCATTTGGGATCCACGGATGACGAAACGTGGACTACGAATCTTTTTTTTTTAAAACCTTTTATAGTTTTTTTACCCAATTAGTTAATCTAGATCACGATCTACGGCTAATATTCATTTTCATCCAACGGGTAAAAATCTGTTTTTTTACCAAGAGATCAGAGAGTAGGGACCAGTCTAGCGATCTACTGAGTTGTGTTGGCCGTTAGTGGTTTTTGAAGCTGACGTGTCCCACTGAATAAGGTATACAGTTGTGGTCCCTACGGACAACGTGGGATTCGACGCCAGCTCATTTTTTCCTTTTTATTTCTCTCTCAAAATCTTTTCTTTACAAGAATTTTAGCCACGTTGGATCCACCCAATCTTATCTTTTTTAATACCAATATTGTAAGATTAGTTGAGATTAATCGATGACTAGATTAAAATACTATAAGATACAGATAATACAGTTTGTAGTAAATCATCAAATTTCAAATTGAATGATTTAGTTCCAATTTAAGAGTATTTTTTTTTAAAAGGTCAAATCTGCATATTAATATAAATTTTACTGACTATATTATAAAATGATTTATGGTATTTTTCTTTGATTAATTTGCAGACAAAATCCGACAAGGTGACGTGTTCGGGAGGACAATTCTAGGCGCGGGAGCCACTTGACGCGTACACAGTTTAGACTTTTAGACCCGACGACGATCCAAGACATCCACGTTTTACGTCAGTGCCCTCCTTTCTTGGGTTATTATTGGGCTTTTCTTCTATTATTTAGACGGACCCAACTACATCTTTGCACTTTGCAAAAAGTTTAAAAAAAAACAAACACAACTTTTATTTTAAGGCATGCAAAAGAAATGTCAAATTTGCAAACATTTCGAAACTATTTGGACAATGTGTGCTTGACTAGTAAACTAAGAACGGACTTAGTCAGGGTCCTCAGGGGATGCATTTCTATCGTATTCTCAGTGATTGTCAGTGATTTATATACCCAAACAAAATATAATAGAATGGAATTTATTTTATCCCTTTTTCTGGGCTTAAAGGGAATTGTTGGACACTTGGACTCATGCTCACCAATTTACTCACCATATAACACATACACATATTGAGTCACAGAGCGGATGATTACAAAAATCATATAGCACCAAATATCTCATCCACACTCTCACATACAAACACACTTTTTGCTCACAGAGAAAGAGAGAGATAGAGAGAGACATGGGTTCTGATCTAAACAGAAGAATAGCTTCCTCTTTTCTAGTCTTGATCATTGCAATGCTTAATGGGCATAATAAAGTTTATTCAAAATGTGATTTTGAAGCAATTTTCAACTTCGGAGACTCGAATTCCGACACTGGTGGGTTTTGGGCTGCTTTTCCGGCTCAGTCCGGTCCATGGGGAATGACTTATTTCAAGAAACCGGCCGGTCGTGCTTCAGACGGTCGTCTCATCATTGATTTTCTAGGTAACCGACTAACGAAATACTTTCAAAGATTTTAATGTATATATACAGATATGATAGCACTTTTAAGACCGATACTATGTAATGTATACGTAGAGTGTGTGTAATTTACATACTTAGAAAAATAAGATATATTATTAGGACTATTGTTTCCGATTTGAACAAAATCATAAATATTTTGTTTACTACTATTACCAGGAAATTATCATTATAGTAGTAAACGTAATGTTATATTTTATTTTAGCAAAATCTCTTGGAATGCCTTTCCTTAGCCCGTATTTGCAATCTATTGGATCGGATTTTCGGCACGGTGCAAACTTTGCGACATTAGCATCCACGGTTCTCCTGCCAAACACGTCTTTATTTGTCACTGGAATAAGCCCTTTCTCACTCGCTATTCAGTTGAACCAGATGAAACAATTCAAGGTTAAAGTCGACGAGTCACATTCTTCAGACCAACCAGGTATGTTGATGTCTCTAAACGATAAATGAAAAGAATGAGGAATCTATCTATCTATCTATATATATATATATATATATATATATATATATATATGAAGCAAATGCGGTAACTTCCCTTTATGTTATAGAATCGAAGAAGATGCTACCGTCTAGGAATGTTTTTGGGAAATCACTCTACACGTTTTATATTGGTCAAAACGATTTCACATCCAATTTAGCGAGCATTGGAGTTGATGGAGTGAAACAATATCTTCCACAAGTCATAGGCCAAATTGCTGGAACGATCAAGGTACAACTAATGCTAACATCATATGGTTATTGGTTTATAAAACTAGCTACAGTACTACGCATTGTTTTATATATATATATATTATTCTCCATTTTGATATCTGATTTTTTTAATAATCGCTAAGTTGTTTTCTTTTGCTTACAAAGATTTGTTCTTGAATGTAGGAGATATATGGAATAGGTGGTCGGACATTTTTGGTATTGAACTTAGCACCGGTTGGATGTTACCCGGCGATTTTAACCGGTTACACTCATACCAGTGCTGATTTGGACAAATTCGGATGTCTCATTCCTGTAAACAAAGCCGTCCAATATTACAACGCGTTACTGAATAAGACATTATCAGAGACCAGAACCGAACTGAAAGACGCTACCGTAATTTACTTAGACACTCACAAGATATTGCTCGACCTCTTTCAACACCCCAAATCCTACGGTACGTAATGTCGTAACCTGTTTTGTAGTAATTGTACTTTTTTTTTTTTTTTTGGTAAAATTGTAGTAATTGTACTTAACCCAGTAATATTTATTTTTTGATATCAAATCCTTTTGTTATGTTATCATATCGAAAAGGTCTGAAACACGGTATCAAAGCTTGTTGTGGACACGGTGGACGTCCGTACAATTTCGATCAGAAGTTATTTTGCGGTAACACAAAAGTGATCGGGAATTCTTCAGCGACGGCCAAAGCTTGCCGTGATCCACACAGTTACGTGAGTTGGGATGGAATCCATGCGACGGAGGCCGCAAACCACCACATTTCCATGGCCATTCTCGACGGTTCGATATCATATCCTCCGTTCACACTCAATAACCTATGTCCGCCTTAATTAATAAATGATATATAAGCAGGATGATGTATACTAGCTATACTAGTTGTTGATTGTTTAGATGTGAGTTTTTGTAAGCTTATCCACCAACTAAGCATATTGTGACAAACAAAGTTGTATAAGATAATACATGAATATGTTTTTAAAATGTGTAATATGCTTTACAGATCGATTGTTCTCCTAATCATTTGATTCTACTTATTTTTTGCCCAAAAAAAAAAAAAATATTCTACTTATTTTAAAGGGTTGAGAAATTAGTTAAACTAATGACATTTCTTCGTCACCATTTTCGTGCGACTGAATTATAAATCTTTTAAAGTGTAAGTGACGGCTGATCTTTTATCTTGCTGTTGTGTCATATTTTTATATCAAGGACACTAATTAATACTGAATCAAATACCACATATATATAACTAAGCACTCAAGTATATTATTGTTTATTTTTGTTTGACTAATCCATTTGTTAATTATTATTTTAATACGAGTTCCATCATTGTTAGTTTATTAATTACGTACGTAAGTTTTTAAAATTATATTGATATGAACAAGTATTTTTGTACTATACGTAATGAACGACAGGTCAATTAACAGAACTAATTGGCTCAATCCAATGTATATCCTATATCCGTAAAAGAGTAATGGGGTGCAAAAACGACGAACAATTTACTCAAGCATAAAAAGCGGGAAAAAGTTCAAAAATAAACAAACTTGAATGTAACCTCCTCACTGTACAGAAGGCAGAAACTACAAAAGTCAAAAAGAGAAAAAAAAAAAAAAGTTCAAGGTATATTAGAAGAGGAAGGAAGATCTTCATGATATTCCAAACACGGCTCAGTTCTCACCATCGTCGCTGCCGGCATTCTACTCCGACCAATCCAAACATTTCCGATAGTCTCACTCTTCTCCGACTCTCTCTCCATCTTCCTTAACCTCTTCTTTTTCACTAACTTCACCACAACAACGATCGCCGCAACAGCTATAACCGAAACTCCAATCCCGGTTAAAACAAACCACCACCAATTCCTCCGTACCAACTCCGGTTCGTGTTTCGCTTTAGTTTTCCGGTTTAGAGTCACAAGTGCGTAATGCCCATGAGAATTCGTAGTGGCACATTCGTGGTCTCGTATCGTATTGCTAAAACTAGAAAACAAACCGTTGTCTCCAAAGGCTATGCATCTGATTCTTCTACGATCACGGGAAGCGTAAGGATCGAATTCGATCACGATTGGGTCGTCTCTCTTGATCGAAAGATTCAATCTTTTGAGATCTTTCGTGTTGGTCGCGTCGTAACCGGTGAATCCAATAACCGGAGAAACAAAGGAGTAATTATCAGGTAACCGGAAGTAAACCGAGGTAGAGTGATCTCCAAAACTCTCGTAGACAAAAGCTATTCTCTTAGCGTACGGCGTCGTTTTAACCATCGGAGGAATCAAAACGCCACTAAAGTTTGTCCCTTTCCTCCAGAACATACTGTTTCGGACCGTAACAACCGATGCTTTGATGTCGGAAAGATTCGAGGGAAGTGAGATCGCGTATAACGAGCCTGTTTGTCTTCTTGTAGTAGTGTCACGAGCCGCGTACGAACGGATCAGATCATCCAAATCATCAATGTTGTTGTTGGCGCAGTGAACCATCGAATAATGTAATAAATTTGATATGACGACGCAGAAGACGATGACGATGAGACGGAGATTTGTATTGATCGTAGATCCCATTGCCAAGAGAAGAAAAATCAAGAACGACGACGATGAAGAAGAAGAAGAAGAAGACCCAAGTGAGTATAATTGGTCATCTTCATCAGATGGAAAATTATAACTAGAAGGTATATAAATGATGATATTTTTGATTAAAGATTGTGATCCAGGTAGATAAGAATCAAAGTGGAAGAAACATGATTGAGATTTGGAAACATGATTGAGATTGAGATTGAGGTTGAGGTTGAGGTTGTGACGAGGGGAATATAATTAAGCGCACATATACACACTCAAAAGGTGAGTATGGATGGATACAATAATATGTAACAGCTGCATGAATATGGATTTGATGAAATGTGTTATTATGGTTCTTTCTCATATAATAAAGAAAAAAAAAATACTGTTAAAGAAAATAAAAGAGAGAGAGACCGAACATAGATACTCAAAACTAGCTTGAAAGAAAAAAGGGGAGAGAAAGTTGGGTTTGAGCTGTATTAATGGTGGATGTTTTTTTAAAATGTTTTTTTTTTCTTCCTAATAAAAAAGAAGAAAATGTTTTATGTTTAAAAAGAAAAGGTTTGACCCAAAATAAAACTGAAGTTGGAGTTTTTTTTTTTCCTTATCAACCAAAGTTTTTAAAATGGAGATGATAAAAAAGATGTGTCGGCTATGATTTGTAATATGCGGATGACGTAACGATCATGCAGTTTCCTTGGTTCTTACGGTTAACTTACAAAATACTTATTGAGTTTTGTGATCAACCCTTTCTGAGATTTTAAAGAAAATAATAATAATACTATTACCGCTACTTATGTTTAATTTATTGTCTTAAGAACTTATTTTTATTATTTATTTTGTTGATATATTAGAAAAATAGATTTGTCATTGGGAAGAATTTAATCATAATTTGTCATCCAAAAAATATTTTAAATATCTAAGTGGTTAAACACTGATAAAATCATTATATAATATTGCATGTTATGATCATTATATCTCAGAAACAAAAACAAAAATAAATTCACATCCCACATTTTATTAGATTCTGATCTCTTAAAACAATAGGTTTTGTCTTCTTTTTTTCCTTCTTGATACACACGTATCTTGAGTATATTAAATCTTACAAAAACTATATAAATACGATTAAATAAATTTAAACTATTTGGTTATATAACAGTAGAAATAGAGTAATGGTTTAATAGTTGAAAGCGCCAGCGAAGTATAAGGGTGGAGAAGAGCTGTACGTACCATCACTCATTTTTTAGTGGGTTTGTTATTCATTTCTTTTGCCACATTTCTTACTATTTTTTCTTCTTCTTTAAAAATAAGTTTTTTTCTTATTAATGGTTAATTTATAAAATAAAAAGAAGAATATTTTTAAATTTATAATCCTTGAAGTTCCTTGTTTCGAATTCCTTTTTATTTATTTAATCTCGTATCTCATCTTATAATTTAGAGACTTAACTCTTTACATAATTTTCAAGTTTTCCACACCTATAAAAAACAGAAAAGAAAACGAAACGATAGGCTTTAAGAGGCCTACATGGTAGATGGGCCTTAAAAAGGCCTTTAAACCCCACAGAGACAATAAACACCACTGAGTTGGATTTCTAAAGATAAGAGCAGCAACCAATAAGAGCGCCAGAAGCATCCACGTGTCGATATACAGAATCCTGTTTAGTAAAAAAGCGCAGCACCAAGAACAAAAAAAAACATCGAGTGATAGAGAAGAAGACTGATAGAGAGAAGCAGGCACCAGGCAGAAGATAAAGAAGAAGAAGAAGAAGAAGAAGAAGTTAAAGTTATCGGCGTGCTTCGATGGCGATATCAGTAGCAGCTTCGTCCTCTGTGGCAGTGACTGTTCCACGTGTCCCCGCCGTCTCCACCCGCTGCTCCGCCGTCCCTTACCTTCCTCCTCGCTCCTTTGGCCGATCCTCTTTCGCCGTTCCGTTGAAGCTTGCTTCAGGTGACGGATTAATTCTTCACAATCTCTCTTTCTAGGTTCAATCCCGAGAAATCGCGATGCAATTGTCACAAAATTTGCCTTAAATTAGAACATTCCTGCCCGGAATTGAATTGAATTTTTTGCGATGCGGCGGTTCGGTATATTGATTATGAATTCAGGTAGATTTTACCGGTTTAATAGATCCGGTTTGGATAGTGTGGAAGATATACTCCAACTACAAGCTTCAAAAACCGGAATTGGAGGTTAAATGTATATATTCACGAATCTAAACCAGAATCATTTGGTTTTCCGGTTCAATCGCAGGGAATGGTTTGGACAAGGTTGAATTGATGAAGACGAGAGCTTCTTCAGACGAGACCTCCATCGACACCAACGAACTCATCACAGACTTGAAGGAAAAGGTGAGCCATTTTATCCAAGAAAAAACCAGAGTTGCCATGGCTTTTGTCCTTTTGTGTTATGTTTTGATTGGTGGGTTTTGTTTTTTGGTTTGCTGCAGTGGGATGGTCTTGAGAACAAGTCGACTGTACTTCTTTATGGTGGAGGAGCCATTGTTGCTGTTTGGTTATCTTCCATTCTTGTTGGTGCCATCAACTCTGTTCCTCTGGTAACAACAATTTTAAAAAATATATAACCCTTTTGAAAGTTTTGTGAAAGTGGAATGGGTTTGAGTGAAAATGGCGTTTGCTTTTGTGTTTGTAGCTTCCCAAAGTTATGGAACTTGTCGGTCTCGGATACACTGGATGGTTTGTCTACAGATACCTTCTCTTCAAGGTAACATACTCGCTTTTTTCTTCTTTGAATTCTTATAATCTATAAAAGCATCAATGATCTGACATGATAATGATCATCTTGTTACAGTCAAGCAGAAAGGAATTGGCTGCGGATATTGATTCCTTGAAGAAGAAGATCGCAGGAAGCGAATAGATTCATTTTTAAAATAAACCAGCTTTGTTTTGTGGAGGTTTTCATGTAATATCGTTTATATATACAATGTCTCTGTTTCAACATTGTATCTGAAACTGTTATCTTTGGATCCACAGCATCGAGAAAGCAATTAGTATCAGGAGCCACACACAGTATATACTTCAAACTGATCTTAATCGCAGACAAAGATGATCAAAACATGCATGAGGGATACTAAATACATCAGGTGAAATTGTTGATATCATGATTGCTTCAGATACACCAGCTTAAAACAGTACTTAAGTTTTTTCGATGCCATGAAACCAATAGAGAAAGGCTACAGTAATTAAGAAGATTGAAATAATATGATTGGTTCTAAGGGCGGATGGTGAGGTCGGCTCGGAGATGAAGAACATCATTGATGAAGTAGGGAGTATCCTTAATTAAGAGATCAGTGAAAGATATCTTCAACAAGTTTTTGCATCCAACAGCTTTACCTCTGGTGAACTTATAGCTTCCTTTGAATTTCTTCTCAAATTCCTCGGTTGGCTTTGACCTCACTGAAAATTCGTAGTCAACAGTCAGACTCGCAGACGCTGTGTCTTGCATCCCAAGAAACAATCCAAAATAGTAATCCCCATTTAGTTGGTCCAAGTTGCAGTGAGCTGTGAGAGAGAACCCTTGTCCTAGTAAGGGAAATGTTTGAGATGATAGCCAGCCTAATGGAAAGAGGCTTCGGAATTCTTCGCGGTTTAAGTCCAAGTAAACGATGCATTGGTGCCGAGGAAACTCGAATTCCACAATTTTGACGGGTCTATGTATGTAGGCTCGTTCAGCAAACCGGCGGTTGAATGGGGCGGGTTGTTCACGGGCTAGAACACTTCGCTGGTCCAACGATTCTGCTTTGAAAAAGAGAGCTTCAATGACTAGTTTTGATGCGACAGAAGGTGAAAAGTCGTCTGAGGTCAATATTTTCTTGAGTTTGCCGCAAGTCATGTGAGGGAAGCGGATGTAGCGAGCTAGATGAGAGCCTAGTATCTCTTGGCGTTCTTCTACAACTGAGTAATGCGATTTTGCCCATCTCAAGACAAGTTCGTATAAAAGGTCTTCAGATGAGACTTGTAGACCAGTACTCGCTAGTATTGCCTCGATACCTACTA
Organism: Capsella bursa-pastoris; assembly: GCA_036452645.1. NCBI lineage: Eukaryota > Viridiplantae > Streptophyta > Magnoliopsida > Brassicales > Brassicaceae > Capsella > Capsella bursa-pastoris. The sequence continues at coordinate 23,754,003 of CP144196.1, forward strand.
ACGGTAAAGCCATAAAACTCTCCATGTCGTCTTCCAAACGCCTAAAATGAAAGCATGTTTCGTCTATGCTTTGAAAGTTTGATGATGATGACAAAGAGACGAACTTTAATATAGCCTTGTAGCAAGAGGGGACGTACTGCCTTGCAGCAGTTATTAAAGGCTTTACTGAATCAGCCATTAGCAAACTCGGAGGAAGATCAAGAAGACGCAGTGCAGTATCAAATCTCATAGGTGTTCTGAGCAAAAATCTGCTGCAATGCGTCATACACGAAGCAACCTCAAACTTCTCGGCAACTATTATCACATCGAGCAAATCAGATGGTGCCGTGACTGATATTGAATTGCTATACATGAAGTTCAAGAGCTCCATCACAGCAGTTTCTTCTGCAATTTGCATTATTAAACTCCAAAATTATTATCAAACATATCATCAACAAATAGATAACATGTCTTCTTATAGTATAGATGAATAACAATATATATACCAGAAGCGTCTATTTTCAAGGTCATCTGTTTTTGCTCCGACTCAAGCATTCCATTAGAGAATAGCTGAAGAAAAAGATTGAATTGTCTCAAGCATGCATAGTTCAAATAATTGATATATAATATAGTTTGTATTAATATTCTAATTTCATAATTAGCATTTTGTATAAAAGACTAATAATAATAGTAATACCTTGTAGAAAAATGGGCTTTTAGCTGCCAAAATGGCAGAGCTTATATGTAACTCTCTAACTCTCACAACGGAAGAAGAGTTAGTAATGAGTCCACAATTACTATACTCATTCTCATCTTGACAACCTGCAAACGGCAAATAACACCATCAGAATTATAAAGAAAAAGTAAGTAATCACATGACAAGGTCACAAGGATGGAGATGGAACATACCTGATTGTGGTTCTTGTTCAGCCATTATTACCAATGCTTCATCATGTTTGTTGGAGTTCTTGTTCAAATCAGACTCCACGTGACTTGTAGCAACTGAAACTATCAAGAAGTTATCATTAGACAACCAACAAAGTGACAAAATCCAAATATATACTAAGTTACTATATATATATATAACCAAATTAAATAAAAACCATTGGTGTGATCATCATTGACATCTTCTCGTCTGCGTTTGCGATCCCTAACCAAGTCGAGGGTACTACTGGAACAGCTAACCTCACCACCGGCACAAGTGATCTCGATCCGAAGAAGACGGTCGGAAAAATTAACGTTGTTGAAAGCAAAGCCAAAATCCTCATCGGAGAGCGAGAGATCCGAACCCATCTTAATATACCTAGTTAGAGAGAGAGAGCAGATGTGCTAGAGATTTATAGATTTATCAAAGACGTTGCAAGTTTTAATGATTCAAAAAAAAAAAAAAAAAAAAAAAAAAGCAAAATAGAGCTAATTGCCTAGAAGCTAGAACTGAACAATTCAACGTTGCGTGCCCACCGTTATCTCCCATTCGCATTTAGCCGTTAAATAAAACAATATTTATATACTCTTTACAACAAAATATCATAATTCATCTAAATAGTTAGAGAATAGTTAATACAAAATAAGTGGATTTTTTTTGTATTTTTGAGCGATTTATATCAATTAAGATATTACTATACGAATTTACTGTTTCTAGGTGTTTGAGATTTTTATTTAATACAAAATCTTTTAAGAAAAGAGATGATATATTTTTGAACAACAAATACCAACTTGGATAAGAAGAGGCACATAACACTCTAAAATCAAAGATTAAACCGTATAATAATATTATACAATAACAAACAAAATCAAAGATATAGAGTGAAATTAAAGATCGACGTCGTGAGGTAGAAAAATGTTGGAGACGAAGTCCTGGAATCTAGAAGAGTAGATCTTAGGATGAACGGTTGAGATTGAGTTTGAGTTATGTTGGATGGATTTGTAACAATGTTCTATGCGTTTCTTCATACCATAGTCTTGAAATGTGTCTACGATCCCTATATACAACACCACATCGTACCATTCTTCTTCTCCCGTCTCTCTCGTCACTCTCCTTGCCCTCGCCGGGATCTTCATCCCAAAATTGGTACTTGATCTGGAACAAGATATGTTAATTAGATTCTTCTTCTTTTTTTTTCCTTCCTAATTCATTTTGAAATTTCTACTAATGTTAATTATGTATGATAGTTACTTCTCGTTACCTATTGTGAAAGAGGTTATTGAGTGTTGCTGCCATAATGCTTTTGCTGTTGATCTGAATTGTTTCTGATGAGCTTGTGCTATTGCTTGTTACTGATTGTATAGACTTTGGCTTTTCGCTTTCGACTGAATCTGTTAAGATTATAAGAATATTTAGTTTTGTTCCTAGTTCCTATATAAGTACATACTTTGATTAGACGGAATAGTACTTATATAACAAAGATTTAATTACCTCGATCGGGGGAGCATGGATTCATTGTTACAGAAGATTTATCAGGAGAATTAGAAGCCGTCTTCAGAGACTTTGTGCTATCGCTTTTGAACGAGCCTGTGCAAATTTAATCGTTATATTTATGTATTACTCTTGCTATAGAAAAATGTTGGTAAAGATGTTTACATGGAGGTGTGAAGCTACCGTAAACCGGATTTAATCCATGAAGTGAACCTGTTAAAGAGAGTGTTTTCTTATGATTAGCAAAGTTTGAAGTTTATATTACAAAATAGTTTAATTATAACTACTTATAAGAACAGAGAAAAGAAAAGAAAAGGAAACCAAACCTTGACAGGACTCTTGAGCTTGTAAACCAACCAATAAGCTATAATCCATTATACCTTCTTCTTCCAAAAGCTCGCAATCTAGCTTTGTCTGCCTGTAGTCACATAACCCTTTTGTGTATAAGCATTTGAATCATAAAATTGCTGATTATAGATATCAATCAAGATTTAATGGTACAGAGAGAAAGAAGGATACTTGATGATGCGTTGTCTAGCCAATGGATCAACGTAGAAACAGAAATCGAGATCGATATCTTTCAAAACAGTGGTGTTTCTCACTTCAATTTTCTTGCTAGTTCGACCTTTAAGAGAACCTTTAAGATCGTAGAGCTTGTTCATGAAGACCGTTGAATGTAGCATGTTTGACATCACAGCAAAATATGTCTATACATATATCCAAAAAAACAATTAAGTTCAGTGACTCAAAGCTAGTAGATCTAATTAATCATAGATATATGAGAAATGCATCACCTTAACACCTCCGAGAGGCTTCACAGCATGAGCTCCATAAATCCTTGAGAATAGTGAAGATCTATGGTTATTAATATGGCGGTAGTAACCTGGAAGCATATCTAGTGTCACCTATAGAAACAAATCACAGTATTTTAGACCACACACACAAACACACAAGAAAGAGTAGTGGATTAATTCTTAAGATGAGTACCTTGATTTCGGATTTACGAAGAATCTTGATGAGAAAACGGTTTTCATTGGAAATATGAAAAAGCTTTCCAACTTTTCCAGAAGAAAGCTTCTCAAGAGTCTCATCAGTGCAAATGGAATGCATGTAATCATCATGATCGATACCCTCAAGTTCTTGTATAAGTCTACATTAACAACAAAAAAAAGCATAATTAAACTAACAAATTCATTACCCAGAAAAAAATATTAAGAAAATATATGATTACCTGAAACCCAAGGGAGAATAATTCTTCCAATCAAACTCAGTAATTGTGCCAGGTGGCAAGTGTTTAATGTGATTAGAAGAGTATCGAATTCGATTTTGCTCGGTGGCTCTCACCTCCACGGCTGTTATCTCCCTTGTAAACCTTGCCATGACTATTTTATTAAACCCCTAAGCCGATCATAGCAATTCAAACACATCAAGTTAATGAACTTTGTAACATTTCATTGCTCTATATAGTATGAGATGAGAGATGAGATTTATACCTGTTTTCAATAGCTGCAATATTATTATCTGGTAATGAAGGAGAAACAAGGCACACAACACAGAGAAGATTGAAGAAGACGAAAGAGAGAGAGAGAGAGAGAGAGTGGAATTTGTAATAAAAAGATGATTTAGTTATTTCTGGTAGGACTAATCGATTGTTTTAACTAACCCTGGCCGTTAAACCAACCTTTATCTCCTCCTCTTCTTCCATTAACGACTTCCCGCGTTTTGTTTCACTTTTCCTTTTTTTTTCTTTTAGTACCCAAATGTTTTTATTTTGTGATATGCAAATTATTGATATGACCTATGAAAAAATGATATTATTTGGTACATATATTCATATCAAAAAGAATTTTAAATCGTTGACAAATATTTTCTTGATGAATTTTATGTTTTTTCAGCAGCTAAGAGAGCTATAGGATTTGTTAAAAATCTCATAACCGCCAAAACTTCTTACACGACGACGTATGGATAGCGGAGATCTCAGCCGTGGATAGAGATGCACGTGGCGAAGATCTATGGTTTTCGAAACCAATAGAACATCGGAACCGTTGGTAATCAGAGAAACTGATCTCAGCCGTCCATCATTTCTCTTCCTCGTAACACACCCGACGATTTCATCAAGAAACAGCACATCAATCCTCCGCCGTCCGATGACGCTCTCACGTGATTCTTTCCCGCCATATTTCGAACTACGTTCCAGTCTCTGAGTGGTGAAGGCATCGGAGAAGACGCCGTCGAGTCCGTACCCTCGTCGGAGAAATTTACAGATCCGCAAACCGAGTTCTCTTTCGAACTCTCAGCGTCTTCGGCGAAACCGTTCTCCGACGAGCTTACCGCAGATCTAGACTTTCTCATTTTTCGGCTCCGACGGATCTCTTGAACGGACTTGAAGTAATCAGCGGGGAGTTCGGAAGCATCCATCACCATAGCCGCTATGTTGAGAACGCCGTGGAACTTTCCAGAAGGACGACGGATCTGAAGCGCGACGAGCGACGGAACTTTCACGGCGGCGGTTGGGAGGAAGTTACTTACGAGGAAACGTACGGTTCCGATCAGATGATCCCGTAGGTAACCAACGGCATAGATCTCGATTGAAACGCCTGATGTTTCGCTAGATAGGAACTCCGGCGAAACCTGGAAAACGAATTTGTCGTTCCAAATCGGATTCTCAGCGCCGATCCGATCGATCCGAGTCCGGAGCTTGTTTGAAGAATCAACCCAGACAGATGCGTAGGTCTGCAATCGCCGGAGCTTTCCCGTCGGTTCTTTAATACCTTGCGCAGAGATGAGATTGATCTCAAGAACCTTCGTCTCCTCCATCTTCTCCCTTTCTTTTTGTTGTGAACAGTGAAGCTTCACCGCCGGAGAGTTAAAGCGGTCGGTTAAATCGAAGAGAGGTGGGAGAGAGAGAGGGAGAGTGAATGATTGAGACTTGAGAACTTTTATACAGTAGTCTTTCCAAAAAAAAAAATGAATGAAACAAATTTTACGACCTAAGAAAAAAATATATGAAAAGAAAAAAAGCACAAATGTAATTTGTTTTTTATGCGTCTACGGTTAGCAAAGTGGAGTTTCCGGTTATAGTCTCGTTCTCCGGAGGCGGTTTTACATATTTTCCGATCACTTTCTGGCGACCATTTCGACTTCTCATTCTAGTCAGCTTATCTCGACTTTTCTTCTTCTTCTCCTCTTTCTCTAAATTCTTCTTATGCTTCTCTCTCTCTAATGTACCACGCCACACGATCTCACCAGTCCATGGCCATAGCCAGTGACCCACACGCCTGTCTGAGTCCGCTTCTTCAGCAAGATCTTCGTCCATTGTTTTCAGAATTGTGTAATCAAACCACTTCACCCACATTTTTCCTAGCCGGTTCTTCTGTTTGTGTTGCTCCTGCATCAAACCAGTCTTAGGATCTACGTAGACAATGCGCCTTGCGCTGTGGTAAGCCCATACGTTCACCAGAAGCTCTAGTAACCGCGAATAGCAATGCTTGTCCTGTGAGAAATTGAACACATTACTTAAATGCAAACCCAAGTGGATTCATCTGAATTATATCTAAAACACATGAACTTTGGCAGAAGAAGAAATGAGTTTCTTACTTTGGTTAAACTCAGATAGCAACGGTTTGTTCGATGATGCTCTTCATATATCTGTGCATCCAGTGAATCCACAAACATCCTACAAACAAGAGAGAAAACACTCTCTAATTACTCTTTTTTTTTTCTTTCCAAAGAGCCAAGATTGCGACAGTCACTGGGTAATGGTAGATCAAGTACCTTGAGAACATGACAAACTCTAAGAAGGATCTTGTTGGCAGGGCCCAGCTCTGCATCACAGACCATGTATCTCCATCCTCGGGCATTGGTGGCAGTGAGCTCAAGTTCTTGATACTGTACATTTTCTTCAGAGTTTCGTTGTAAGCAAACCTTGACCCAAGCCCATAAGTTGCACAGAGTCAGGTAAATGAGCAATGTCTCAAACATTGTTATAAAACTATGATTTACGATTCTGTAATGTTTTACCTGCAGTTCCCAGCATTTATGGCATCACAAAACGACCAAAAGGGTTTCTGCAGAGGATTTCTAGGATCTTTGTCCATGCGAACCCAAAAATATAGGGCATCTCCGTGTTTCCGTGTTTGTATAGCATTAAGTAATGCATCCTCAGCAATCTTGGATAAAGATTCCTGTATTTAGATCCCAATTTCAGCACAAGTACTGCACATAGCATTCTATAATAGAAAGAATGAAGGATTTCTAAGCTAAACAAAGAAGAGATGTGTACCTTCCTGGCAGTCGCTCTCCAGGATTGAAACCCAATCCACGAATTCTTGTGTAAACGATCAATCTTGTTTGAAATTGCAAAAAATGCTCCAAAGTCACCAAGAGCATCGCGATAGTATGGATTGTTTAGAAGCTGAAGACGTGATGATGCATCGACATCATCCATCCTAGGTCTCCGTCCTTTAACTGACTGCAATGTGATGCATTCAAATCAGCTGAGAACAATTTTCCTCTTTCAGACCACCTTATGGTTGCCAGAAACAATATATCGTACATGAAAAACTCACCAAGCCAACCCCACGATAGAGGGGATATTGATGTAGAAACGGCCAGGTTCCTTCACCAAAATATGGTTCATATATGCATAAAAGTTGACCGGTTCTTAGCAGCTCCCCTTCATCCCTTTCATGCAACTCATTCTTACTTCGGTCTGCCCTCTTGGCACTTTTATATACGTCCTCCCAGGTCCCACGATACTGTAAGGCTCTGCTTTTCAGCTGCATAACAATACAACACAAAAACAATATTAAAATGGCACATAGGAAATGGAGATGAGAACGTTATTTCAAGAACTCTCATCTGACGCTTACCTCCTCATCTTCTCGCCTTTTTTTACTATTCATCATTAGAAGATATCTCTCATCTTCCCAAATTTCATACACAAACGAATCATCATTGACAACTCCAAATTTCATAGCTTCTCCTGGGGTATGGTTCCAATGCCCCTCAACCTTAGCTAAAAACTCATAACTTCTTATTCTTCTATTATTAGGCGATGTATCCAGAAAAGCTTCAAATGGATGCCAATTCCACTCTTCTCTCAGTTCTAGAGGAGCCTTTTGTACATCCTTAGGAGAAGCAACTTCTGAAGAAAACTTGAGAACATTCTCTAGTAGAGCCGCATAACTTTCTATTGATTCCCGAGCCATCATATTTTTAACAGTTGTTTTTCCCATCGAGGCAATCTTCTGAGCCAATGGAGATATTTTCCCTTCTGTTATCACTTCAAGCACAATCTGTGATAGAACCTTAAGATCTTGCTTGGGGAAAAGATATCCGGTAACCCTGTCATCAACCTATTTAATATTTGCCAATATAGTCAGTAAGCAGCCAGATGGACAGAGAACATGCCACAACACATGTCCATGACGAACACGAGCAAAGGAAGAAGGAGCATACATGTTTTTTAATGTTGAAAAGGTCTGGTGCAACTACAGGCTTTCCCAAGGACATGGCCTTCATCAAAATTTCTGGAAAAGACTGCTCCTCAAGAAATGATCCGTATATGACAAGATCAGAACTTTCAAGTATCTTATCAACATTCCCCGGAATGCTTACATGCTTCACAGTATCTCTTGGATATGTCAAGTTCTGGGAAATTGTCTAAGAAGTTCAAAACAAAGCAAGGAACAAGGTAAGTGATTTTGAATCTCTGTCTTTAAAAGCTACAAACCATTTAACCAATAGCAAGGCGGACCTTCAAATACCTCAATAGCTGCACTGTAGTTGGAAACTGATTCTCCACCTAAAACTATGATCTTCAGATGAGGATCATAACTTTCATCGTAATAGCCTGGAAATAAAGGCCGTAGAGCTTGCAGAAGCAGGGCATGTTCCAGCCATTGACCCTTGTACAAGAACTGGCTTCCGACAATGGAAATGACCACATCATCTTTCTGTGGAGACTCCAGATTATTTGGTTCCCATACTTCTTCAGGTGATCCGGGAATAACATAAAAGTTGCCAGCATCAAACTCGGAGTAGAGAATCTGCATGAAGAGAATGTGAAACAAGCTAATTATAAAAAAAAAGTACTCTAGAAAACCTATTTCAAAGCTGAATCCTAAATAATATTTCTGGGGTTGTAATCGTAAACCTTACCGGAAGGAGATAATTATGGAACACTACAACCGATGCCCGGCTGAAAATCTTTTTCCAATCCGTGAGGAGTTCAGTCTGACCTGTTGCGTTGTACTGTCTGGACCGAACAGCGAGAGTTTCTTCATTGATTACCCAAACAAGAGGCAAAGATTTGAAAGGTTCTTGCAGGAAGCTGTCAACGAATAACAATAGTTTAAACTATCAAGGACTTTGGGAAATATCCACATAGGTATCATACATATGTGTATACAGTTTATATAAATTCTTATTTCATTGTACGATGATCAAAAACCAAAACAAGAACTCTATGATATACACTCATGCCACAGAACCGAAAATCTTACCAAGTAAATGCACTCCTAGCTTGGAGAGAGTTTACAATTACACCGTCATAGCTTCAAGATAAAAACAAAGAAAATTATCAATGATCAGAAATCATTGCATTGACCAAGTCAACTAAGTTCGCACCTATAATAACAGAAGAAAAGAACCATAATGCATTTGATCAACCTCAGATCCACATTCATCACATGGATATATATTAAATTAATCATAGCCTCAAGATTAATTCCAACGCTCTGATTAAATCAAGACATGCTCACTAATTTTCCTACAGATTTAAAGCAATGCACGTATTACACAAGAAAAGAACCGATAATGCATTTGATCAACCTCAGATCCACATCATCCAATTGAACATAATCACATAGATATATTAAATTAACCATAGGTTCGTGACTAATTCCAAGCTATGAATTAATGAAGACATGGGTCACTAGTTTTCCTACAGTTTTGAAGCAATGCAGTATATATAGCACAAGAAATGTGGAACATACGACAGCCAGTCGATAACACAACTTGATTCATGGTTAGTCTTGAGTATTGTGACTGGAACTCCCATCGTCTGCCAAATGCCATTCACTGGACCGTCTTTAAGCGAGTAAACCTACCAAGACAAGTTTGAGGTTTCGTGGCATTACACTTCGTGTTACTGGTAAACAAAAGAACAGCATGGAAGCAACAAATCTATACCTCAATTGAATATCCAATCTCTAGCAGTACCCTGGAGAGAGACACCATCAACACCTGCTCTGGATCAGCTAACAAATGGCCAAAAACCTAAAGAAGAGAAAGCCGGCAATGCAGTGATCAGATCTGGAGAAGACAAAACCAGAATGCATAAGAAGAATTCATTTCCAAGCATAACAACTGACCAGAGCTAGCTTCGGCTTTCTGAAATTAAAACGCTGCAGAGTCGTATTGAGAGAAGATGAAGTGAAATTCAAAGCATTAGCTTCTCTCTGGAATTTCATCAGAAGCTTGGTGGGCTCAATTCTAATATCATTACCGAAATCAAAAAAACCTTTCTCCCTAAACACAGCCAAATCAGGTGGCAAATTGTCCTTAATAATCCTAATCCATGGTTTATCAGATTTATCAATGACGAGGCCAGGTAAAAACATCTGGAACAGCACAGCGAAGAAGAAGAAGATACAAATTGAGGAAACCAATTGGAGATAACTGAGTCTCTTCAATAGAATGAATCTGGAGAGTCTCGATCTGTTTCTCTGCAAGAACTGGTGCTGTAGAAGTTGTTGTCGTCCGCCTCTCCCGCCGCCGTTATCTCTCTTCGCCGGAATCCCAGATTCCAGAGAACCCATTTTTGAATACTAGACTTCTTACATGCAACTCCGGCGAGATTACGGAATCTCAAACAAGAAAATGTAACCTACCACAAGCTACGAAAATCAAATCCCCACCTAAACTTCCAATCTATATAATCCAGTTCGATTAGATTCGACGAATCTCAAAACGCATCCAGAAATCTGAATCAAAAAGTGACTCAAGAGAGAGAGAGAAGCAACTCGAAGTGCGTGTGGTGGTGATATTCTCTAATTCAGTACAGAGAGCATCAGCACAGCAGTACACAGATGCGTAGATTCTTGTGAGCTCAGTAAAAGCTACAAAATGGAGAGAGAGATTAAGAGAGAGAGAGAAGAAGCTCTACTTTGTTGCGTCAATGGCAGAATTAAAAAAGGAAAAAAAAAACAGAGGAGACTCTTCTTCACTCTCGATCGAGAAATATGAGAGAAGCGAAATTCACATACAAATCGGATTAGAGCTTGGAAGCTGCGGATTCGAAGGGAGCAAGAATCTTTGCTTCTCTGTCTTTCTAATTTTCTCTCTCTTTTCTCTTTTTTTTTTTCTTTTTTTTTTCTTTCTTATCACACATTATAAATAATAATTTTGGTGCGACTGAAAAAATATATATTATCCTTTGAATAAAGAGTATGGGATTTAATTTAATTTTTAATTAACTGCCTAACCAAAGATAAATTAATTTACAAAAAATATGTTCTTCTTATGTTACACGCATAATTTGAATTTGTCGAGTTAGAGAGATAGGAATTGTTATTTATCAAAATCGGACTTGACTATATTAAATAAATAAATTATGCAATAAACATATATCAGATCTTAGGAGGAATAAATAGATTTAGTAAGTAACACACGAATGAAAAACTTGTAGTATTTGTTTTCCAATCTAATTTATTATGTCTTTATTTACGGTAAATCTTACATAAGCAGCATCCTCCAAAAAGTCTATAAAAATTGGGTTGCGTATTATTATTAGTCACATGTTGTAAAGTAGTATATGGAAATAAACATATCCCCCAACTATATTTCAAATTAATTTGTTTATTAATCAATGTGGACCCTCGTATCATATATGCTAGCTGTCAGTATTGTTTTGTATTTTTTTTTTTACAAATTTGCACAACTCGCGTTACAAGAATAAATCATTAGTAAGGAAAAAAAAATCATTTTGTGTCAAATCATTTTTCAGAAAAAAAAAAATTCAATTTTGTAAAATTTGGTATCCCAACAAACAGTAATATTAATTTCTTCTCTGTATGACAAAAATCCATCCAAAAGGGTTGATACAGATGCCATGGGCGTGTGTGTAAATGCTGATTGCAATATGTCTTGAATGAAAGAATCATAGAATTGTCTGACTCAGATGCCAATTTAGGCAGTCTACATTACCATACTCAGCTCAAGTGGTATCAAAATTAGCCTTATAACAACACCTCTTCACATGACTTTAAAGACCCCCATATATGTGTTAAAGAATTTACTCACTGGATCTTTTCTTCTCTTGCGCAGCCTGAATATGTCAATAACAACAAGAAAAGAGATCTATATATAGAGAGAGAGAGAGAGAATGAGACAAACAATCTTTTCTGCCCATTCGAATCTACTCTAATTTCCCTAATGGAGACTCTGAAGCATGTTCATCTACTAGCCATAGACCAAAGTCACGGAAACGTTTTATCTTCTTCTCGAAACCCACAATGTAGTTATTGTGGATTATCACATGTTTTCCCTTTGTCTCTTTAACCCATGTCGAGTTCTTGAAATACAATCCTCCTGTCGGGAAAGCTGCCTGAGAAAGCAAGTAGAGATCCACCTGCAACAACAGAGTTCACAAACAGAGTTGACAATGTATCCAAACAAACTGATTTTTACCTTTGAGATTCAAGCAACATTGTAACTGAACATTCCTAGGAGTACTAAAAGGTCCACAATCTTTTGAGTTTTTGTTAAGCTTTGATATCATCATTAAAACCTGAGTAATAAAAAGCCTATCGCAATTAAACATTCCTAAGTAGATTAGAGGAGTTGAGAAAAAGCTAAAAAATCGTAATGGAAAAGCTAAGGTTAAATAAAGTGGAATCTCAGAGTAGTAAAACGTTCACTCTTTTAAGCTTCAATTGTTATGAACCCAACAACTGTGTATAAAAAAGCTTGAGACCAATATACCTAAAGTCACTGTTTTGTTGCGGAACTAGGAAGAAGTAACATACCTGATGAGCTGTTTTGTTAAGTGCCCAGTTAAAACCAGGTTGATCATTTGCTTTCTTTGCTCTGGACCAAGGTTCGGTTTGAAGTTCCTCGATCCATTTCTTCATGAGAAGTTTTGCACCATTAGTGGGACGCAAGAAAATCATACAGCTACATATATAAGGCCTTCCCTTTTTACCAGGAGGTGGTAAACCGTGAGAGTGATCCAAAGGCTTGATCTGGAACCATAATCAAGAAGATAATAAATAAACTAAGTCAATACCATCAATGAAGGAGATGTAAGAATATACATACTGCGGTCATATCATCCATGAAGTATGCTTCGTGCTTTCCCACAAAATACTGAAACGGATCTTTCAACCAGACCATATCAACATCGTTGTACATGACATTGTAACCTAACTCCAAAATTTGCAAGAGATGTTGCGGTCTCCTAGCTGTGAAATTGAAGAAACCCTAATTGGATATGAGAAGTCAGTTAAAACGATCGATTCCATTGCAATACAAGCTCTTAGCATAGGTTATCACATACAGAAACAGAGGATACATAATCAATCAAAATCAGAAAAAGATATATGTCATTCACAAGCTGACCATCTTTTGTTATATTCATAGGATCAGCCATGAATGTACCAAACACAGCAAAAAATCCAAAATCTCAGGAACACTAGACAAACTTATGATCCGAGTAATCTGTGACATAATTATTAGCTAATCAAAGAACATCAGTATGAGGGAAACCAAAACAAGTCACCAATCTCAGATTACCAAAATTGGCAAAGACACAAACGCAAAATCCTAATTTCAAAGTCATTTTCAGCTAGATTTCATGAACTGGAAGCTACGAATATCTCAAGCTAGAGATGAAATTGGATCGAAAAGATTGAAACTTCCGTACAGATGTTATACCTGGGAACCGAACTTGTGTGCCGTCTGAGAATCAAGGACTGGAGGAATGAGAACGGCGTGACCAGGCCACTTCTCGTTAACCTTATAGAGGGTAGCGTAATCCTCAGCGATAACGAGGACTTGGTCCTGATGCTTCTGCCTAGAAACACTAATCAACCAGTTGTTGAGAAAAGGCAAGTATGGGTAGCTCACTGCGCAGACGATCACAGTCCCGTTCTTAGCAACGAATTTGGCGGCTTGAGCGAGGGAATAGTCGCGCCATTTGGATTGAGAAGAAGAGAGCCTGTTTGGAAACGGGAACAAAGGGGATCCTGCCCAGGGTAAGAATACGCCGAGGATAACGAGGAGTGCGAGTAGGAGGAGGAGACCGTTGCGGCTGAGGAGAGAGATCGGACGGTTTGAGATTGAGGAATTAGAAAGATGAAAAGAATTGAATGGGTTTGTGAATGGGTTTTGGATTGGACGCTGGTGAAGGAACTGTTGCTGCGCCATTTCTTTTTTTTTTTATTTTTGTAGCTAACAAAATTCGATTTGAGACGAATTCGAAATCGAGAAGTGTGTTGAATTTTCGAGAGTGAGAGAGGTAACCAACTATACAGAGATGAATTTAAGTGGCAACTGTAGATCTGATGATGATGATACAGCGTGGAGGGAGAGATCTCAAAACAGAAACAATGGCGATTTGTGAAGAAGAGTGTACATTTACTACAATTTATCATTTTCTCAATTTATTTATTTAATCCATTTTTTATACAGCGGGTTGAAGTTGTTGGATCTGTCGGTGTTAAATGGGCTTTGGGTATTTCAATTAGGCCCAAACATCTGCAAGTAAATCAATTGGTCTTTTTCTTTTTGTTGTGTTTATACACTCAGCAATCAGCATGTACTTTAATATCCATGGACAAGTGTAAGCTTTAGATTTCCATTATAAAAGATGGGGGAGCACCTTTTTAGATATTATTTTAAAGGCCCAGCCCATTTTATATCCACTATAGTTTAGATGACTTGAGTAATAAGTAACCAAAACCACATAAACAGATAAATAAATATAATTGTACTAAACTAAATTAATCGAATCTAATTCAATCTCGATATCTGAGTTGTTGTTTGGCTAATGATGGGTCTTACTCAAAAACTTGGCTTCAAAAAGTTGGTATTGCTTCTTCATCTCAATCACAGCCTTCTCTGCAATTGGATCAATTTCATCTTCGTACTTCTCATAAAGCATTGGCACCGTGTGAATCAGAACAAAACCTGTTTGGTTTCAATTAGTTCAAGACATAGTATCTAGATAGATAGTACAAGAGTATGAGTAAAAAACGAGTAGTGTACTTACATATGTAGAGCAATGACAAGAAGTTGAACCAATTTCCGATGACCGATACGAGCCAAAGTCCAATGATCGCCTTTGTTTAACAACCAGAAAAGAAAAAAACAATCAAGTCCGTAAGATCATTTCACTGTTTCAGAGACTTCTCTAAAACAAGACTTGAGAAACAAAACAAGTTACCACTAAAAAGTTCTTGATGTCTCTCTCTAACGCAATGCTCCTCAAAGTTGCCAAAGCACAGTTAAGCTCAAAGGTCAATGCAGAAGCAGCTTGAAGTAATGGCTTCTCAGGGATGTAAATCTCCACTATGTTCTCTGGAGATCTACACAAAATTATGGATTAGCAAACAAGGAATCAGATTTTACTTAACATATATCAGGGAGGGGATATTTTACTTGTTGAGTGCATTGGACCAGAGGAATGAGAGAAGGAGAAAGAGAATAGAGCCACGACATATAAACGTGAGAAGACGACAACCACCAAATCCAAACAAAAGCCAAATCAAAGTCACTGCACTGAGTAATCCTGCCGTGACCTTTTTGTCTCTCCATAGCAACAAATCAGCAGCTTCAAAACATTACCCCAACCACTAGGTGATTAGGTCACATAAATCAATCAATCGCCATTAATCTCTATTTATACACATTCTAACGCTATCTGATGGAAAGACATATTATAATCATCATCATCATCATAATCAAACAGTACCCTAAACGCAATATCAATGAGACAGAACCGATCTGTGAAAAATGAACATTGACAAAGTGTAGAGAGTGTTTCGTACGTTTACCTCCGCCGAGAACCATGTGGATCGGTCGTTCTCTACCAAACATACGGTAGATCGGAGCATGGATGGGAACAGGGGATCCTGGTTTCTCGCTATCAGTATCTGAATCCAAGCCGTTGATCTCCTCTGCTACGATGTTCCCCATCAACGGCTCCTCCATTGGTCCGACGATCTCTAACTTTTCCTCCTCCATTCTCCGATTCCCAAAACTTCACCCTCCCGATGTAACGGAACCAAAGAGGCAAAAAGTTGTTTTATATATCGCGCCTTCCTCGGTCTTTGCCTATTGGTTCGTTGAGTCCGAACCTAATGGTGAAAAACACTAAAACAGAATGAACAACGACGTCGTATCTTATCCTATGGTTTTGATATTCATAATGGAATCTCTTACTGTATATCTTTTCATTACAAAACATATTATTACGAATATAAATCTCAATTTTATTTTAACATTTTCTGTTTTGTTTTTTGCTTTTTTATGTTTTTAAAGAATATTACAAAGATGATATTGTAAAACACAGAGACTATGAAATGAATAATGGGTCAATCATCTAAAGGGTCTTGGAGGTTTCTCTAACAGAGCAGAGAAGAAAACTTCTTTATCATCTTTGTCTTTCTTAGGCACCACAACCCACTTATGTTTTCTATACCTCAACGCTTTAAACGCTTCAACATAATCATCCAAATCTTCTTTCCGACAAAAGAAGCCATCGATCCACAACAATCCACCTGGTCTTAAAACCCTGTCCCAATCGAACAGCACAAAATCAAGTAGTATTAGGTCGATCCATCCATCAAGAAACCTGGTCGTGTGAATCATATCAAGTGTGCTGTCAAAGAAAGGTAACCGTTGGTTCACGGTTAGATACAAAGGGACCAAACCGCGCAGAGCGATCATCTCGTTAAATGGAGCTCCGAGGTTGATTGTTGCTGATACAATCGTGACGTTCTGCTCTCTCATCCTCGCTGCGAAAGTTCCTGTGCCAATGCTGAAATCTAATCCGATTCTCATCTCTCCCGGTTTGATTTCGAGTACTTCAGTTATCGAGAAGTCTGCAGTTTGGTTGGTCTCAGGATCGATTTCGCCTCGGTTTAGCCATCTTGGCGATTCGTGGTGCGTGAGGTTGAAGCAGTCAGTGCATTTGAAGAACCCTTTTCGCGCTGTTGTGTTGCTAGCGAGACAAGCGAAGTTCTTGCATTTATACTGTCCCCATCTCACATTCCGATTATCTGGCAGCTTCCATAGAGACTCATTGATCGGAAACGGTTTGTGATATAACTGCGGTGCACGGGAGAAACACCGTCTTCTAGGCAGCGGATCGCATCCGTGAACCATAAGCTTCTGAGCTAACCTCCAGTCGTCGTTGCAGATTTCCCCAACATCGTAGTCCATATACTCTTCTAGATCTTTCTTCATCGCAAAACATGCGTGCCCGATCGAAGTGAATGTTCCGTTAGCTCCCATAAAATTCTGCTTCCCAAGCCGGTTTGGTTTGATCTTGATGTACTTCTTTATCTCTTCTCTCATGAAATGCTCTCCCGGGTCACCATTCCGCTGCTTCAAAGGATGGTCTACGAATCTCTCTTCGAACGAAGGCAGTTCCATATGAACTGACTGAACCAGTGAAAGAACATCCGCAAGAAAAGCTACATGCCTGAACATAGATCCGGAAGCTGATGAATCCGAAGATGGAACAGAAGAAGAGTTAGATTCTAAAGCCTTGAGATCATCCATTTCTTGGTGGATTTTAAAAATGACAGTTTCGATTGTCTTCCTCATCTGGCTGCCGATATAATAGTTGTCGCCATCAAAGCTTCCGTGAGAGTTACAGAAGCGATCAGAGAAGCGTAGAGGTGTGATGTAATTGAACTTAGCTAATGTAGCAACTGAGATAAGAAAAGCCAAACCAGCCAACACATAGATGGGTCTATTGACGCCATTGAAAGCTCTAATCTTGGACAATACATTCGTCTTCCCCATCCTTCAAGCTCTGAACAAGCAAAAAACCAAAAAAATCTCTACAAAACATTAGCAAATCTCAAAATTCTGGTTGCAGAGGTGAAAGTTATGAACTTTTTTAACTTCATCTTTTATCTTGCAGAGTACCTAGGGATTAGTGGAATTAATATAATCCTTGGGATAGTTATCTACTAATATTCAACATACTTAAAGCACAAGCTTAGAAGAATGCACATGGAGTTTTTAGGAAATCCCAGATGGTAACAAGGCTAAAACCCAAGAAAAGTTGCAGACTTTAAGGAGGAAATTAATAAATTAAGCCGAAGATTTAGAAGCAAGTAATGAGAAAGCCGATTCATATGGATCCATGAGCAATTTGATTACATTATTATAATCTTACTGTTCAAATGTTTTCTAATTACCGGAGGGACGGCGAAGAATGACGACGGAACGATGTCCGTTGCAGAAAGTGGTAAGGATTTCCAGGATGTCCGTTGCAGAAAGTGGTAAGGATGTCTCTCCATTCCCGCCGGTGGCCGAACGAGGAAATCAACCGGAGGTATGCGACGGTGGACGACAATTTCGGATTTGCAAATGTGATAGTGGGAGTGTATATCTCGACTAGATTCGTTAAAAAGGCTAGTGATACTTTTAAATATGGGCTTAAACATAGAACCAGCATAGCCCATACTGAAAACAATTTATTAAAAGTTGAAAACGATGGACACTGTTTTGCCCATAACCTTTTCTACCCTAAATATTTCATGTCCTATGTTTAGCATTTAATGAAAACACAACTTTTTTCGAAATAATTAAATTTTTGTTTGGGATAAATAGATTAGCAAATCATTTTGCCCCACGTCATCTGTATTTATTTATATACTTTACGTAGAATACTATAGAATTGGTTGATTTTAACATTTTACTAATCTTCTTCTTCTTTTTGTGTGTGACAAGAATATGCTTCTTTTCTTCATCTCGAAAAGAAGTCAAATTTAAAAAATCAGTAACGAATATGGGGATTAAGAAATATACAAATTAAATTTTTTTCCTAAGGCCATGTGTATTGGTGGCTCTTCCACCTAGTCCCCCACAAAAAAAAAAAAAAACACATATAAATAACGGAACGTACGTCTAAGAGGGACGTTCTCTGCCTTCGTATTTCACTATTTGCAGGTTTTACTGACACGTGACGGTTTGCGATTGGTTACCTTTTTAATTTGGATTTAACGGCGATGTTGTTTATTTTTCCTTCAATCTTTTCGAGATAACTACATGTGACTGAGTAAAAATATCAATAGATAGTGTAGCTTAAGTCATTACTTGAGGCTTGATGTTTTCTATGTTATTTTTCCCAATAAATAAGTTTTGGATGAAATTGACAAAAAAAAAAAAAAAAGTTTTGGATGACCATATTATACTTAATAAAATGATCGTGCTTGGTTTCGTACAACAAAAAGAAAATGTACTTTTGAAAACACAAGCTCAACGATCATTGAGTTCACAAACCAAGGTAAGATTTGTTTATTCAAATTAGAAGGCCAGTAATCTTCTTGAAAGGTCACTGGAAGAAGTTGTGAATCCTTTTAGCTGATGTTAAAGTGTTGGATAGAAGCATGGCTATGGTCATTGGTCCAACACCACCAGGAACAGGAGTGATGGCTGATGCAACTCTGCAGGCCTCCTCGTAGCAAACGTCTCCAACCAATAGATAGCCACGGGGAGCACTTGGATCCTGCAATTCGTATTATGTCATAATATAGGATTTGATTTGATCACCCATTATACTACAATATATATGTCAAAATCACCCACTCACCTCAACACGTTTGATCCCAACATCGATGATGACTGCACCTGGTTTGATCCAGCTTCCTCTGACCATGTTTGGCTTCCCAACAGCTGAGATTAGGATATCAGCTTGCCTTGTGATTTCTTCAGGGTTATTTGTTCTTGAATGGATAATGCTAACAGTTGCATCCTCCCTCTAGAAAAACAAAACACATCACTAAAGACCAAACATATAACTAACAATCGAATGTCATGTCTCAACCAGGCTTCTTTAAGAAGAAGGTATAATCTCATATATCACCTGCAGTAACAGAGCAGCTGGCATACCAACAATATTACTCCTTCCGATAACAACAGCTCTTTTCCCTTTGATTCCAATGTTGTATCTATGCAATAACTCAATGCATCCTTTGGGAGTACAAGGAACAAATAAGGGTTCTCTTCCACGCATGGCAAGTCGTCCAATATTTAGGGGGTGAAATCCGTCCACGTCTTTCTCTATTCTAACCGCATTCAATATGTTCTGTTCATCCATATGCTGTAATATATAACACAAAGCTTCTGTAAATCACAGTTTATTTTTCAATAAAGAATACCATAAATAAGACTTTGTTTACCGATGGTAGAGGCAACTGAACAAGGATTCCATGGACACTAGGATCATTGTTGAAGCCTGAGACAGATTTTAAAACCTCCTCTTCTGATGAGTATTCAGGTAAAAGAACTTCAAATGATTGAATTCCAACGGAGTCACAAGCTTTCTTCTTGTTCCTCACGTAAGTTGCGGATTCCTCCTTCTCCCCAACAAGGATTACTGCTAAACCAGGAACCACACCGATTGATTCCTTCATTCTTGAAACTTCGGTTTTGATCTCATCTCTAATCTTTTTTGCCTCAGCCTTTCCATCAACAATTACAATCGCAGATGGAGAAGAAGAGGAGCGAATGGAGAGAGTGCAGCCACGGCCAGACGCAGTTGTCTGTAAGCTGAGTTTGCCGACACACGGGTGAGGGAGGAAAGTACCATTGCGGCCGTTCAAATGGATGCGACTCCGCAACATTGTGGAGGAGGAGAAATCGGTAAGCATCATTGACGCCATGTTTTTACAAGGCAACACAGAGCAGTAGTCGTGGCTTCCAACTTAAGTTAGGGTTTAGCAAGAATAAAGTGGGATTGTTAAACGATCAATCTGTAAAGAGGTATTTATACAAGACTAGAGATTTGCAGAGAAAGATAGATAATGACATAAACCCATTAGGACTTATCTTCTATAATTAATACAACTTTTTAATATCAAATCACATATACACGATTAAATACTTTTTATATTAAATCACATTTATCCACGTACGATTAAATAAAGATCATATCGTGCCGGTATGTTTGTACCGTTTTATAAAATACTAAATTAGGTAGTATATATTATATGTATGTCCTACAACAAGGATTGAAGGTAACTATAATTCCATTAAAAAAAAAAAATTTAAAAGCGAGATGTTATATTAGGAGTGCTTTCATATTTTTGTGTCTTCGATCCATCCATCAAGAAACCTCACAGTGTGAATCATATCAACCTCGGAGCTCCAATTCATACAACGGTATCAAACCGCGCAAAGCAATCAAAAGGATACTTTTAAATATGGGCTTAAACATAGAACCAGCATTTTTTTAGCCCATACTAATTAAAAGTGAAAACGATGGAAACTGTTTTGCCCATTACCTTTTCTCCCCTAAATATTTCATGTGCTATGTTTAGCATTTAATGAAACACACAACTTTTTCGAAAACTTTGTAAATGATAATTAAATTTTTGTTTGGGTTAAATCCATTCCACTAGATTAGCAAATCATTTAGCACCACGTCATGTGTATTTATTTATACTTTTTGTACAATATTATAGAACAATTGATTTTACATTTTACTAATCTTCTTTTCTTTTTGTGTGTGACAAGATTATGCTTTATCTCTATAGAAGTCAAAATATAAAAAAAAATCGGTTACGAATATGGGGCTTAAGGAATATACAAATTAAATTTTCTTTCTCTAAAGATAAACAACAATAAGAAGAAAGAAACTAAAACCGAAAAAAGTAACAAAGAACATTTTACTTTTTCCTATTTTTACATATAATTTAAGAATCATTCCTTAATCCTATATCTTTCCCTAAAGAGAGTATCCTAAGCCGTAATCTACTCATATTCCTCCGGTCGTCGTGGCGGCACTGTTTACCACCCAAGACAGATCAAAACTCGCCGGAGCCGAGTTCCCGGAAAAGCTATCTCCGGCTGCGAATTCCTCCAAACCGTCAAAGAAATCATCGCTCACCACCGTATCCGACAAAGACAACAGATCCTCATCTCCGTCGAGACCTTCCCCCACCACTAGATCCTCCACAGGCAAAACAAACTCGTCTGCTGACGTCACCGGTGACGATGAATACGTGGCGATCGTGGTCGTGGGGGATTTAGTAGTCATCGGTTGCTTCTGACGGGTGCTTCCGGCGAGAGAGTTACGGTGAGTGGGAGCTGGATGGTTATGCTCCGCCGTGTAAGTGACGATGAACATCTTCGGGTCGGATCTATTTCGCTCCACTTGTTTACGGGCTAAACAACCTTTTGATGTACTACATCTGTAATATCCTCTGTTTTACAAACAAAAAAAAAAAAATTAGAATGTTTTTTTGTATTATTACCAAAATTGAAACTGAGATAATTTAACAAACTAAAAGCAGACAGAATCACCAAAACAGACAAGTTTCTTTTGTCTTGAAAGAATACACACATTTATAACTCTCAATAAATGAACTTTTTGTAAAAAAAAAAAAAAATCTTTTTTTTTTTTATTGTTTAGGTAACAAGTAGAAATACTGAAATAGTATTACCTTGGATATGGTGAACCTTTGATGGGTTTTTGTCCGTACTTTCGCCACGCCCAGACATCGGAGTTTAAAGCCTCTGCTGCTACATGGCACACTTTCTTATGCTGTATCTTTCTGTAACAAAGAAACAAGCAACCACAAAACAAAACACACAGACTTTCTTAGCCTTCTTGATTGTACAATCAAATTCTAAATGAGTTCAAATAAAAAAAAAACCAATCTTTTCTCATTTGCTAATTACTTTCTTGATGGGTTCCGACAAAATTGAGACTTTTAACCACAACTTCACAGCAAAATTCGAAAACTTTGATTGGTTGAAGACAAGAAATAAAAACGCTTGATGGGTTTTGACAAAAAGGTTTAAACTTTTATTGGTTGGTGAAAGAAAACGAACCTTCTTTTAGATCTAGAGGTAGTGGAGCCTGTGGGTTTGCTAGTGACGCTACCGGAAGAAGCAGAGAGAGAAAGAGGACGTTTCTGGTTCTGTGTCTTTCTGGGTTCTTCTGGGTAATTCAGACACGAAAACGAAGAGACGACGGATTCTTGTGTGAACGGCGTGTAGAGATCTCGAATCTCGCCGAAGGAGACGGCATTACTCTGTCTTCCGACGGTGAACGTAGGGTTCGTGCGAGATGAAACGCCGCCGGAAAATACGGTGGTTGTGGAGGTAGTTGCTGATGAGCTCACGGCTGAGCAGCCTCTAACTACGGCGTGGAGATCCCAATCGTCGGCCATTGAATTTGGTAGCTCAGGGGTAGACAAAAGCTTCGAATCTCTGAGGAGAGAAGAGAGAAGCCAGAGGAGACAAAAGAGAGCGCTGACTTTTGAAGGTTAGAGAGAGATGTTTATAAAGAGAGTGAGAGGTTGAAAATAAAAAATATGGGTTGAAAAAAATGGTGGATATTATATTATTATTAAATTATTGATGATAAAATACAGTGTAAAATACAATTTTGTTTTCTTCTCCTTTTTTTTGTTGTTGTTATTGTTGTTGTTGACATTGCAATTATTCCACATGTGAACCTTTTATATGTATCTTGCATATAGTATTAGTTGATAAATAACAAAATAATTAGATTTTATAAGTTACTAGCAGTTGACCCGCGATGCGCGCGGGAGGTTTATAATTTTTTTGTTAATTTTTTATTCATATTGTAATATTTTATTTATTTTTAATTGATTTTCAAAACATATTATAGTTATTTTATCTTGAATTATTATGTTTCAATATTTAAATTTGGATTAAAAGTATTTTCTTATTGATCATGTTATAAACTAATATTTCACTTTCAATTTTATTTTTTCCCTTTAAAATTTTATATATACAATTACATAAATGTTGTTTCTATTCTACCATAAATTTAAAATTTACTTATATTCTTAAACTCAGTAACACATATAAAATTTTAAACTATGATCAATTTAAAATGAAAGTTGAATTATATTAATACCACTAACTAATAAAAAATGAAAGTATTACTTATTTAAAATTTCATTTATTTACATAATTTATTTTTATTTATATAAATTTTCTATTAATTAAATAAGTAGCATAAATATGCACTAAATGAATGTATTAAATTTATTTTAATGTAAAAAAATGTGGCTTAGGTGGATGCTTAGGTGGCATCATGAGAAGAGAGAAAAAGCTAACTTTATATAATTGATTTTTAAAACATATTATAGTTATTTTATCTTGAATTATTATGTTTCTATATTTAAATTTGGATTAAAAGTATTTTCTTATTGATCATGTTATAAACTAATATTTCATTTTCAATTTTATTTTTTCCCTTTAAAAATTTATATATACAATTACATAAATGTTGTTTCTATTCTACCATAAATTTAAAATTTACTTACATTCTTAAACTCAGTAACACATATAAAATTTTAAACTATGATCAATTTAAAATGAAAGTTGAATTATATTAATACCACTAACTAATAAAAAATGAAAATATTTCTTATTTAAAATTTCATTTATTTACATAATTTATTTTTATTTATATAAATTTTCTATTAATTAAATAAGTAGCATAAATATGCACTAAATGAATGTATTAAATTTATTTTAATGTAAAAAATGTGGCTTAGGTGGATGTTTAGGTGGCATCATGAGAAGAGAGAAAAAACTAACTTAGATACATAAAGAATTGAGTTGAAAAAAATAACATTGTGACTTAAAAGATAGATAAACTAAGAAAAGAAAAATTGATGTACGGATGGTGGTACTTTGTAAAACATACTGAACTTATAGGAGATGTTGTTGTAATTAGCAAAACATTTTCGGATTCTAATAGCAATTAGGAATCCACTAAACCCAATTCCATTGTTGTGCAAACATATCTTTCCAGATTTCCCATTTTTTTTTCTTTTGGGTTTATTGGCTAAAAACATATGGTCAGGACATGGTCTGATTAAAGTTAACTAAATTACACACTTGTTTTGCTCAAAAATTAAAAAATAAAAATTATGAACACACTTAAAAAGATGAACAGTGTCGGAATCATATTGAGTGTATATAATACGCATTTGGTAGGAATTGTCTCTTTGGCTTTTTAAAAAAATTTAATAAAAATTTAGAAAAAAAAGTATAAAATGTGCTTTGGAGCGAAGAGATGGTATCTCGATGCTTATCCTGTCTTTGTCGCCTAGTGTCGAATTAGAGAGAGAAAAACCAGAAGTGGTTTCAGGTTTCTTGTATTTGGTTGACTTTGATGAATTGTCAAAGGCTTTGAATAATCTTTGTTTTTTTTTTGTCAACCTCACAACTCCTTTGTCCACGCGTCTCTCACACGCGCTTTCTCGGAAAAGCTTAGCTGCTTTGATTGAATTCCAATTCAATACTATAAATTAGTGGGAAACCATACTTTTCCAAGTAGTAGTGGTGGCTATCCCTACTTTTTTTTTTGATCGATGCGCACAACAACATGTTAAAAAATACTTTTATTTACACAGACCTAATGTAATTGGATTAATGTAAATTAGCTTTCCAGATCATTTGTGAGAGCTTTCGACATATACAATAGTCAAATCCAACAACAACTGATGATGTTTTTCATTAAAAAAAAAATAAAAATTCATGGATAACATATGTATTCCATATATATATGGAAAATAAGCATCAATGTGTATAAATAAATTTTAAAGAAGTAAGTAGATAGAAAAGATAGTGATTGTCACTTAGCACCATTCTCTTCCAAGTCACATACTCTAAAACATGGGTTACTGTTTCTTTTATTCCATTCATTGTACCTTTTTTAAAAAAAAATAACAACAACAAAGCACATGTGAAATAGTTTTTTTTTTCTTTATATAGAAAAATAAAAAATGAGAGGTGTGTTTTAAAAATCCAATAATAAAACTAGTCGCTCTTTCGAACAATTTATAAAAATTTTACTGCAGAAATTATTTGTTGCGAAAATGTTTACAAAACCGAAATACGGAAATCTTGAATTCACCGGGAAGTGAAGCGGAGGGGAGCAAAAGAGTGAGGCACACGTGGCAAATAAAAGAGGAGAGCGCGTGATCTCCGCGAGTTAAAAAGGTTGACAATCTCAAAACGATTCACACACACACAAACACGGCGAGAGCGGAGTGTGTTGGTTTACACAGTGCAAGATAAGAGATGAGGTGGAGTTGCTACAGCTGTCCCTAAATATGCTTTTATCCCCCGATGCGATTATTATCTCTCTCTCTCTCTCTCTCGCCTCTTCTTTGTGAGTCAATCGTACGGTTTACAAACGATATCACCAATCTTTCTTTTTTTTCTTCAGTCATTCATCATCCTACGGTCATATCTTAACCTTTATTGCTTCAATACTCATCTGACGGTGGAGATTGTCCTGACCCAGTCAGGGGTGCATGAGCCGCGTGAAACCTTCGAGGACGAGTTTTTTTCTTTCTTTTTCTTTTTTAATTAACCAAACAAAAAAAAATATTGCTACAAGTGGGCTGCACGAGGAAGCATACTATCAAAGCGCGTGGACCCACTTTTCTTTTATTTATATATTAGTAGTGTTATTTTTTTTTTGGGCAACAACTTACTAAACAAATTGGTTCAAACGAGCCAATCAGAGGGAACATTGTTTACATACTTGACATGAAGCGGAATGGTACGAACTTTGCGTGCCAAAAAATCCGCTTTTACATTTGCATTTCTTGGAATAAGAGATAAAGAGAAAGAGGAGAATTCGTCCCTGTCGATATGGATATCATCCAGGTAAACTGAGAAAGCCGGCCAGTCGGAAGGAGAAGACACCATCTTCACCAAATCTGAACAGTCTGTAAGGAAAACAACATCTCTGAAGTTATGTCCAATCATGCATCTCATTGCCCATACAAGCGCTTCAACTTCAGAATGGAGAGGAGATAGACTTCGTCGGACATTCATTGCCCCCCTGATCGTTGAATGTCCTGAGGAGTGCTGACAGAACCAGCCTATGCCTGAGAATTCATCAGTTGCCTTCCAGGAGCCGTCCACAAAGCAGTGGTAGCCTATAAGAGAGGGACGGAGGGATGGTGGGCCGCCCCGCACCCGAGGGAATGAAAGCTGAGAAGCCATAGGTTGGCCCGTATCTTCAACCTGGGCCTGTTGCCAGGCTCGGCCCTCGCTAATGGCCAGATTAACCACGTCCATAGGACTTTCATCCAAATTCTCAAAAATCTTTGCATTCCTAGTTTTCCAAATATACCAGATTACCCAAGGGAAAGTTACCTCAGGGCCGGACGTGTCTATTTGACCAAGGAGATAATCAATATTCGCATACACAGATTCTGTTGGGAAAGAGATTGTACAAACTGGAATGTTTGCTAACGCCCATGTTTGGCGCGCTGGTGGGCACTCAAAAATGACATGATTAGCCGTCTCTGTCTGAGCACCACATCGTCCACAACTAGAGTCACAATTAATACCCCGACGACGTAAATTAGCTGAAACAGCTATACATCCTGTAAGCAGTTGCCACATAAAATGATGAATCTTCGGCGGACAACGTACTTTCCATATACTACCCAACAAAGGTAAAATATCAGGCCCATATACCTTAGTAGACTCGGTCCGGGAATCCATCATCCGGGCCGCATAATAACCAGATTTAACTGTATATTTACCATTCTTTGTGAAGTGCCACCCAAAGGAATCAGGCTTTGGAACATTACCGATCGGAAGAGCACGAATCAAAGAAACGTCCAGTGGAGCAAAGTGCTCTTGGAGCACATCCATTCGCCAAGAGTTTGCCTGGCGATCAATCATTTGTCTTATCTGTAGAGATGGGTCCATAAGCGACCCATTGCGCAAAGCTGGTCTCGGGAATTGAGCTGGTATCCAGGGGTCAGTCCATACTGAAATGGAGTCCCCCGAGCCAACTCTTTTAATAAGCCCTCTATTTACCAGAGATCTAGCTGAAGTAATACTTCGCCATCCATAAGATGGGGAGTATGATCTAAGCGGTTCCAATGGATTGGAATTCCGATAGTATCGACTTTTAAAAACCTTTGCAAAAAGTGATTCCGGGTTGTCAATCAGACGCCACAACTGTTTAGCCAAGAGTGCTGAATTAAAGTCATTGATATCCCTAAACCAAAGGCCCCCCATTTTCTTACTAGAACATAATTTCTCCCACGCCACCCAATGCATTCCCCCAGTTTGGCCATTAGTACTCCACCAAAAAATTGCCACTGCACTAGTTAGTTTTGATGTGATCGTTTTAGGAAGCCGAAAGCAAGACATCACATAAGTCGGTAAAGCCGCCGCCACCGACTTAATCATCACCTCTTTTCCTCCCTTAGATAGAAATTTGGCTGACCACCCGTTTATATGACTATGTAGTCTATCCCTTACAAAAGAAAAAACTTTGGTTTTAGATCCCCCTAGGCTCTCCGGCAATCCCAGATATGACCCTATTCCTCCCAAATTTGAAATCCCGAGAGTCTCCTGTAACTCCTTTTTGGTATCCTCATTTACCTTGTGTCCAAATTGAAGTGAGGACTTTGAGAAATTTATCTGTTGTCCTGAAACCGCCTCATACTGCTTCAAAATACCCAGAATAACCGCACATTGGTCTGTGGTTGCCTTACAAAAAAATAGACTATCATCTGCAAACAATAAATGCGAGATAGGTGGGCATTTATTTGCCACTTTGATTCCTGTAATTAACTTTTCCCGCTCCGCCTTTCTGATATTGGCGATTAAAGCCTCTGTACATAAAATGAATAGATAGGGAGATAAAGGATACCCCTGTCGTAAACCCCTACTTGGAATAATAGAACCATGAGGCTGTCCATTTATTAAGACCCGATATTCAACTGAGGATACACAATGCATAATCAAAGATATCCATTTCTCCGAGAAACCTAATTTTCGCATCAACCGTTCTATGAAACTCCATTCAACCCTATCATACGCCTTACTCATATCTGTTTTGATGGCCATAAATTTACTTTTACATGACTGATTAGTCCGGAGACCATGAAACATTTCCTGAGCGATCAAGATGTTATCAGAAATCAACCG
Source organism: Capsella bursa-pastoris (assembly GCA_036452645.1). NCBI lineage: Eukaryota > Viridiplantae > Streptophyta > Magnoliopsida > Brassicales > Brassicaceae > Capsella > Capsella bursa-pastoris. The sequence goes on from CP144196.1 coordinate 23,782,600, forward strand.
TTTTTCAACAAAAGCGGATTGTGTTTCCGATATAAGACCTGGTAAAACCGTTTTAAGTCTTTGACAAAGCACTTTCGAAATAATTTTGTAACCCACATTGCACAGACTGATAGGTCTTAATTCCGTCATCCTGGTTGGTCTTTCCACTTTGGGGATTAGACAAATATGTGTCTTATTTAAGCGTTTATCAAACACCCCCTCCTCAAAGAAGGAATTTACCAGGTGGAGCAAATCCTCTTTCACCACACTCCAAGCCTTTTGGAAAAACAAAGCTGTCATGCCATCCGGACCTGGCGCTTTATCTGGGTGCATCATGAACAACGCTGCACGAACCTCTTTTTCCGTGGCCGGAGCAGTTAAGAAATCATTAACATCCTCCGTTACCCCAGCTGTCACCTCCATTAAAGCTTCCTCAAAATCGTGAGGATTACTTGTTGTAAACAAGTCATCAAAATATCTTGCCGCTATGCAGCAAATATCCTTATCTTCCGTAGACCAAATATCATTTTTATCGTACAGCCCCACAATTCGATTCCGGGCTCGCCGCTGTTTTGTTTGTGCATGAAAATATTTGGAATTCTTATCCCCCACTCGCATCCATCTGTTCCTACTTTTATGTTGCCTATACACCTCCTCATCTTTGTAAGCCTCACGCAAACGGGAAGATAATTCAGTAATATCTTTTGGACGACTTAAATCATCCGCCTGAGCCACGACAAATTGACCTTTCAAATTTTCTATTGTATCCCTCCCAAATGGAACCTGATTTTTCCGCCATTGAGATATTGTACGTCTACAACTGATCAACTTATCCACAAAAATGTTAGAATGTTGGCGGGTGTCTCTAGTCCACCCCTCTGAGATCGCCTCTAGCAAACCATCCTTTCCAATCCAGCGTTTGTCAAACATAAAACTCTGTTTACGACGTGAGGTCTTTTCTGCCACGAAAGCTAAAATAGGCTTGTGGTCCGATCCAATCATAGGCAAATATTCAATTACGGTATCCGAAAATAACTCATGCCAATCCTCATTGCCCAAAGCCCTGTGCAACCGACATCTAATCGGTTTTTTATCCCGCCAACCCTGCCATGATAAGCAATCACCGATATATGGAAAATCCAAAAAACCGCAATCTTGTATCATACAATTGAAAGATAGGAAGGAAGAAGCTGGACGTATCTTCCCCCCACGTTTCTCATAATTTCCAGTTAGTTCATTGAAGTCTCCAATTACAAACCAAGGATTAGACCTATGTAAAGCCATCCTTGTTAAACGTTCCCAAACTAGATCTCGTTTTTGAGGAACCGGATCACCATATAAAAACGTTAAGTTAATCGTTTTCCCTTTGTATACCGCTTCAACATCAATCAATCTATTGGACTCAAATAGAATTGAAACATTAAAATCATTATTATTATAAAATAGAGCAAGACCACCACTACAACCAATGGGGTCAATTGTTTTTAAACTTTTATAGCCAAAATGGCCTACAAACTTTTCCAAGAATAGAGATGACTGTTTTGTTTCCGAAAGGAACAAAAAATCGGGCCGATATTTAATCCACATATCCCTAAGATACCCAATTGTAGCCTTATTTCCGATAGCTTGACAATTCAAGCTTAATACCTTCATTTATCCACTGTTGGTTTTGGTGGCTTGGCTCCACCTACGCCTCCTTTCGTCTTCTCCTGAAGCTTCGGGACATGTCCTCCGCCCACTGTCTCTAAACCATGTGGAACCTGTCGTTTCCTTGGTGGCAATAGCAACTGGGCATTCCGTTTCCTTGCGCTTACTCCTTTGAGTATCAAAGGGCCTAGGATCCTCTTGCCTTTATCTCCTGCAGCATCCCTACCTACTCCTTCCTTCTCAACTATTACAACACCAATGTCCCCAGATCTATGTTTCTTCCCCTCGTTACCTACGGTCAACATATCATCCCCAAAGTTTTGCACCAAAGTTGAGGCCGCAACCTCCATAGTTGCTGCTGCATTCACCTCTTGTTCATCAATCTCTGGATGATCTGAGATCTCCTCAATACCCACCATATGAGAGAATTCATCACGACTCACAGAAATATGTGAGCCAGACCCACACTCAGTCGCTCCATCTTGCACCATAAGGTCTTCCTTTTCAACAACCACAACTGAAACCACCACCAAACCTTGCTCCTTAATGTGCTGTATCGAATGCTCCTCTGCTAGCACCGCCGTACTCCCCCCACTGATCTCATCCACCTCTAACGTCCCCAAACTCAAACCAACTATTGTTTCCATCTCATGATCACTTTCCTCCAGCTGTCCCTCCTCTAATTGGTTAGTGCCAATTACAAGGTTAGCCATAGCTTCACCATCCTCTTCGGATTCCGTAAACAACGCTTTCCGGACTTGTTTCTGTTTCTTACTAGTTGTCTCCTGCTCCCTTGATTCCTCAGGAATCGGATCAAGGAAAGAACCAGAAACTGGAACAGTTGGGAGACTTGATTGTCCCTGGGAACCCCCTTGAAACTTTCCATGGCTCTCCTTGTGCTGGCTGGCTCTAAAGGACCCTTTAGAACGGGCTTTTACCCCTGAGGAGTGCTCAGCCTTGGCCTTACCCCTGAGGAGTGCTCAGCCTTAGCCTCCATATTGTAAGCCACCATTAGACCGTTATTGTGCCGAAGAAGAACTTTCTCCAATCCCCTTACCCTTATTGTTACTTTTATACAAACCATCAGCGCCTACTCCCCTTCTTCTATCTGCCAAAACGGCACCCCGATAGCTCATGTGATGGTCTTCCCTCTGCTCCGCATTCGCTAAATCCATGCTATCTTCCTTTGTGGACCCAATGATAAGCGGACATACAGCCTTGTCATGACAAAGACTAAAGCAGTTCCTACACCACCCATACAAGCGCTCATAAAACAGTTTCACAATGGTAACCTCACCATCAAAAAATTCAATCTCTGTCGCGAAACACAACGGCTTGTAACCATCCACTGTAACCTTCACACGCCCCCTGTTGATGTCAACTTCTTCTACATGACCGAGATCAGAACCAATATCATTAAAAGTAGGTTCAGCCCAGAATTGTAGAGGAACATCAATGACCCGAATCCAAAACGTCAAAGCTGACGGATAAAGAGGATCCACGACTGGTTTCCATCTTACCATCGAAACCATCCACGAGTCAAAATGGAAAGGCTCCATTTTCAAAACTGCAACTATGTTTGCTTCCTCATCGAAGTCAAACTGGAAATTTCCAGACCCCAAATCAGCACCTGCAACCTTCCCCTCCATCTGCCAAATACGCGGTAGCATAATCAGCAGAGATTTCATATCCTGCATCTGCGGATTAAGGCAACGCCCAATCACCGTTTTGGAGTAGCCAGCGATGAGAGCAGAGTTATCAAAACGTGCAATCTTGATCCTTCTCATTGGTCGCTGACTTCCCTCCTGCATACCCACCAAACTCTTCCCCAACAAACCACTTTGAGACATTGCACCACAACCAAACCAAAGACCAAACCACAGAAAACCAAAACGCAAGATAGCCCGAACAGAGAAAACACAGTGCTTAAACTGGTGAAAGAAATAGAGAACAAACACTGGCCCTTGCCAAGAGTCTTTATACTGAAGAATCTGTTCGATATGGTCTCGAAACAAAATCAAAGTATTAAAGCCCAAAGATTCGACGAATAAAAATCTCCCCCAAGCCACCGATCCGCCCAAGAAAAAGGAAAGAAACCACCCAATTAGAAACAGAGATAAGCCAAACGCAGATATCACGCCTTCCACATCACCTTCACGAGCTTTGCACCCAAATCGCCCATTCATCACTGTAAATGATCCGGATTTGGAAATGAGATATTCTGATTGTGAATCAGAAACCACCCCAAATCCAAAGATTTTCCATATCGATAAGTGACTAGTTTCCTTCCATTCACCAGAATGTGAGAAAAAATACATCGAAGGATGCCAAAGGATGCACCTCGCCCACCGAGACCAGACTCCATACCTCCAAACCTCAACCCAGAAAAAATAATGAAAGGATCTAGAAAAAACCCTCCTCGGATACCCAAAACAGATCCAGATGCAATTGCAGATCTGATAAACCCATCGCTCTCCAGAACCCTCGTTGCCTTTTAGAACCGAAACGATCCAAACCTGAGACAAAACCCAATCATCACCCTTCAAACACACCGAAACCATTAACATCCCAAAATCGCCTTCTCCATCGCCTCTTGTCGTCGAATAGATGTTTTCCTTTAAAAAAAAAAAAAAAAAAAAAAAAAAAAAAAAAAAAAAAAAAAAAAAAAACGTTACATACTAGTAGTGTTAATAATAAAGATATACACATTAAAATATTACTAAAATCCAGTAAAGTCAATATTAATTTAAACTTTTTGTTTTGACTACTACAATTTTAAATTTTTTTATCTTTAAAATCAAGTTAGTGTGTTTAATTACTTGTTGTTGTTTGGTAGTCACTTTGATTCTTCGGACAACTCGCACACTCAACTGATACATATCAGTCGGTAAACCCCCAATTATTGGGAAGAAGAATCCAGTTATTATTAAATTGTGTATATATTTTAATTGGGCTTTCATGGGTCATAAAATTAGTACTCCATTGGTCTATATTTTAATTGGGCTTTAAGGGTCAATTTAAAGGCCTATACAAGGCCACTTTGGTTGTTTTGTTATTATTATACGCGTGACTTACTCGTGCGTTCCTTTTAGCATTTTCGCGGTCATTCAGAAAATTTCAACTTTTTCTCCCCGCGCCCACATGTTTTCTCTGCTTCTGATTTTCTCGAGATAAAATGGTGACTGAAGGGTGTCGGAACTGACTTGGTCGCGGCGGGATAGATAGCCATGGCCGAAGAAAACGCGGCGGGTAATGCTATTTGTTCAATTTGCTACGAAGATCTCAAACCGGTTGTTGAGAATCTTCAGTCGATATCCGCTTGTGGCCACGTCTTTCACGAACTTTGGTTTGTATACGGACCAATCTAACATCTTTTTGAATTTTTTAATCTCCGAAATTTTAGTTCTTTTGCTAATCGATTTTGTTGGGGAAACCCTAGTTTGCAGCAATGGTTCGAGTACTGCCCGAGTACGAACAAGCGAAATTGTCCGATTTGTAAGCAGAGGTGTTCTCTAAAGGATCCATGTCGACTTTATTTTCAGTCTTCTGGGGATCAAATTGATTCGATTGTCTCTAAGAAGACAGTTGAAATCGAGGAAGATCCGGTGTTATTGAGAGGTGAAGTGAAGCGTCTCGAAGGGAAGATTCATAATCTTACTTCTGTTCTGGAGAAGCAGAAAAAGGACAATGCTCAAGTCTCCGATAAGGTAATTTGTGGATTTCGAATCGTACAAAAGTTAAAAAGGTTATGTGCAAATTTTGGTTTTTATATATATATTTTTTTTGTTTTGCTTCTCAGTTGCATCAATGCAATGAGCAATTGAAAGAGGATAAAGTAAAAAGGTGGGAGGCTCTGCAAGAAATATCAACGACTCAGCACTTGCTTAAGTTGAAATCTGAGGTTTTTGATTATACTCAACTTCCTGTTAGATGCTTTTGTTTCAACTTATCCTTCACAGTAGCATTTGGTGTTGAGTTTTTCTATTTATATTAAATGTTTGTTACAGGAATGCATCCAGCTTAGTTCACAGTGTGCTAAGCTACAGGAGAGAACTATGGCTCTTGCCAAGGAGCTCGCAGCACTTAAATTGTGCGAAAAATCTTTGATAGTTGCTCTTTTTAATGTAGTCAGACTCTGATATATTCATTCAATCTTTTGGTAAAACCTTTCTGAGTCTATATACTTGTATTGGGTCCAGGGTTTCTGATCTAAGCTTGGAGGAAGATGACGTCCTGAAGCTAGCCTTGTTGGGGAATACCGCTAAGACAAAAGATACAATAGACACACTAGTCAAGTCCTTGGTTATCCGAAATAGGTAGGTTACATTGCATGTAGTTTGTCACTGTTTCCATGGTCTCATTTTGGTCATTTACTTTGTAAACTTGGTTCGTTCTTTCCTATTAGTCTTGTCTGCAGCAGTTTCAAAAAGAATATGACATTCAGTGACCTATGAAGATGGTGTTTTACCTCTTAGTTCATCCGTTTATTCCTGCTGAGTATAGTACTTTGTTTGGTTACTAATCTCTTACAGCAGCTTGTTAATATCTGAAATTACGATAATATCATTAGCAAGTAGATATACAGCAGCTTGTACATTGCGTTTCTTATCTCTTAGATTCTTCTATTATTCTTTTATCAAGTCTATAATTCAAAACATTCTTCTATTTATATCCTCTGACAGGAGTTATAAGGAATTGTTAGCAAAGTGCAATCAGCTGGGTAGAGGCGAAGCTCGATCTTCTGAGAAACTAGAAAAAGCTCTGGAAAAGATAGAGAAATTAAAGGTGTGTCTTTTGGTATTATAAATACCAAACATCTTGTTGTAAGGTGTCTTTTGGTGTTGCACTCAGAGCTTGTTTGGCTCTTCTGTATCTGTCTCTTATTACCTTTATTATATGAGCAGAAGCGAATGAGGGAACTTGAGATGATAACTGAAGAGCGAGAGAACAGAGCACTAAGGAATATAAAAGCTTCAATAAATTGCAGTGAGAGAGAAGTTTACGAGCCTCCAACTGAGAGCTTGGCTTCTTTCAGAATGCGTCCATCTGACAACATGGTTGAGAACATCTCTCCACCATTAAGTAAATTAGAGAAAAATGATGGCTTCACGAATCAAGGATCATGCTTAAGCGGAAGAGAAGGCTCCTTCATTAGTAGAAGTACGGACTCTGTTATCGATTTAGATGATGATGTTCCTGAAAACAACATTTTTGGTATCAGACACTCAGATACTAATGTTGAAGAGAAATGTGATAATCCCATTGTAAGGGATATGAAGTTCAACATCAGAAAAGACTCGACATCAGCAGTCTCACCTGGCAGCAATGGTACTTAATTGTCGATATCATCATTACAAGTTGTGGAATGTAGTGGATTTGAAGATTGTCAAAAACTAAATGCAGGTGCTGGAAACATTTGGCTGTCAAGTGGAACAAATCGAAACCTTGGTCGGTGGAGCAAACATGGAGAGAAAAACGAAGCAACTACATCACTAGGAGGTTCTGTTCCAAGCAAAGATGATCTGATCGCTATTGGACCTGATGGTAAAGGTGGAAGAGTCAAAGTGCTGAGATCTAAACCCCAAATTTCTGTGAGTTACGCATTCTTGTTAAGATTCTCCTTTCATTATGTTATTGCAATCTCTACAACACTAAAAGCAATTTCTACATTTTCTCTTACCTTGCCTAATGTGTTGTTGATCTTCTGTTGGATTGGATAGAGCGCCAATGCGAGCTCAGGAAGTGGCAAGAGATTCAAGCTTGGAACTAAAACAAGTGGTTCGTCCTCTCAAGGTTGTCTGCAGATTGAACACTATTTTGGAAAACCTAATCGCTAATTAGTCGACACCTGTATGAGAGAAACTTAACATCTCGATATGCTTTGCATAATGCACAATTAATTACTCTTTCATTGGTGTCGGATGTAACTTTTTGTTGTGGCTAATGAAACACTACGGACCTTAAGCGTTGTAATTATAACCGAACGGTAGATATTAGCCTTTTAGTTAAATTAAATTATAAATTTGAAGTAAATAAAATGTTAACATGATTTAACAATTACATAATTGAAGTAATGGGTTTGATTAAAGTTTAAGAAATACATTTTTTGTATGTAATATGTGTATAGTAATATGTGTATTGTATGTTACACGTTGCTGCATAATTGGACAAATCGTGATGACGCTAGAAGCATTTAACGGCCTTAAGTCCTTAACACGATACCTTTTTAGCCGTTTTTAATTGTTAAAGTTGATAACACACTTTTTTAACGGCGTCAATCAATACATTACAAGAGCAACAAGAGCATAACACGTGTAAGGAGAAAAATGCATTACGAGTATAATTACAGTTCTGCCCCTCAATTCATCTCCACAAAAACAAAACTGTCGAAGTCAGTCAAATCTTTTGTGTGATGTGAAACGCAAAAAAAAAGCTGTACCCAAAATTTTATCACAAAGCGAATCTGAAACGCAAAGCGAATCGCGATTTTCGAGAGGTCTATGGTGTCTGTAAACCCTCGACCTAAGGGTTTTCCATTTGTCGATCCCGTCGATATGAGTTTACCGGCATCCTCCGATGGATTTGGTTCGGCTCCGGTCACTGGACGGACGGTGTCGTTTTCCGAAGATCCGGCGACGAAGATTCGAAAGCCTTACACAATCAAGAAGTCGAGAGAGAATTGGACAGAGCAAGAACACGATAAATTCCTTGAAGCTCTTCATTTGTACGAATTCTGATCGTTTTCTCTCAATCGAATTGTGTTCTACAAGGTTCGAGATTTGATTAGATTTCGTCTTTTGATGACAGATTCGATCGAGATTGGAAGAAAATAGAAGCATTTGTTGGATCAAAAACTGTGGTACAGGTAACTTGAAGATGAATCTTACTTGTGTAGTTATGTTATCTGTTTCGTTGTTTTGACGACAATGGTTGCTGATGTTCTGAGTTTTGGCAGATACGAAGTCATGCTCAGAAGTATTTTCTCAAAGTACAGAAGAGTGGTGCTAATGAACACCTTCCACCTCCTCGACCAAAGAGGAAAGCTATTCATCCTTATCCTCAAAAGGCTCCTAAAAATGGTAGACTTTGATCCTCCTTCTTCTTTCCTTATTTTTATCACTCTTTTTTTTTGTTTTCTGATGATTTTTTTTTGTTATGCTGCAGTTGCTTTTACGTCTCATGTCATTGGATCCCTCCCGTCTTCTTCGAGCACACCGTTGCTTGAACCTGGTTACTTGTACAGCTCTGATCCACAGTCATTGCTGGGAAACCAGGCTGTCTGTGCATCTAGCTCTTCTTCGTGGAATCGTGAATCAACCAATCTACCTAAGCCGGTGATTGAAGGTATATCTATGAGTGGTTTTTGCTTTCGAATTTATACCAGTTTGAGTTAGATGTGCCTGTTAACGGTGTTAACAATGTGGTATAATGAATTTGTGATAGTAGAGGAACCAGGAGTTTCGGCCACAGCTCTCCCTAAGAATATTTGCAGTAAGGAAGATACAACAGGGAGGGTACGAGTATTGACAAAGCCTAGTAAAGAAGAAAGTTATGAAAAGCCACATCTAGGTAGAACTTGTTATCGTGTTACATTATGTGTTTTACTTTTTTACGTCTTTGAGATTTGCGCTGACAATGAGTTTTTTGGCGGCGGATTCAATGCAGTGATGCCGAATTTTGCTGAAGTTTACAGCTTCATTGGAAGTGTCTTTGATCCTAACACCTCAGGCCACCTCCAGAGATTAAAGCAGATGGATCCAATAAATATGGAAACGGTATGAGACACGTTTAATCAGACTCAATGCACCCTTTGTCAAAAAACTTTTAAGTAGAGAAGCTTATATGATTCTTTTTGGTACGTCAGGTTCTTTTACTAATGAGAAACCTGTCTGTAAATCTGACAAGTCCCGAGTTTGCAGAGCAAGTAAGTAGTAAACTCACTGCCACTCTTAATTAATACTTTCTCGGTGGGTACTCAAAAGTAATTTCGTATTTATTAATCTGGTGCTTTGATATGTAGAGGAGGTTGATATCAACATACAGCACTAAAGCTTTGAAATAGAGATAGGAAGGAATAACAGTAATGTACCTTATGTGAGAGCAAGAGACATTCATCCAAGGTATGCAATCCTTGGATTCAGGGCCTGTAGTTCTCAATACCCGAGCAGAACCAATAGCAAAGACTCTAAGATGGCTACTGAGCTGTGGTTTTCATGTCTCTGGAAGTCGCGGTGGAGGAGCACACTTGTCTGTCCTGTCTTGTGTATGTGTGTAAAGATAAATAGATGGTTTTGCAGAGTTAGCTAAAAGTGAGTTTGGGATCAATCTTAAGTCTCTTTGAAGAGACTTTGTGTAATATTTGGTTTGGCAGTCGGCACTCAGCAAAAGATGTTTTCTTTAAGTGCAGATCGACACAGTTAATGAGAAGCCAAGGTTTAAATTTTCGTTTTGAACAAATTGTATACACAAAAGGGATGATTTACATAGTATAAAATAAAACGTGAATGTAGATTTGCATCCCTTAGCATCGCAACCACAAAATGTTAAAAAGCTAGATTTTAACTCTTTATTACTAAAGAGATAGTATTGTCCCATTAAAAACAAGCGAGTATTTTTCTTCCGCAGGTTTCTTTTCGGGGAAATTTCTATTTTCTTAAGTACAATTGTATAAATTATTTTCAAATAAATCAAACGTCCAGCAATATCAATATGGCCTGAGTAATTATTTTGAGAAGAGAAGTTTTACCTATAGAACGAATTAGTGTGTTGATTTTTCAATCTAGTGATTAAATATATTTACATGGAAACTTTTTTAAATATTAAAAAAATATTATTCCATCTATCATATTAAGAAGATTACTGCATCAACAAAATTTCGTCTAAGCCGAATCTTTGTGTTTGTTATATAACTTGCGACTCTGTTCGGATTTATTTTGTTTGTTTGTTTAAGTTTTCAGGCCTTCTTTTCAAAGTTCAAACGATTCTCTACATCAGTGTTGTTATTGTTATTTGCCCATTTGGCTTCTACTATAAGCAGATGCTTAAATTAGTTTTCATGTTCTAGGTAAAAACAATTGTTGCATCAATTTTAGAAATTTCAGGGATCATTTGTTTCTGCATTTTTCCTATTCCAAGTTTTAATTTCACTCTTATTTTAATAATATGCATAACAAGTTAACATGACTGGTAATCAGAACCAAGAAGAACAAACAGGTAAATGCAATCCATGAACGTAAAAAACATATCAAATCGGTGGGGTATACAATCTTCGACTCCTAGATGTTAATATAATAGACAAAGGCAATTTGCAATTGACAAGGATATTCTGGAAGGACTCCTCCTCCACCATTGGTTTGAGATAAGAACGATTAGATGACTTCTAAAAATTCAGATTTTGAAGTTGTGCTTTGAATGTTACCTATATCTCAACTGTTATTATATAGATTAGAATTAATTTTTGTTTTTGTTTAAATGAGGTGGGACACTTTAGATGAGGGTAAGAGTGAATTACCATTTAAATTTAAATGGTAATGGGACATTAACTTGATAACTAAATTATATTAGGACATTGTATCCTTAAATTGGTCTCTTTTTGGCAAACTTTTCTTGAATATATGACTTCAACTGGAATTAAAAGGTGTTCTCTACCGCATGTATATGTCCTTATTGACAAAATTTCCCCGACAATTCCCAGAAAGAGAGAGAGATACCCCAACTGGAGTAGACTGACAAGTCTTCTTTCAACAGGGGGAGTGGACTAAGCACATTCTTCAACATTTGCTTACTTTTCTACGGTAATACGATAATCAAAACAAGATTTAAGCTAAGAGCAAACATTATTGGTGAGATCTTAGCCCTAAGATTTACACTAAATGGTATTTTAAATAAGATCTCACCAATAATATTGGTCTAAGACCATTATTATCAATGGTATTTTAACAAATCTTAGAGTTAAATTTATTTAAGATTTGCTTTTATATAAGAGCATTTTTTAACAAATCTTAGCTCTAAGATTTGTTAAAATATCATTGATAATGGTGGTCTAAGTATACAAAATAAAAATAAAATGTTTCCAATTTCAATAGAATTACAAGTCTCTAGTCATAGAAAACGATATATGTGAAAGAGATATAATCTTTAATTTAATTCTGGTTGTAAATAGACACAGCGCTGTTCAAAAAAGACTTGTCGTCGCTACTGTTTGAATCTCTCTTTATGGGAACGCGTACGCTCAAACTATAAATTGGTGAGTGTCTCCAGACTCTCTCTGAATACTTAGCGAGAAGACATCGGAAAAGAAAAGGTATACATGTCTGCTTTTCTAACTATTTGTTAATTTTTTTTCATGCCTATCGATATCAGTCACTCTTCCATGAAAAATATTAACAAATAAATGGTGTACTAAGAATGTATGTGAAGATTTTTGCTGTGAAGATGATGTACAATTTGCATTTTGTTCTTCACCGTTTAACTTAAAACTAGTTTTGCTTTGTATTTGGCAATGTAACATATAGGAGGAAAAAGAAGAAGAAGAAGAAGAAGAAGAAAAATGGGAAGAGTAGGGAAGGATAGCGATGATTTTAGGAAATCTGGCCCCTACCATATCACCTCTGTTGATTGGTAAATTTGTTTTTGTTTTTGTGTGTAAATAGGAAGTTAAAAAACTTTGGGATCACTCAACATTGATACTTATCTAGTGATCAGAATCTAAATATAATGTTGATTTGTTCTTAATAGGTCGTCCGACTCGTACCATCCAGCTGCAGTGATGTCAAGTGTGGTAAATGGAGTCTATATAATGCAACGGGATGAGGCAAAGAAACGGGAACCACGACTAGCCGACCTCTGGTGGGAATTCTTCGGTTTCTCTAGAATCGAAACCTTGATCAACGATGCTGATGGCTCCATATACGGAGCCGTTTTCGAGTACAACAATTACCACAATACGTCAACGGCTCCGCGTTACGTGATTGCCTTTCGCGGCACGCTTCTAAATTTCAAAACTGGGTTTTCTGACATGAAACAAAACCTTCGATGCATTTGGGAGAACCTCAGGGAGAGCGGAAGGCTTCAACATGCCATAGAAGCAATCCAAACTGTGCTGGACAAACCCACTTGCAAGCCAACATCTGTCTGGCTCGCTGGACACTCTCTGGGAGCAGGTATAGCGCTGATGGCCGGGAAGCAAATGGCGAGATCAGGAGTCCTTCTCGAGACTTACGCATTCAACCCTCCCCACACGTCTATTCCTGTTGAGCAAGTACTTGAAAATGAAGTGGTTAAAGGCGGGTTTCGACTCGCCAACACTTTGTTCAGAGGCACCCTTAGCACCGTAGCCTCGCATTTTGATCCCCAGGTAAATAATATAATCTCAGTATGTACGAAACTGAAAATTTTGCTCTACTAAGGATTAATGGTTCATGTAACGTCCATGCATGGTGATCTCTCGGTGTTTTAGGCCTATATATTAGAGTAATATTCTTTTTCTTTTTTCCAAACCAAATTGAGAATTAACTTGGGAAATGATAGATGCATTCCTAGAAAAGAAGTAACTGGTGATTATATATTCTTATTTTTTTTTTTATCTTTAACGTCTATTACAGATTAGAGACGACGATGCAAAACTAGCAGGGTGGATACCTCGCTTATATGTGAACTCAGCAGATATAATATGTTCGGAGTACATTGCTGATTTCAAACACAAAAACCGCATGGCTCGTTTCCTATTAGGGGGAATCGTGACAGCCCGTGATAGAATCTCATTTAGGAGTCTAGTGTTCGGAGAAGGAACATTATCATCACTTTCAGCGGAACCTGTTCAACTCCTTTCATCAGCCGATATGATAATAAACCAGAACGACTCGACTAGGCTTGTGCAGTTGTTGAAGCATCCCTGGAAACCTCATAAGCTTAAGCAATGGTGGGAGCCAGATCCAGCCCTTCGTGCAAATTGGAAAAGCAGAAGTATAAGGCGCTCTATCTAGTATTGGTTTCGTTATATGTCGTTTTTATTTGTTCAGAATTATTTGTATTTTCCATGTGCTTCTTTTTGAACTTTTGATTTGAATGTTTGTTGTGAACCTTCTTGATGAAATGCTACTAATTAAGTTTTTTTTTTGTAAGACATTTACTTAAATTAAAAAAAAAAAAGTAAACTTAATATTATTTATAAATGCCAATCTAAATTACAATTGATCAAAATAATATGCAAAATACAAATTGGTCCAAAAAAATAATTAATTTAACTTTATTTTTTGAACACCAATTAAGTTAAGGGGGAACTCTCTAAATAACCAAAAAGGAATTTTTTTGAAAGAGATGAGAGAGAGATAGGAAGAAAAAGAGAGTGACAAGGAGGAGTTTGGGTTAATTATTTAATTTTAATTTATTTTTTGGTCATCCCAACCAAGATGAATTTTAAAAAATATTAAAAAAATATTATTCCATCTATCATATTAAGAAGATTACTGCATCAACAAAATTTCGTCTAAGCCGAATCTTTGTGTTTGTTATATAACTTGCGACTCTGTTCGGATTTATTTTGTTTGTTTGTTTAAGTTTTCAGGCCTTCTTTTCAAAGTTCAAACGATTCTCTACATCAGTGTTGTTATTGTTATTTGCCCATTTGGCTTCTACTATAAGCAGATGCTTAAATTAGTTTTCATGTTCTAGGTAAAAACAATTGTTGCATCAATTTTAGAAATTTCAGGGATCATTTGTTTCTGCATTTTTCCTATTCCAAGTTTTAATTTCACTCTTATTTTAATAATATGCATAACAAGTTAACATGACTGGTAATCAGAACCAAGAAGAACAAACAGGTAAATGCAATCCATGAACGTAAAAAACATATCAAATCGGTGGGGTATACAATCTTCGACTCCTAGATGTTAATATAATAGACAAAGGCAATTTGCAATTGACAAGGATATTCTGGAAGGACTCCTCCTCCACCATTGGTTTGAGATAAGAACGATTAGATGACTTCTAAAAATTCAGATTTTGAAGTTGTGCTTTGAATGTTACCTATATCTCAACTGTTATTATATAGATTAGAATTAATTTTTGTTTTTGTTTAAATGAGGTGGGACACTTTAGATGAGGGTAAGAGTGAATTACCATTTAAATTTAAATGGTAATGGGACATTAACTTGATAACTAAATTATATTAGGACATTGTATCCTTAAATTGGTCTCTTTTTGGCAAACTTTTCTTGAATATATGACTTCAACTGGAATTAAAAGGTGTTCTCTACCGCATGTATATGTCCTTATTGACAAAATTTCCCCGACAATTCCCAGAAAGAGAGAGAGATACCCCAACTGGAGTAGACTGACAAGTCTTCTTTCAACAGGGGGAGTGGACTAAGCACATTCTTCAACATTTGCTTACTTTTCTACGGTAATACGATAATCAAAACAAGATTTAAGCTAAGAGCAAACATTATTGGTGAGATCTTAGCCCTAAGATTTACACTAAATGGTATTTTAAATAAGATCTCACCAATAATATTGGTCTAAGACCATTATTATCAATGGTATTTTAACAAATCTTAGAGTTAAATTTATTTAAGATTTGCTTTTATATAAGAGCATTTTTTAACAAATCTTAGCTCTAAGATTTGTTAAAATATCATTGATAATGGTGGTCTAAGTATACAAAATAAAAATAAAATGTTTCCAATTTCAATAGAATTACAAGTCTCTAGTCATAGAAAACGATATATGTGAAAGAGATATAATCTTTAATTTAATTCTGGTTGTAAATAGACACAGCGCTGTTCAAAAAAGACTTGTCGTCGCTACTGTTTGAATCTCTCTTTATGGGAACGCGTACGCTCAAACTATAAATTGGTGAGTGTCTCCAGACTCTCTCTGAATACTTAGCGAGAAGACATCGGAAAAGAAAAGGTATACATGTCTGCTTTTCTAACTATTTGTTAATTTTTTTTCATGCCTATCGATATCAGTCACTCTTCCATGAAAAATATTAACAAATAAATGGTGTACTAAGAATGTATGTGAAGATTTTTGCTGTGAAGATGATGTACAATTTGCATTTTGTTCTTCACCGTTTAACTTAAAACTAGTTTTGCTTTGTATTTGGCAATGTAACATATAGGAGGAAAAAGAAGAAGAAGAAGAAGAAGAAGAAAAATGGGAAGAGTAGGGAAGGATAGCGATGATTTTAGGAAATCTGGCCCCTACCATATCACCTCTGTTGATTGGTAAATTTGTTTTTGTTTTTGTGTGTAAATAGGAAGTTAAAAAACTTTGGGATCACTCAACATTGATACTTATCTAGTGATCAGAATCTAAATATAATGTTGATTTGTTCTTAATAGGTCGTCCGACTCGTACCATCCAGCTGCAGTGATGTCAAGTGTGGTAAATGGAGTCTATATAATGCAACGGGATGAGGCAAAGAAACGGGAACCACGACTAGCCGACCTCTGGTGGGAATTCTTCGGTTTCTCTAGAATCGAAACCTTGATCAACGATGCTGATGGCTCCATATACGGAGCCGTTTTCGAGTACAACAATTACCACAATACGTCAACGGCTCCGCGTTACGTGATTGCCTTTCGCGGCACGCTTCTAAATTTCAAAACTGGGTTTTCTGACATGAAACAAAACCTTCGATGCATTTGGGAGAACCTCAGGGAGAGCGGAAGGCTTCAACATGCCATAGAAGCAATCCAAACTGTGCTGGACAAACCCACTTGCAAGCCAACATCTGTCTGGCTCGCTGGACACTCTCTGGGAGCAGGTATAGCGCTGATGGCCGGGAAGCAAATGGCGAGATCAGGAGTCCTTCTCGAGACTTACGCATTCAACCCTCCCCACACGTCTATTCCTGTTGAGCAAGTACTTGAAAATGAAGTGGTTAAAGGCGGGTTTCGACTCGCCAACACTTTGTTCAGAGGCACCCTTAGCACCGTAGCCTCGCATTTTGATCCCCAGGTAAATAATATAATCTCAGTATGTACGAAACTGAAAATTTTGCTCTACTAAGGATTAATGGTTCATGTAACGTCCATGCATGGTGATCTCTCGGTGTTTTAGGCCTATATATTAGAGTAATATTCTTTTTCTTTTTTCCAAACCAAATTGAGAATTAACTTGGGAAATGATAGATGCATTCCTAGAAAAGAAGTAACTGGTGATTATATATTCTTATTTTTTTTTTTATCTTTAACGTCTATTACAGATTAGAGACGACGATGCAAAACTAGCAGGGTGGATACCTCGCTTATATGTGAACTCAGCAGATATAATATGTTCGGAGTACATTGCTGATTTCAAACACAAAAACCGCATGGCTCGTTTCCTATTAGGGGGAATCGTGACAGCCCGTGATAGAATCTCATTTAGGAGTCTAGTGTTCGGAGAAGGAACATTATCATCACTTTCAGCGGAACCTGTTCAACTCCTTTCATCAGCCGATATGATAATAAACCAGAACGACTCGACTAGGCTTGTGCAGTTGTTGAAGCATCCCTGGAAACCTCATAAGCTTAAGCAATGGTGGGAGCCAGATCCAGCCCTTCGTGCAAATTGGAAAAGCAGAAGTATAAGGCGCTCTATCTAGTATTGGTTTCGTTATATGTCGTTTTTATTTGTTCAGAATTATTTGTATTTTCCATGTGCTTCTTTTTGAACTTTTGATTTGAATGTTTGTTGTGAACCTTCTTGATGAAATGCTACTAATTAAGTTTTTTTTTTGTAAGACATTTACTTAAATTAAAAAAAAAAAAGTAAACTTAATATTATTTATAAATGCCAATCTAAATTACAATTGATCAAAATAATATGCAAAATACAAATTGGTCCAAAAAAATAATTAATTTAACTTTATTTTTTGAACACCAATTAAGTTAAGGGGGAACTCTCTAAATAACCAAAAAGGAATTTTTTTGAAAGAGATGAGAGAGAGATAGGAAGAAAAAGAGAGTGACAAGGAGGAGTTTGGGTTAATTATTTAATTTTAATTTATTTTTTGGTCATCCCAACCAAGATGAATTTTAAAAAATATTAAAAAAATATTATTCCATCTATCATATTAAGAAGATTACTGCATCAACAAAATTTCGTCTAAGCCGAATCTTTGTGTTTGTTATATAACTTGCGACTCTGTTCGGATTTATTTTGTTTGTTTGTTTAAGTTTTCAGGCCTTCTTTTCAAAGTTCAAACGATTCTCTACATCAGTGTTGTTATTGTTATTTGCCCATTTGGCTTCTACTATAAGCAGATGCTTAAATTAGTTTTCATGTTCTAGGTAAAAACAATTGTTGCATCAATTTTAGAAATTTCAGGGATCATTTGTTTCTGCATTTTTCCTATTCCAAGTTTTAATTTCACTCTTATTTTAATAATATGCATAACAAGTTAACATGACTGGTAATCAGAACCAAGAAGAACAAACAGGTAAATGCAATCCATGAACGTAAAAAACATATCAAATCGGTGGGGTATACAATCTTCGACTCCTAGATGTTAATATAATAGACAAAGGCAATTTGCAATTGACAAGGATATTCTGGAAGGACTCCTCCTCCACCATTGGTTTGAGATAAGAACGATTAGATGACTTCTAAAAATTCAGATTTTGAAGTTGTGCTTTGAATGTTACCTATATCTCAACTGTTATTATATAGATTAGAATTAATTTTTGTTTTTGTTTAAATGAGGTGGGACACTTTAGATGAGGGTAAGAGTGAATTACCATTTAAATTTAAATGGTAATGGGACATTAACTTGATAACTAAATTATATTAGGACATTGTATCCTTAAATTGGTCTCTTTTTGGCAAACTTTTCTTGAATATATGACTTCAACTGGAATTAAAAGGTGTTCTCTACCGCATGTATATGTCCTTATTGACAAAATTTCCCCGACAATTCCCAGAAAGAGAGAGAGATACCCCAACTGGAGTAGACTGACAAGTCTTCTTTCAACAGGGGGAGTGGACTAAGCACATTCTTCAACATTTGCTTACTTTTCTACGGTAATACGATAATCAAAACAAGATTTAAGCTAAGAGCAAACATTATTGGTGAGATCTTAGCCCTAAGATTTACACTAAATGGTATTTTAAATAAGATCTCACCAATAATATTGGTCTAAGACCATTATTATCAATGGTATTTTAACAAATCTTAGAGTTAAATTTATTTAAGATTTGCTTTTATATAAGAGCATTTTTTAACAAATCTTAGCTCTAAGATTTGTTAAAATATCATTGATAATGGTGGTCTAAGTATACAAAATAAAAATAAAATGTTTCCAATTTCAATAGAATTACAAGTCTCTAGTCATAGAAAACGATATATGTGAAAGAGATATAATCTTTAATTTAATTCTGGTTGTAAATAGACACAGCGCTGTTCAAAAAAGACTTGTCGTCGCTACTGTTTGAATCTCTCTTTATGGGAACGCGTACGCTCAAACTATAAATTGGTGAGTGTCTCCAGACTCTCTCTGAATACTTAGCGAGAAGACATCGGAAAAGAAAAGGTATACATGTCTGCTTTTCTAACTATTTGTTAATTTTTTTTCATGCCTATCGATATCAGTCACTCTTCCATGAAAAATATTAACAAATAAATGGTGTACTAAGAATGTATGTGAAGATTTTTGCTGTGAAGATGATGTACAATTTGCATTTTGTTCTTCACCGTTTAACTTAAAACTAGTTTTGCTTTGTATTTGGCAATGTAACATATAGGAGGAAAAAGAAGAAGAAGAAGAAGAAGAAGAAAAATGGGAAGAGTAGGGAAGGATAGCGATGATTTTAGGAAATCTGGCCCCTACCATATCACCTCTGTTGATTGGTAAATTTGTTTTTGTTTTTGTGTGTAAATAGGAAGTTAAAAAACTTTGGGATCACTCAACATTGATACTTATCTAGTGATCAGAATCTAAATATAATGTTGATTTGTTCTTAATAGGTCGTCCGACTCGTACCATCCAGCTGCAGTGATGTCAAGTGTGGTAAATGGAGTCTATATAATGCAACGGGATGAGGCAAAGAAACGGGAACCACGACTAGCCGACCTCTGGTGGGAATTCTTCGGTTTCTCTAGAATCGAAACCTTGATCAACGATGCTGATGGCTCCATATACGGAGCCGTTTTCGAGTACAACAATTACCACAATACGTCAACGGCTCCGCGTTACGTGATTGCCTTTCGCGGCACGCTTCTAAATTTCAAAACTGGGTTTTCTGACATGAAACAAAACCTTCGATGCATTTGGGAGAACCTCAGGGAGAGCGGAAGGCTTCAACATGCCATAGAAGCAATCCAAACTGTGCTGGACAAACCCACTTGCAAGCCAACATCTGTCTGGCTCGCTGGACACTCTCTGGGAGCAGGTATAGCGCTGATGGCCGGGAAGCAAATGGCGAGATCAGGAGTCCTTCTCGAGACTTACGCATTCAACCCTCCCCACACGTCTATTCCTGTTGAGCAAGTACTTGAAAATGAAGTGGTTAAAGGCGGGTTTCGACTCGCCAACACTTTGTTCAGAGGCACCCTTAGCACCGTAGCCTCGCATTTTGATCCCCAGGTAAATAATATAATCTCAGTATGTACGAAACTGAAAATTTTGCTCTACTAAGGATTAATGGTTCATGTAACGTCCATGCATGGTGATCTCTCGGTGTTTTAGGCCTATATATTAGAGTAATATTCTTTTTCTTTTTTCCAAACCAAATTGAGAATTAACTTGGGAAATGATAGATGCATTCCTAGAAAAGAAGTAACTGGTGATTATATATTCTTATTTTTTTTTTTATCTTTAACGTCTATTACAGATTAGAGACGACGATGCAAAACTAGCAGGGTGGATACCTCGCTTATATGTGAACTCAGCAGATATAATATGTTCGGAGTACATTGCTGATTTCAAACACAAAAACCGCATGGCTCGTTTCCTATTAGGGGGAATCGTGACAGCCCGTGATAGAATCTCATTTAGGAGTCTAGTGTTCGGAGAAGGAACATTATCATCACTTTCAGCGGAACCTGTTCAACTCCTTTCATCAGCCGATATGATAATAAACCAGAACGACTCGACTAGGCTTGTGCAGTTGTTGAAGCATCCCTGGAAACCTCATAAGCTTAAGCAATGGTGGGAGCCAGATCCAGCCCTTCGTGCAAATTGGAAAAGCAGAAGTATAAGGCGCTCTATCTAGTATTGGTTTCGTTATATGTCGTTTTTATTTGTTCAGAATTATTTGTATTTTCCATGTGCTTCTTTTTGAACTTTTGATTTGAATGTTTGTTGTGAACCTTCTTGATGAAATGCTACTAATTAAGTTTTTTTTTTGTAAGACATTTACTTAAATTAAAAAAAAAAAGTAAACTTAATATTATTTATAAATGCCAATCTAAATTACAATTGATCAAAATAATATGCAAAATACAAATTGGTCCAAAAAAATAATTAATTTAACTTTATTTTTTGAACACCAATTAAGTTAAGGGGGAACTCTCTAAATAACCAAAAAGGAATTTTTTTGAAAGAGATGAGAGAGAGATAGGAAGAAAAAGAGAGTGACAAGGAGGAGTTTGGGTTAATTATTTAATTTTAATTTATTTTTTGGTCATCCCAACCAAGATGAATTTTAAAAAATATTAAAAAAATATTATTCCATCTATCATATTAAGAAGATTACTGCATCAACAAAATTTCGTCTAAGCCGAATCTTTGTGTTTGTTATATAACTTGCGACTCTGTTCGGATTTATTTTGTTTGTTTGTTTAAGTTTTCAGGCCTTCTTTTCAAAGTTCAAACGATTCTCTACATCAGTGTTGTTATTGTTATTTGCCCATTTGGCTTCTACTATAAGCAGATGCTTAAATTAGTTTTCATGTTCTAGGTAAAAACAATTGTTGCATCAATTTTAGAAATTTCAGGGATCATTTGTTTCTGCATTTTTCCTATTCCAAGTTTTAATTTCACTCTTATTTTAATAATATGCATAACAAGTTAACATGACTGGTAATCAGAACCAAGAAGAACAAACAGGTAAATGCAATCCATGAACGTAAAAAACATATCAAATCGGTGGGGTATACAATCTTCGACTCCTAGATGTTAATATAATAGACAAAGGCAATTTGCAATTGACAAGGATATTCTGGAAGGACTCCTCCTCCACCATTGGTTTGAGATAAGAACGATTAGATGACTTCTAAAAATTCAGATTTTGAAGTTGTGCTTTGAATGTTACCTATATCTCAACTGTTATTATATAGATTAGAATTAATTTTTGTTTTTGTTTAAATGAGGTGGGACACTTTAGATGAGGGTAAGAGTGAATTACCATTTAAATTTAAATGGTAATGGGACATTAACTTGATAACTAAATTATATTAGGACATTGTATCCTTAAATTGGTCTCTTTTTGGCAAACTTTTCTTGAATATATGACTTCAACTGGAATTAAAAGGTGTTCTCTACCGCATGTATATGTCCTTATTGACAAAATTTCCCCGACAATTCCCAGAAAGAGAGAGAGATACCCCAACTGGAGTAGACTGACAAGTCTTCTTTCAACAGGGGGAGTGGACTAAGCACATTCTTCAACATTTGCTTACTTTTCTACGGTAATACGATAATCAAAACAAGATTTAAGCTAAGAGCAAACATTATTGGTGAGATCTTAGCCCTAAGATTTACACTAAATGGTATTTTAAATAAGATCTCACCAATAATATTGGTCTAAGACCATTATTATCAATGGTATTTTAACAAATCTTAGAGTTAAATTTATTTAAGATTTGCTTTTATATAAGAGCATTTTTTAACAAATCTTAGCTCTAAGATTTGTTAAAATATCATTGATAATGGTGGTCTAAGTATACAAAATAAAAATAAAATGTTTCCAATTTCAATAGAATTACAAGTCTCTAGTCATAGAAAACGATATATGTGAAAGAGATATAATCTTTAATTTAATTCTGGTTGTAAATAGACACAGCGCTGTTCAAAAAAGACTTGTCGTCGCTACTGTTTGAATCTCTCTTTATGGGAACGCGTACGCTCAAACTATAAATTGGTGAGTGTCTCCAGACTCTCTCTGAATACTTAGCGAGAAGACATCGGAAAAGAAAAGGTATACATGTCTGCTTTTCTAACTATTTGTTAATTTTTTTTCATGCCTATCGATATCAGTCACTCTTCCATGAAAAATATTAACAAATAAATGGTGTACTAAGAATGTATGTGAAGATTTTTGCTGTGAAGATGATGTACAATTTGCATTTTGTTCTTCACCGTTTAACTTAAAACTAGTTTTGCTTTGTATTTGGCAATGTAACATATAGGAGGAAAAAGAAGAAGAAGAAGAAGAAGAAGAAAAATGGGAAGAGTAGGGAAGGATAGCGATGATTTTAGGAAATCTGGCCCCTACCATATCACCTCTGTTGATTGGTAAATTTGTTTTTGTTTTTGTGTGTAAATAGGAAGTTAAAAAACTTTGGGATCACTCAACATTGATACTTATCTAGTGATCAGAATCTAAATATAATGTTGATTTGTTCTTAATAGGTCGTCCGACTCGTACCATCCAGCTGCAGTGATGTCAAGTGTGGTAAATGGAGTCTATATAATGCAACGGGATGAGGCAAAGAAACGGGAACCACGACTAGCCGACCTCTGGTGGGAATTCTTCGGTTTCTCTAGAATCGAAACCTTGATCAACGATGCTGATGGCTCCATATACGGAGCCGTTTTCGAGTACAACAATTACCACAATACGTCAACGGCTCCGCGTTACGTGATTGCCTTTCGCGGCACGCTTCTAAATTTCAAAACTGGGTTTTCTGACATGAAACAAAACCTTCGATGCATTTGGGAGAACCTCAGGGAGAGCGGAAGGCTTCAACATGCCATAGAAGCAATCCAAACTGTGCTGGACAAACCCACTTGCAAGCCAACATCTGTCTGGCTCGCTGGACACTCTCTGGGAGCAGGTATAGCGCTGATGGCCGGGAAGCAAATGGCGAGATCAGGAGTCCTTCTCGAGACTTACGCATTCAACCCTCCCCACACGTCTATTCCTGTTGAGCAAGTACTTGAAAATGAAGTGGTTAAAGGCGGGTTTCGACTCGCCAACACTTTGTTCAGAGGCACCCTTAGCACCGTAGCCTCGCATTTTGATCCCCAGGTAAATAATATAATCTCAGTATGTACGAAACTGAAAATTTTGCTCTACTAAGGATTAATGGTTCATGTAACGTCCATGCATGGTGATCTCTCGGTGTTTTAGGCCTATATATTAGAGTAATATTCTTTTTCTTTTTTCCAAACCAAATTGAGAATTAACTTGGGAAATGATAGATGCATTCCTAGAAAAGAAGTAACTGGTGATTATATATTCTTATTTTTTTTTTTATCTTTAACGTCTATTACAGATTAGAGACGACGATGCAAAACTAGCAGGGTGGATACCTCGCTTATATGTGAACTCAGCAGATATAATATGTTCGGAGTACATTGCTGATTTCAAACACAAAAACCGCATGGCTCGTTTCCTATTAGGGGGAATCGTGACAGCCCGTGATAGAATCTCATTTAGGAGTCTAGTGTTCGGAGAAGGAACATTATCATCACTTTCAGCGGAACCTGTTCAACTCCTTTCATCAGCCGATATGATAATAAACCAGAACGACTCGACTAGGCTTGTGCAGTTGTTGAAGCATCCCTGGAAACCTCATAAGCTTAAGCAATGGTGGGAGCCAGATCCAGCCCTTCGTGCAAATTGGAAAAGCAGAAGTATAAGGCGCTCTATCTAGTATTGGTTTCGTTATATGTCGTTTTTATTTGTTCAGAATTATTTGTATTTTCCATGTGCTTCTTTTTGAACTTTTGATTTGAATGTTTGTTGTGAACCTTCTTGATGAAATGCTACTAATTAAGTTTTTTTTTTGTAAGACATTTACTTAAATTAAAAAAAAAAAAGTAAACTTAATATTATTTATAAATGCCAATCTAAATTACAATTGATCAAAATAATATGCAAAATACAAATTGGTCCAAAAAAATAATTAATTTAACTTTATTTTTTGAACACCAATTAAGTTAAGGGGGAACTCTCTAAATAACCAAAAAGGAATTTTTTTGAAAGAGATGAGAGAGAGATAGGAAGAAAAAGAGAGTGACAAGGAGGAGTTTGGGTTAATTATTTAATTTTAATTTATTTTTTGGTCATCCCAACCAAGATGAATTTTAAAAAATA
Source organism: Capsella bursa-pastoris (assembly GCA_036452645.1). NCBI lineage: Eukaryota > Viridiplantae > Streptophyta > Magnoliopsida > Brassicales > Brassicaceae > Capsella > Capsella bursa-pastoris. The sequence continues at coordinate 23,807,476 of CP144196.1, forward strand.
TTAAAAAAATATTTTTAAATCTAGTGAAAATGGAGACTTTTAAAAATAAAATAACATACTATTAAGAAGATTATTGTTTCAACAAAATTTCGGCTAAACCGAATCATTTTGTTTGTTTTATAACTGCCGACTCTGTTTGGATCTCAACTTCCTACTATGTTCGGACTTTTTATTCTGTTTGTTTGTTTGTTTTAGTTTTGACTTTTGAGGCCTTCTTCTCCTATGTGCTTCAAAGTAAACAACTCTCTACATCACTAGGCTCGGTTCTGAAGGAAGTAACCTCTTCTTAATATATGTATATATATACTAATATGCTACTTTATTTTTAAAAGTCTCCATGTAAATATAGCTTTCAATTAGGCTATTAAAGCAAAGTTTTATCACGGGATGAAATGTTGAATTGGGCTAAATCTCTACTAAAAGCGTGTACCACTTTGTTTTTCCTTATTGTGGTTAATGAATGCTACTATTCCATGCATCAAACTATTTGTTGTAAGATGACAAAAAAAAAAAAAAATACTATCTGTTGTAATTAGTAATAAACTAGTCAAAGAAGAAGCAAAATGGGAGGAGGAGGAGGAGGAGGAGCGATGACTTTTCAATGTAAGGAAGAAGATGCAAATTGGAAGGAGGAGGAGGAGCGATTCTGAAGTCAACCAATGGTTTAAAAGATGATTTTGGTCAACCAATTCTGAAGTCACCGGCCGCTATCAATATCAAGTGTTCAAAGAAGACTTGTCGTCACTATTTGTATCCCCAACAGTGAAGAGCAGTTTCTATATTTTCGAAGGCTACAAACAAATAAAAAAAAAGGTTGCTTTAAAAAAAAATGTTTTGCTTAAGAAAACTATAAAAAAAATAAATATTGCTAACGCATGGAATCGAAATGTTGACCAAAAAGACTTTTAAACCTAATTATACACTTTTAACTTATTATGGAAGGCCGCAAGCTCATGCTTATGGGCTTTGCCTTTGGACCGGCAGTAACATTATGAACAGTACCCAATAACAAATGAACAGTGAACAGTAGATTCTAATTAAACAAACACATGGTGCTCTTCAAGTACAAACACCTTACGTGCAACAGTGATTCAAATCAGTGAGGAGATTATACAGATAATTAGAGGGAGATTAAGCTCAATCATAGGAATAAGATGTGCTTTCGCAATTCTTCTTCAAGAGTGATATGAGGAAATTAACGCTCATATGTACATTCTCGAAAAGCTGCTTCTCTTTCACGGAAAGGTTACCAACAACATACATAGAACTTTCTTCAACTGAAACTTTACAGTGGCTTTGATCTCGTTTACTTTTGCTTCCAAAGACTCTTGGTGACTCACTTGCGTTGAACACTTTTTCAGTCTCTTTTATTAATTGTCCAAAACTCTTAACGACTACCACGTATATATGTCTTTAAGGAGGAGGTTGTGTCACATATTTATGGGGATTCGGAGTGGGAATTGGCTGGTAGAGTGGTCGATACAAGATTATTCGACCCGAGGAAGGAAACGCCCATCAAGTTCCCAAACCAGATACAATCCGGCCTACTCGTGTCAGCAGAACCCATAGGATCCTCCCGTGGATGGCTATTGGCTAGCTCTTTCATACGGACCAGACGTCGAACGCTCCACATTTCTATCACCAAGATCAGACAAACAGACGATACTGTATCCCCTACACGCGCCTTGCTTCCTTGTCTTGTCCTAATCCTGCCTCTCAGAGTATCGTGAATGTGTGTCTCTCTTCTTCCTCCCCCGAGGACGATGAAGACTGCATCTTGGCTGTGAAGTTGTTTGGACCTCGTTTCAGTTTCTGCAGGCCTACTCTTGGGGAGCAAGCCAAATGGACCCCTGTCCATGTACGTCAGAACCACTACAACACCTCTAGTATTGTCTACTCCAGTAGACACCGAAACATTTATATGACGACTCAGGGAAGTCACTATTTGGCCACTTGGGATCTACACACATTCCGTGCTCCGTCTATCTAATAAATCCGATCTCCCTCAATCACTCACCCAAATGATAGCTCTCATGTTTCACAACCCATCACTTGTCGTGTCACCTTCCCAAGAATGTGAATTCTTTGTTCCTTTTTTTTTTTTATCTCCATTACCTTATTAGGCTATGTCTCCACTCATTCATGACCTAGCAGCTTCTGTCTCATTAATGCAGCTCCCACGCAGTGTCTGTTTTCCCACCATCCAAAACGCTTCACAGTGTTTAAGCAATCCAACACGGAAGACAGTGGGGATCTCTGCATTTTTGTTGGGAAGAATGAAACCTTCTGTCTCTCCTCCGTTATGTATCGGCCCCAGTGCCGGTGTTTACGACATTGCTACCCGTACCATCCATCATTTCCGTTTGGAGCGCCATCACTTCTGGCTTGTGTTTTTTTTTTTTTATTCAGTGCCTTTGTTTTTTATCAGTACTTCTTGTCGGTAGTTTATGAAATCAGAGATTTTTTTTTATAAAAGGAGATACGTGTTTCTTACTTCTGTGTTGAATGTGACTTCAAAGTTATTCAGCTATCGTCTAAATATTTATAATTTAATCTCTGTTTTTGATGATCTAACGAAAAGAACCACACGGTTAAAAAAAAAGAAAGATCTAAGATAGAATATTCCAAAAACATGGACGTTATCAAATTCTACCACTGTTTGTTAAAAAGCATCTTCATATCACAAGCAACAAGAGCAACGAGAGTTCATAGAGACTGTATATATTTTCTTTTTTCTTTTTTTCTTCTTAAAAAATCACAAATGGTAATTTTGATTACTAGCACATCACATAGCAACTCACTGTTAGGTAGACAAACCTCTTAGGGTGTTAAGAGGACTGTGGACAGAGCAGCCTTACCTGTAGCCAAACCCAAGGTCGAGTTCATGACCCACAGAGCCTTGACGATTAGGACCACCGGCTTGACCCACTGTCGGTATCTGCTTGGATGGGTCCATCCTCTGCTGAATCCCCAAGAGTGCCTGCAGTGAAGCTGGATGCTCTCCTCTGCTGACTTGAGTACCTGAAAACCCAAGAAAAGTGAGCAGACTCAGTGAACTGGTCCCTGCATTGTCTGATACTAATACCAGGGTCCCTAGAACAGCATACTCAAGTACTCACAACATCTTTTTATCCAGAGGCCAAAAATGAGAGAGTCATATGTTCCCTTATGTTATACCTGGTGGTGGCATTCCGTAATTGGGCTGGCGATGGGCAAAGGGAAAGCCTTGTGATGGATTTAACTCGGGAATGAGCCCCGGCATTTGATTGTTTACATGAGGAGAATGATGGTGTTGTGGACCACTGCCGGGGAATCCTTGCATTATATGATGGTGTTGCAGGTTATCTTGCATATGCATCTTCTGCATCATATGTGGAGGAAGATGATCAAACTCGGGGTGTCCACTGGTTGCTGTATGATGGAAAGGTGGACGATGAATCATGTTTGGTGGGAAACGGTGATTTGGTGGAGGATCTTGATGTTGAGCTATCATGCTTCCTGGTCCCATGAAATCGAGCTGAGGTTTTACATGAGCATGTCGTGAATCGAACGGATGGAATACTGGGCCCGAACCATTTAAGTGAGAAGAGGGGTCGGTCGCGTATTGCTGGGGATGTTGGTGAAGAAAAGGACCATCTTGACCTCCCATTGTTGGTCTTTCGTTCCTTGGACCAGAGTTTAAGGCAGCTAACTTGTCAGAGATGTTGAAAGCTATTTCAGGCTCTTGATTCTGAGACCCTGGAAAAGACATGTATTTCTGTGGGTTTGTATGACCGCCAACCCCAAGTAAGTTACCATCTTCTGGTAGGGCTAGTATCCCTCCGGGAAGACCGTCAGGTCTGATTTGGTTTCTTTGGCTCAGTTCACCAATAGACCTTTCTGATCGAAGTGGGACCCCTGGAGCATCAGAAACCATAGCTCGTCCAGAGACTGGTTCTCCAATTGACTGCAGTTCGTTCATGAAGGCACTCCCAAACAGATTCTCAAGAGTTAAAGACTTCCCTGGTTCTGCTTCTCCAGCTGTAGTTGATTTCACAGATGGAGGTGGTGGTCTCCTTTCTGTAACTGAAAGTAGCTGCATATCTTGACTATTTGGGTCTGCACTTCTCTGTAGTAAAGAAAGAAGGTGCTGCGAAGCCTGGTCATCAACAGATGTTTTCCGTTGTTTGGTCTTTTTTACTGAAGAAACACTCAAGTCTTGGTCAACTGGTGGCGGAGGTGGATGATAGCTATCACTGACTTCTGACAGAATAGACTGCTCAAGGTCTTCACACGTGAGAACAGGTGGAACAGCTGTTACTGGTTTACTTGTGGAAATGTTGCTTAACTGATCAGTGCTTTTAGTGGAATGGCTTTGAAAAGGAAAAGCCGCTGATAGTTCACCCTTTGCTTTTGTATCAAAGGTTTGCAACTTATCTGCACCTTGAAGTAGTGACAGTAAGCCTCTTGGTGGCCCACCGGATGGGAGATCTTCGACTGGTTTGTTATCTGCACCAAAAAAGAACATTAGAATGGAAAAACATTACAATTCTAGCATAACAGTGAGTTATTACCGTCTTCAAGAAATAGATGTGCGAACTTGGAGGATTTAGCGATCTGAGGACTCCGTGTTTCTTCTACTTTTTCGACATTTTTCTACAAAGATGTGGAATCTCAGGTCAAATGAGATTCTTCAAATTCCACAGTGCATATATGATGCATGTACATGAACGAGTCTAAATATGTGTACCATATCATGTCACAAACAAACAGTCATTTCCTCAGGACAAAGCATTCAATTTTGTTTATATAACACATGGACGACCATTTGCTGACTAAGAGAAAAGACAAACTATATTATCCTTCATTTTTCCCGATCAATACAAAATATAGGGGAAGAGCCTCATTTATGACTGGTTAGAGGGAACTACATCAGAAAGGACACATCCTTTGGACCAAAAATGGAGTGCATATTGATAACCAGATTCATGAGAATTAGCATAAGTGGAAGAGCTATCATGTGAGTATAATTTTTAAGTTCCAAAGATACACGAGCTGTAACATTAGAAAAAACTCACCTCAGTAATAATAGAAGAAGAGTCTCCAGTATTTAAATTTATAGCGGTGTTGAATATCTTATCCAGAATTGATGGCCCCTCTGAAATCTCCAAGCTTTTCTTCTTGTCCATTGTCATCGTAGCTTGCTCACTTTTCTTAGGATACCCCTGAGTTTCAGCAGATGTTGAGATGAAGGAAAGCTTTTCAAAATTATTATCCTTATGAACTGTATCTGTAGATATTCCTAGAAATGAGGAGATATTAACAGCCAGTTCACTTGGATCAGTGGAGGAGACGCGACCATCTTCACCTTCTATCAGCATCTCACTTGAGCCTATTTTATTTCCCAACGGTTTTTCCCCATTATTAATAGATGTTCCATTCACCACATTAATGCCTTTTGAATTTAAAGGACTACGCTCATGTTGAGAAGTTTCAGTCTGCAAATGGTGTCATAACCAGTAATTAATAGGTGCAACCAAAGATAGTGGAATGCTTAGCAAATCAGAGTACTAATCAGACCAATACATTCAAATAAAAAAATATTTACTAAGAAACGATAAGTTAAAACAAAAAAAAAGTCACCACATTCAAACTTCAACCCTCAAGCGACCGCAGCCTTGGTCATATACACCCAACAAAGACATTATCGAAGGAACAAATGATAACAAAGATGGAAGGTATCAGCCCGTATCCTGGGATTTTTTAGTGAGATTGTTAATATACTCTATTCCCATACAATAATCTACTCTATACCTCAATATAATAATCTACTTTATTCCTCCATTCCCTTACTCTAAAAAATAGAATCCAAAAAGTAAGTTCAAAGCTTGTGACTTGACAGAAGAACTAGGAATGAGATGTTCCTATGACTTTACTGTCATGAACTACAGATAATCATTCTATCATGGCTTGTTAAGTTCTGGTAACGTATTCCCTCTCCAACTAATTCTATAAGAAAGCCACTTCTACACTCTGTACCTTAAAGGGAAAAAAATTGATATTATCATACAAAGTACCCTCTACTTTGATTTTTCTTCAGGGATTTCGCTAGCCTTAGGACTTTAACAATCAATACGCAAACAAAAATGTAACCTTCTTAAACAAGAGATATTCGGAATGGATGAGGGTCTCAGAAAGATAGCGACTTACTTGAGTTTTTTCCCCTTGTTTTCTTTCCAAAACTGTGCTTGCAAAACCAGGAGGCACAAGCGGTCTGGGTGCACCACTTTGAGAAGGAAAAGAGGTGTTATTAGGACCAGGAATTGTTGGAGTATTATTGACTTCATCGCCTCTACTTGGGGTTGAGCGCCCTTTTTCTTCTTTGGACTCCCCAAGAAGTTCGGTAAAGTCAAAGTCGTTTTTACGTAGGTCTGGGTTTGATTTTTGCCTTTCCTGGAATGCTTTCTGATGTTCCTTCCTCAACAACTCAAAAGAAGCTGACGGAGAGTTGAGAATATAAATTAAAGAATGACACAAAAAGAAACGCATGGAGAAACTGAATGATGCTCATAAACTGGCAGAGGGCTAAGATAAGGACATATCAAAGTAAATAAATCCCCTGTACCTCTTCTTTGTTTTTCTTCTTCTGCTCTATCTTCACTAGTAGAATCAGAAGAACCAAATGTTTCATCATTGAGTGCGTCTCTAGTGTCACGTCTGGTGAAAGGTGGTGCCTACAAATGTACATGAGATATTTAGGAATCTGTGCCGTTAACTCATTCAAATTTACTCAAATACACCTCATAAACCAGCTGATAAAAGACAGTCTCGTAATGGAGCAGCATACAACAATCAATGGTACCAGAGGCTATTCAAGATGATTACAGCAGATATTTGGGTACATAACCTTGTATGGGCGAGGAGGATGGTAAGGTTCATTGGTTCTACTCAGCTGATGTGAGTCATTAGATTGAGGTCTGGGGCCAGATGTTCCTGCACCAAATCCAGAAGGCTTAGGGAAAGAACCTTTCCCCAGAAGTCCATCATGCTCAGGTGCTTGCCAAGGCCTCCGAGATGGCATACCAGAACGCCTTCCAAGCTCTCCTAACAAAAAATACAATTCAAAATCAACTATAATACACCCACATTCCAGAACTTTTCGCTAAGGCCTTCTTTTCATGTTCACAAAGAAAGCTGACTTCATGCCATTCGCTTTAGTTAATAAGTGGGAATCTACATTTAAACATATTGAACAGCCAGCTGGATAGAGATTACATCATAATATTGGACACCTTTTGCAAAAAGAAATAAATCGTAAGGGTATTTTATAGATCAAAGATGACAATAAGGTACTATTCAGAGTACTAATCCACCTTGTTACTGTAGTAACGTCATCATACAGCATGTAAAGAATGGGATACGAGTAGGCTCAGGCTACCTGAGTCCCGGTCTGAGTGTGAATCACTATCTTTATCATTCCATCCACCTGAGCGCCCTTCCCATCTTCCATGAATGCCTCGGGAGTTACTACCAAATTCACCCCTGGTGGGAGGCGATGAACTATAGTCATTCCGCCTGAAACCATGGGAGGAAAAATCACCCGAAATTCTCGCTCGCTCGGGTGAAGGATCTTCGAAGTCACTGCTCAAACAAAGAATGTACAGATGAGGACATGTCACTCCAAACCAGACTGTGTAGTAGATAAGACGACAACATGATCAATCACATTTATACAGTTTGCAGAAAAACAAACTATTGAATAGAGTCTCACAGCAACAGTGCTTCGTCAAATTCACTGGGCAGATTACGGAGCTTCTTGGAAACATCTTTCTCGCTCAGGGATAAAAGAAACTTTCTCGTGTATTGAATTCTTGGTTGCCTGATTCAATGCGAAAGACAATTACAGCTGCACTGATACTTACAAAGAGGAGCAAAAGAAAGACATGATTTACAAACAAAATAAACATACTTTCTCGATTCATCACTGGTATCAACAAGTTGATCCATAGGAAATTGTTGTTCATTTGCTAGACTCATTATAGAATGCAAGCGATACACAATATCTCAGCTGATCTGAGGTAATTAAAAACTCCGGTATCTGTTCTCAACGCCTTAATCAAGTAACTCTACAGTAGTTGTCTATAGTAAATACCCCCAAAACACAAATCTTCTTAGAATTCGGTATTACAGCTCCTAAAATATTCTCGGCTCTGTCTAGTAACCACCAGTAATACTCAGCATGATCACAACTAGCAAAACTTAAAAAAGAACCCCACGATTCACCAGCATCAACTTCATCAGGTCGTCGTCACGATCTAGCTATATGTACAGTACTGACATCCAAGTTTGTCTTTCTAAGATTTTTCAACCACAACTGATAAAAACTCAAAGAGAAATTACAGCTAAAAAAAAAAAAAAATCTAGCTCATCCTAAAGTCAGAAGGCTAATCTCGTATTCTGATGGTGAAGAAGCCCCCAAATTCTCACCCAACAAATCAAAAGTTCCGAATCCAAAAACCTCAAATCGGGAGAGAATGATAGTTTCCTGCAGTAATCTAAGGTCTTCGACAGCTAGGGTTTTTAGCGCTAATGGGGAATTACAGAGATTCCAGAATCCATCTGAAAAGATAATATAGAAAGAAAACGAAAAAAGAGAGAGAGAGAGAGAGATGTCGCGGATTCTAGAACAAAGGAGAACAACAAATTAGGGTTCCGATCTGCAAAAAGTTACTTTAGCTCTTGCTGAGTTTTTTTTCTGATCGATTGATGAATAATTAAAAAGAGAGAAAGATCGAATGAGAGAAAACGAAGTCTTGCAAAGAAGAGAGAGACGAGGAGAGATTTCTCTCAATGAGGAAGGTGCAATATTGACATCCCACGCGCCACCTTCTCACGCAAATTCACGCGCTAACCTCATTTTGCATAATTCCAAATGTTCCCACAAACTCTCTAGAATTACAGAATTTACCTTAATCTATATTCTACTTTGCTAATGCTACAAGTGATCAAAGGAAGAATCATCACATCCTGGTATTATAAAATTAACTCACGATTTTTATCATCATAAGTAAGGGAATTGAGCATGCAACAAAAACATTACAAAAAGGAAGGGGTTTTCTGAAACATGAAATGGTTACAGATGACAGACAATACATACAATAGGCAGCAGCTATGTTCATCTCTTTCCCTTTCCTTTGCCTTTAGCATCGAAATGATGAGACTTTAGTTTCTTCTTCCGCACTATCGTGCCTGTGTTGCCACCACCTCCTTCCCTGAATGGCATTCCCATCAGAGCCAATAGTTTCTGTCCTTCTTGATCGCTTTTAGCTGTTGTGCTGATGCATACATCCATTCCTCTCGTTTTTCCAATGGCATCAAATCTAAGTATAATAACCAACCAACATACAGTTTAGTTGTTCGAGTTGTAACCAAAGACTGGACTGAAGCGAATCAATGCTTGGTTCTGATGTACTAGTGGCGAAGAAGTTTCATGCATTTGTTGCTTTTGAGGGTAGATACAAAAGAAAACTGACCTGATTTCAGGGAATACACCTTGGTCTTTCACACCAATACTGTAGTTTCCGTTCCCATCAAAGCTACTGGGACTCACACCTTGGAAATCTCGAGTTCTCGGAAGGGCTAAATTGATAAGACGATCCAAGAAGGAGTACATTACCTGTCACAACAGTCATAATCACAAATCTCTAAAGCTTAAAGAACTCAATATGAAAGTTTGATAAGTCTGAGATTCAAGAATGAGCAAGAGAAGGGAGCTCACATCTCCTCTGAGAGTGACGGCAATACCAAGAGGTTGATCTTCCCTGATCTTGAAAGTAGCAATGGAAGCTCTAGCTCGTGTCTTGATAGGTTTCTGCCCTGTAATAAGCGCAATATCTTTCATTGCAGCCTCCAAACCCTTGTCGTTCTGCGCCGCATCTCCAATACCACAATTCACAACAATCTTCTGCACCTTTGGAACCTGGATAGAGAAGATGTCCAAGCAAAGATGAGACTGACACTTCGCATTCACATTTGAAAATAGCACATCCAAATAGCACAATATGGTCAGACTTCAAGTTGAAATATTGAAGAACAAGACACAAAATTTCAACCGGAATATCTCAAGCTTTTTATCAACACAACCAAAAAAAAAAGCATTAATCAATTCAAAAACCCACAAATATTTTCAGGAGAGGCAAATTATGTGAAACTCATCTAAAACGAATAAAAATCCATCACAAATATCTTCAGATACGACATTCGCAGAACCCAGTCTAGCATTCCCTCAAAAAATCCAAATTCAACGAGAATTTAACTTCAGCAACATCATGAATCACAACAGAGCAAAAACTAGGTTTGAGAGCTCAGAGGGAAGCATTTGGGGTTACCTGGTGAATATTAACGTACTTGAACTCTTCTTTGAGCGCAGGGATAATCCTCTCGAGGTAAGCGGTTTTGAGCCGCTGAGTTTTCTCCGCCTCAGATTTCTCGACCAGCATAGTTCCTGACGCCGAGACTTTCACCACGTTTCTGAGCGGCGCAGAGAGCATCCGTGCGCAGGATGGAGCCGCTAATTGAGGAAAACGGCCGTGAAACGAAGAAGCAGATGACTGCAGAAGCGAAGGAGAAGCCATGGTCGAAGCTCCAAGTGGATAATGTTGCAGGAGATGAGTAGATGACTGAGCTCTCGGCGCTCGTTATTGTGATAACCAGTGGCACCTTCTGTAATTTGTTCGATGGTTTGAGCCTTGAGGATAAGGATTTTCTTGTTGAGTCCCCAGAAAACAGAATATGCATCGTTAAAGCCCCCAATATTTCTATGTTTGAAATGAACCGGGGGAGATTTTGCAATCATAACATTTTATGGGGTCACTAGAGATATTAAATAAAATATAGGGATTGTTCTTTAAAATGGGCCCAAAGTCCAGCCCGTTTACTATTTGTGCAATTGAGGTTATGTAACCCGTACCCGTATTTTTGTCGTTTTACATATCAATCTCACCGACCCGTCTCTCAAGTCTCAACCTTTGTCGCTGCATTTTGTTTCTCTCTTTTTTTCTTCGATTTGCTTCTTTTTCTTCGCGGCTCAGGTTACTCGTTTTTGTCAGCCATGGCGATTCCTTTCATGGAAACCGTCGTTGGTAAGTTTCAGAACCTTCTCGGAGACATTCTACTCTCCTGTTACCCTCGTCGCATTGCGTTTTCGCTTTCGTTTGGGTTTTGCTTTCTTTGTTGTCTGTGTTGAGATTCCATGACTGGTACTATACACCATCGTCTCTGCTTCTCGTTTCTAAGTTTGCTTCTTTTCAGCTATTTTGTATCTTGATCTGAGGTTTTGTTAATCGAAATGTTTCTTGTCTTACTTGTGCGTTTGATCTGAGGTTTCATTGATATTTTCCTCTCGTATGAGAGTGTACGGAGCCTTATTTATGCTTCTCTGTTCAACAAATTTAGGGTTTTGGGTAGAAAAGTCGGAGTCTTTTTTCCTCACTCCCGTTCTGAATATGAGAACATCTTGAAATTTTTCTTTGTTGAAGTCAAACAGCTAGAGTCATTGTGCAAATCTTATGGTTTATTATGTTCCTGAAAGCAACTAGGGTTTTCTAGAGTTGTTTTTTAAATGAGTTTAGTGTTGTGGAACTGTTTTGTGAATATGGATAGCTGCATCAAAACTCTTTCAATGCTCCAACGTTCCAATAAGAGATCCATGTTTAGGAGCCTTTGGTATACGCTTGGCAAAAAATGGTCAAACTTATATCTGGTTGATCGGAAAGTAGAAGATGTTGTTGAAATAAAACTGATGTTGTGAGAAACTTAGCTTCTCTGTTGTTTTTGCATTCATATTCATCTTCTGTTTTTTCTTTCAGGTTTTATGATAGTGATGTACATTTTTGAGACTTATTTGGATCTGAGACAACTCACTGCTCTCAAGCTTCCAACTCTCCCGACAACTTTGGTTGGAGTGATTAGCCAAGAGAAGTTTGAGAAATCACGAGCATACAGTCTTGACAAAAGGTTTCGTCTTGTTTATATATCTCCTGTCAGTTTCTGATAATTTCCAAGGCTATTATCACTGAGGATGTTTCATTTTTTACAGCTACTTTCACTTTGTTCATGAGTTTGTGACTATACTTATGGACTCTGCAATTTTGTTCTTTGGGATCTTGCCTTGGTTTTGGAAGGTACATATCTGGTTTCAGTATATAGTATCTCCTTTTGAATATTAAGTTCTTATATGAAAATAGTTAACATCCATTTTTATCTTAGATATCTGGAGCTGTTCTACCGAGGCTGGGCCTCGATCCAGAGAATGAAATACTCCATACTCTTTCATTCTTGGCTGGTGTTATGACATGGTCACAGGTTTTTCAACTTAACCCCTCATATAGTCTTGTACGTTTAGGATCATGAAACTATCATAAGATAATAATATTTCTATCATATTCTGATGCAGATCACTGATTTGCCATTTTCTTTGTACTCAACTTTCGTGATTGAGTCTCGGCATGGATTCAACAAAGTATGTCGTATTTTCAACATTACCTTGTGACTTATCGTTTCTTTATTAAAGATGTGGACTAAATTTGCCTCTAATTTCTGTTTACAGCAAACAATATGGATGTTCATTAGGGACATGATCAAAGGAACACTTCTCTCTGTCATACTAGGCCCACCCATTGTTGCAGCGATAATTTTTATAGTCCAGGTTTGTTGATTCTTGTTTTATCTTATTTCTGTTTTTCACATAGATGACTATTTTCCAATGTGTAAGCTTCAAAGTTTCGTGTTAAAATATATAATTTATTTCTCTGAGCATGGAATTTTAATATTTTTCCAGAAAGGAGGTCCTTATCTTGCCATCTACCTGTGGGCATTCATGTTTATTCTGTCTCTAGTGATGATGACTATATACCCAGTCTTGATAGCACCGCTTTTCAACAAGTTCACTCCTGTGAGTATATCTATCACGGCCAATTTTTAAAAATCAATGATTTTTTTGTGTTATGTTATTATTATCAGATAACTTAATCATCTACTATATGTGGGTATAGCTTCCAGATGGAGACCTCCGGGAGAAAATTGAGAAACTTGCTTCTTCTCTTAAGTTTCCTCTGAAGAAGCTGTTTGTTGTTGATGGATCTACAAGGTCAAGCCATAGCAATGTGAGAAACTTAAAGGCTTGAGATCTCTTCATGCCTTCTGTTCTAGAATACCATTAGAAGCTCATGTTTCTTGTTACATCGACAGGCTTATATGTATGGTTTCTTCAAGAACAAACGGATTGTCCTTTATGATACATTGATTCAGCAGGTACTGTGACTTTGTTGGATGCTTCAAGCGAGCTGTACTTACTTTCTGATTTTGGTTCTGAAACATAAAAATAATCCATTTTTTGTGTAGTGCAAGAATGAGGATGAAATTGTGGCTGTTATTGCACACGAGCTTGGACATTGGAAACTGAATCACACTACCTACTCGTTCATTGCAGTTCAAGTGAGCCTTCAAAAACTTGTTTATTCATATACACATTTCACTAAAGATCTCATGTCTTATGACCCTCTCTCAATGTTTTATTGCAGATCCTTGCCTTCTTGCAATTTGGTGGATACACTCTTGTCAGAAACTCCACTGATCTCTTCAGGAGTTTTGGATTTGACACACAGCCGGTCCTCATTGGTTTGATCATATTTCAGGTCTGTAATTTTTTTCATTTGGACACTCAAAACTCATAATTCAAGAAGGGAAGTAACAAAAGAAAAACTCTAAACGTGTCTTATTATCTTCTGTCTGATTATCACAGCACACTGTAATACCATTACAACATCTAGTAAGCTTTGGCCTCAACCTTGTTAGTCGAGCGTTTGAGTTTCAGGTAAAATCTTACAATCCCTGATGATCCAATCATAATTTCTTTCTTTCTTTGCCAGCGTCATCACTAATGTTCCTTTTGGCAGGCTGATGCTTTTGCTGTAAAGCTTGGCTACGCAAAAGATCTTCGTCCTGCACTAGTGAAATTACAGGTGAGAGAAGACAAGAACAGAAACAAAGAATGTTTCGTTGATTTTTGTGTACATTACTTAAAAAGTTTTCCTGTTTGGGATTTGCAGGAAGAGAACTTATCAGCAATGAACACTGATCCATTGTACTCAGCTTACCACTACTCACATCCTCCTCTTGTTGAAAGGCTTCGAGCAATCGATGGAGACGACAAGAAGACAGATTAAGTCCGTACATTTCTGGTCTCTTGTACGGATTAATGACTTTTAAGGTGAAAATTCTAAACAAAAAAAAAGAAGTGAAAAAACATATAGGGACAGGCCTCTTTTGTTTGCTCTTACTTTTGCAATGGGTTTTTCTTAGTTACTACTACTACTAGTTTTGTGTGTGTTTAAAGGTGGAACCACTCACTGTTCGATATGATCTATTCCAAGTACCCATCATCAACCATTTTTTTTTCTCCTAGTGGTTTTGAAAGTGACATAGCCTATATGATTGGTGTTACTACTAGCAGAGTCCCACAAAATCGTGTAAAAGTTTCGAAATTATTCAACGTCGGAATCAGCAATACAGAATTATTGAACATGCCATAATTTTGTAAACTTTTTTCTCTTAAATAACAAATCTACATAATGGAACATCGGTAGTGGAAAAAAATTAATGATAAAAAGAACATCGGAATCAGATAAATCATTCAGACGACGACTGATGCATATTTTTTTTGGTCGCCAAAAGAAGGTACGGAAGTATTCGACAAACCTTATGTATGCGATAGGGGATACGATGATAGTTAATTTTATTTGAGGAAAGCATACATTTTTTGCTATGATAGTGCAATAATGTATTTTCTCCTTTTTCCCCAACCTTATCTTTCTCTTCTTTCTTCTATTCTCATAATTATATTTACCATTTAAAAGCAACCTTCTTGAACATGGGTTAATCTTAACCTGTTAAAAAATCAGAAAAACTAAAAAGCTTTTTGTGTTTGGTGAATCCAAGCATTAAATTAAAATTTAGCTTATAGTTGTATCTCTTTGCCTTGATATGGACAGAGAATTCCAAAAACTAAATTAAAATATAATTTGAAACTTACACTCATGGGTCCTTGACCATTACAATTTAAGGAAAAAAATAGACTAAAGTTCTTACCCATTAACAATTTTACTCATTATTTTAAGAAAAGGAATTACTTTTATTATTGAACGAAAGAATGAAGAAAAATATATATTCTCTTTCTTTTTCCCTTTTTTTTTGTCAAATGGAATGCTGAACTGGCAACAATACAAACATCTTTCATCTAGTGTAGCTTCTCATCCTTATCTAGACGTCGTCTAGTGTGATAATATGTGGCCTTTAAACAGTTAAAAAATAATACACTCAAGTTCGAACGAAAAAAAACAAAATACAATAAGTTATAAAGGATCCAAAATTGGGAATCATACATTTAACAAACGAATGTTATTGATGCAACTATCTAGTGTGACTAATAAGTCTCTTCGGTTTAACAAAAGTGATTCCTTTTTCTCAATAAAAAACAAAAATCGATATTAAATGCTCCCTTAAATATGCTTCCTTGAAAATAATTTTATAAGACTTAAAAATCCATTTTTTTATTTGATATCAAACTAACATAACAGAGAGAATTACATTATTTTAAAATATCAAAGTCAACTAAAATAAGTAAATCTGTATTAGTACAAAATGATTTTGTAGGATTAAAAAAATTGTACTTTGTAATTAGTTCCGTCAATCTAATCGTTTGTTATAATTACAAACAAACCCCCTCGGGAATACGTAGGTCTCACTGCATTTTCGCCTAACCTAAAAGGGTAAAATGGCCATTTAATTAACGTCGCCGTCACTAAACATTGCGCTGATACACAACACGGTGAGATGGAATCAGACAGCTCATCATCCATTCCCAACACACTCTCCTCCCTCTCTCTCTCTCTCTCTCTCTCTCTCTCTCTCTCTCTCTCTCTCTCTCTCTCTCTCTCTCTCTCTCTCTCTCTCTCTCTCTCTCTCTCTCTCAGACAACACTGAGAGCCGATTCTTTAAATTCCTTCAAAATTGTAAAAAACTTTTAAATTTATTATTCGATTGAACTTGTTTATTCGTCTCTTTGTTTTTTTTACTCAATCCCCTGTTTGCGGTTCTGTTCGATTCTTCTCTCTCTCTCTCTCTCTGTTTTTTTTCTCGTTATTTTGCATACCAGCCACATGCAACTGATTATTATTATTATTATTATCCATATCCATTGATTCGCCGGAAAGTTTATTCTTTTCCGGCTAGTAATGCGAAAACCCATTAATCGAATCATTCTATGACGATATCTTTATTCAATCCTGATTCCATCAACGACGAGCTATCCAAACCAACATCGATCTTTGGTCTGAAGCTCTGGGTCGTCATCGGGATTTTGCTGGGATCTCTTATAGTCATCGCTCTCTTCTTTCTCTCCCTTTGTTTAACCTCTCGCCGGAGACATCGCAAGCCACGTCACGCCGATTTCGCATCCGCAGCCGTAGCCACGCCGCCGGTTTCCAAAGAGATTCAAGAGATCGTTAGACCTCCGGCGCAAGACTATTACCATCCGACGCAGCCCGTTGCGGCGGAGATCCAAGTCGATATCGGAAAGACCGAGCACCGCGTCGTGTTCTCGGGTCGAGTCTCGAGTGGTGAAAGCAGAGGAACAGTGAGTGCTAGTGAAACGGCTTCGTATTCAGGGAGTGGTTGTGTTGGACCGGAGGTTTCGCATCTTGGTTGGGGAAGGTGGTATACTCTTAGAGAGCTCGAAGCTGCGACGAATGGATTGTGTGAAGAGAATGTGATCGGAGAAGGTGGTTACGGGATTGTGTATAGTGGGATTTTAACTGACGGAACTAAAGTCGCTGTCAAGAACCTGCTCAACAACAGGTACTTGACAAGGTTTTGATTTTTACATTGCATTTCTGAAACTTTCCAAATGTCAAAATTGATCCTTTACTCGTATTTGGATAAGGGCTTTAGGAACTAATGAATTGGGTTTTATGTAGTTACTCGGATTCGTGAAGATTGTGTCTGATTGATTATACCTTTATGTTTTGCTATCTGGATCTTGATTTTATGTGAGTAGTTATACAATGTCTTGTGCTAGGGAAGAATGTGGTCCTGGGAATGTGCTTGTTGTGTCATTAAAGGGTCCCTTGTGATTTGATTTGTATGGATGATAAACATTTTTTGCTGATCATTAGTCTTTAATAATGTTGGAAGGGGTCAAGCTGAGAAGGAGTTTAGAGTGGAAGTGGAAGCCATTGGGCGTGTACGGCATAAGAATCTCGTTAGGCTTTTAGGGTACTGCGTCGAAGGTGCATACAGGTAAAAAAAGAATTCCGTACGCTTATTGCGGACTTTGCTTGGTACATTTTGTGATAACTCTACTCTAATGGTTTTGGAAAATTAGGATGCTTGTGTATGACTACGTCGATAATGGCAACTTGGAGCAATGGATTCATGGTGATGTTGGTGACAAAAGTCCTCTGACTTGGGATATCCGTACGAACATAATACTTGGCATGGCGAAAGGGTACACTTCCAAGACCAGATTTGATAATTTTCATTTTGTGAATTCATCTTTTTCTATGTGTAATTTCTTTGTTGATATTCCCACAGATTGGCGTATCTACACGAAGGTCTTGAACCAAAAGTGGTTCATCGAGACATTAAATCAAGTAATATCTTGCTCGATCGTCAATGGAATGCTAAGGTATCAGATTTTGGACTTGCTAAGCTGTTGTTCTCTGAGAGCAGTTACGTGACAACACGTGTAATGGGCACTTTTGGGTAAGTTGTTTAGTTTGCATACAAAGTTGGATAGGATTTCAAATTCTTGGAAAACATTTTAATTGTTGTTGATTGTTTTCTTATGTAGATATGTTGCGCCTGAGTATGCTTGCACGGGAATGTTGACCGAAAAGAGTGATATCTATAGTTTTGGGATATTAATCATGGAGATAATCACCGGAAGAAACCCTGTTGATTATAGTCGACCTCAAGGAGAGGTAGCCAGATTATAATCCATGGCTTTCATCTATCGGATTTAAGTTTTTCGAAACAGTGTGCTCGTTTCCTCTACTGGTTCTTGATTGTTTCGTTTTGTTAGGTGAATTTGGTGGAGTGGCTAAAATCAATGGTTGGAAACCGAAGGTCTGAGGAAGTAGTAGATCCAAAACTACCTGAACCGCCAACTTCAAAAGCTCTTAAACGTGTGTTACTCGTGGCATTGCGTTGTGTGGATCCGGATGCAAATAAGAGACCTAAAATGGGTCATATTATACACATGCTTGAAGCAGAAGACTTGTTCTATCGTGATGTAAGTATTATAATCACTATTAAACATTTGAAGTAAATCTCGTTTATTTGCTCACAGAATACCTTTGAGCAGGAACGACGAGCCACGAGGGAGCACACAAGCCGCGAGTATAACCAACCTGCTGTAGTTTCAGCGGTTGCAGCTGAGACGAGGGAAAGTGACAGTTCAAGAGACAGAAGATAAAAAATGTATGAAGAGACTCCCTATAAAAAAAACAAAATTTGTTTAAATTAATTTTTATGTGACATGATTATTATTTCTATTCTTTCTTGTTTGGCTTATCCCTAAGGCCATCTCCAAAGGTAGTATCTAAACTACATTTTTAGAGACTAAAAATTAAAAAAAAATATTAGCAAAACATGAAAGAGAAAATTATGGGTCTCTTTATTAGAGATTTTCGAACCTCACTATAAACTCCTAATCACACTTGTCACTTTATTATTTGCCTAATTGTATTTAAATAATAGAATATAAATATATAAATTAAAATATTAAAATTTTTTTTTTTTTAGAATCTCTCACCATCTCCCAGAGAGTCTAAGACCCTAAGAGCATCCACAAGGGCATAACCCCAAACATGCATCTTAGTGTATTTTTAATATATTAATAATGTAATAGTGTTTTTTAAGAACCACACAAAAATAGGCAAGTATTGGTTGAACTTTTAGTTTCTTATATTTATAATAATAAAATATTGTTAAACATATTAATAATATTTAAAACTAATTGAATAATTTAAAAATTGAAAACTTATATAAATTAACATAAAACATATTAGAAAATAAAAAGAAAAAGATAATACAACTAAATATTATTTATAACATATATTTAACAATTTCGATAAAAATTAGAAACATAAAAGATAGTAACATATAAATTAAAAACAGAAACTTAAAAAGATTCAAACATAAAAATGAAATACAAAACATTTTATGAAATGAACAAAAAGTTTATAAACCTTTCACAAAATTTTTTTTAAGCATTTCTTATCAAATATAAACAGCTCCAAATATAAACATGTTCTTAACCAAGGCAACACCAAAGTGATGTACAAATGAAAACCGATTCAGAACAAGATTTTTATCTTTTCAAAAGAGAGTCTATAGTCTATATTGAGAGATTCCAATAACACAAATATAAGTGAACACAATGTGCTTCCAAGTCGTTATTTTCAACTTCATCCACATAGTCTTCTTGCTGAGGTTGATGTTGGTCCTCTTGCAGACTGTACTTGTCAACAAGATCATCTTTGATTTGGACTGCATTCACATAATCTCTAGCCTCTTGCTCCAGAACATAGTCAGGAACTGGAAATTCAAACCAACGATATCAACATAAATAGAAACAAACCGATGAAACTTTAAACCATCTACAACTTGCTTTATTCAGAGTTAGCAAACAAACCTTGGGGTTCTGGATGAGGGCTAGGAGGATTGATATGAGCCTCATGATGATGATAGTAAACAGGTTTATGATCAACATGATCAGCAAGTACAAGTTTTTATAAATTTACGACTTTTACACATGACATTTCTCACTATCCTCAGAATTTCACATACCTTGTAAACTGGATTTACACACAAAACCTCATAGCTCATGCATCTTGTAAAGTACCATTAATTTACACACAAAACCTCATAGCTCATAATCTTTCTCCTTTCTGTTACTTAACAAAACTAAGCAACATTTTAGTAGCTAAGTATCTTTCTTTCTATCATTATGAAATCTCACATCAACTGTACAAGTGATCAAAATGGTTCATGAGCAATGGAGAAGAGAATCAGGGATGACCATCCTCTTGACCTTGTCATATGGAGTAGGAACACCTTCAAAAACCTTCAAACATGCAAGTGCAGCAGCTCCACGCTTCGTTTGTGTGGAATCATACTTCAAAATAAAAAAACACATAACAACAACTATCAATCACTCACTTCAAAAAAACAGAATCACAAATTGAAATCAACACTCCATGATATCTCAAGATTACAATCACGAATTGAACCAACACAAAGACCTAAACTAAGAACATGAACCAAAAACTGTGATTTCCAAAACCTAATCGGAGAAAATGAGAGAGAGATTGAATTTACGGAAGTGAATAGGTCCATGGGAAGGTTTAGTGTTCGAAGCTAAACGGCCAAGCATGTGGTGGCGCGCGTCGACGAGCTCTCACCGGACATGTCGGATTCGGAGGGAAAAATCTGAATGTGAGGGGAACCAGAGCAGCGATTGGAGCGATGAAGGGAACATTGGGGGAGCTTCGATGAGTTACCCGAGGAGAAAGGATGGTTCTACGAGCGCAGAGAGATGCATTTCTGAAGAGAGCTCCTCTCATGGCGGAGAAGAAGATGATTCGAGAGAGAGAGTCAATATAGAGATTTTCATTATTTTCGACAAAACAGAAAAACGTTTTGTTTACCCAAAAATTAAACCTATTAGAGATTGCCACGTCGCATAAGATTCGGGCTGAAAAGAGTCTTGCCCAGCATCCGGATGCATCTTAATAATGGACTGTTTCGAGTAAAAGGCCTTTTAATATTAACATAGGGCCCGATCGGATATACCGATATTCATGCTCTAACGTCTAGTTAAGAATTTTGTCTGTATATATATTTCTTTCGTCCCAACTCCCAAACATCGCGCCAACGTTGAGTAAGACAATAAGACGTAACTCTCGGTGAATGTGTCAATCGCCAATCGGTACTAAAAAGGACAATAACAAAATGTTACACTCTCTAACGGATGAAGTTGAGTCAGAAAGATCCTTATGATCGATAAACTTTTATAGAATGGAACTGAGTAGTACTAGAAAGAGGCCTACCATTGTGAATAAAAAATATTGCTATAAGCTCATATCATTGTGTGAATAAATAATGATATAAGCTTGTTTGCAAGAATGAAAAGTCACCTTACGGAGCAATACAGGCCCTACGGCCCATTTATTAGTAAAAAGTTGAAAGGCCCATAATCCTTGTTAGAGTCAACAACAATAACCTTGGGAAAACTAAATCCTGAACCCCCGAGGAGTTTCGTCAGACGCGAATCTTCTCGTTGTTCATCAACGACGATGATTTGCAATATGTGCGAGAACGACACCTTTGAAGAGGAAGACGATGGGTATTCTTACTGCCGACAGTGCTTTAGTCAGGTGGAAGGTATTTTCAAGACAGGCGACGACTGCGAAGATTATAAAATAGAACACAGTCGCCGTGATAAACCACCAAACCCAGAGCCAATCAATTCGAGCTACGAGGATTATTACATGGAGACCAGAGATAGATACGTTAAAGGTTTACTGATGATGATAACTTATCAGTGCGAGGCGTTGGTGGAGAAATTCAATGTGACGCCATTGATTATTGGTTTGGTCGGACCCATCTGCTTACGGTTTGTGTCTCTCTCAGAGGTCTTCGATGATGATTGGGCTGATAACGCGATTCGTGACTCCGAGCTCCAATCAAAAGGTTCCTTTTGCCTCTTCTCTCTATTGCTTCTCATTTTTCTTTTTCCTTTTCTGCAAATTTTTCATGTTTCCTAACGCTTCAATCTTTGGTGGTGTTCAGGAGAAGTAAGAGAGTCAAAGTTTAAGCGGCGTAAAGCCGAAGAACCTCACAACTTACATGGTAAAAGAGCAGTAACGATTTGGTTAAGTCTGCTTAAAAAGTCTCTGCCTTTATCGTCTTCCCTGGCCATATCCTTCCTTGCTTGTCACAAAGCAGGATCACCCATTCTACCCACGGATATAGTGAGATGGGCACAACAAGGAAAAATTCCGTATCTTTCTTCTTTTCTCAAGATTCGAGAGCAAATGGGAGAGACATCAGCTACGTGTCCTGTGTCTGCAAGCGTAATGTTTAGGCCTATTCAGATTGTTTCTGCTCAGAGATTAGAAGCTCAAGCTGCTTCCATTGCAGATATCATCGGTTTGCCTTTGCCTCCTGTGAATTTATATGGTATTGCTTCAAACTATCTAGAGCGGTTGTCTACTCCCGCCAAGGAAAAGGCTCTTGATCTGGTTTGTCTCTTACAGAACTGGTCAATGCCCTCGGATTTGTATCTATCGAAGAACGAGCTCAGGTTTCCCACTCGTGTCTGTGTCATGTCTATTATTATCGTTGCTATTCGGATCCTTTATAACATCAATGGTTTTGGTGTTTGGGAACGGAGCTTGGGTTTGCTTGATGCTAGTGAGCCGGATACAGAGTTATCACATGTCACGAAAGCAACTGAATTTGACACTGAGGAGCTTTTGAAAAACCTTGAAACGGAATATTACAAGGTCGCTGCTGAAACCGTTGGTAAATTCCTTTACGGACAGTTTTTTTTTGTTTCTCTTTCGTCTCTCTATATCCTAAGCTTCCTGAATGGTCCTTTTCATTTGCAGAATATGAAAAGGATCTGATGTCATATTTATTGCACGGGAAAAACGAGATCTTTGCTGGCTTAGTAGAAGCATCAGCTGATGACACATACAGAACTGTTGATAATCTTTGGAATAGATACCCGAAAGACTACAAGGTGAAACCTGTTTACTTTTCTATGTTTTGAATTCTACTATGGCATACTTTATATAAAAATTACTCTCTCTCTCTCTCTCTGGTTTCATAATTTATGTGTTACAATATAGGAATTTGAATTGTTTGGGATTCCATCGAAGAGGGGAAGAGACTGGGAAGTTGATGATTTATCACTTAACCAACTGTCCTTGAACGATGACAAGTTGAGTGATAGAAACAACTCTTGTAGCAGTCATTCAAGAAAAAGCGAAACCGGGGCAACGGATTGTGATGAGCCGTCACCAGATAATCATAATCACGAAAGGAAATCCAAAGAAAAAGCGATAATAAGACTAATAAGGGACATGGGGGACAATTTGTTCCAATACATGCCGCCTCGCGTGAAGGTAAAGAGACTAGACTATCTTCAATATGTGAGGAAAAAAGATGATGGAGCATTGATATTTGCGGCTCACGCGGATTACTACATTCTTTTACGGGTTTGCGCTATGGTCGCTGAGATTGATGCAAGGAATATGCATAGAAGTGTGTTGAGCTTTGAGAAAAGATTGGCTTGGATGGAGAAAAAGTTAGATCATGCTTTGCATATAAAGCCACTTTCTATTCCTAGTAGAGATACAAAGACACATTTGGATGAGCGGAGTTTAGAGATGAAGTCTTTTCCAGAATTTAATGTTCTGAACTATTGGAAGGATAACAACATCGATCTGGCGAGTAGTTTAGTAGTAGAGGGTTCAAGAACGTGAGAATTTTCAAAAATCTCTGATTTGAGAATCGACTTAAAGTATTATATATCAAACTCCCTTGTTGTCGTTTTAGCCCAATAAAAGCCCAACGCGATCCAGTGATATGGGTTTGGACTTTGGAGCTTCTATAAGTTACGACGAGGGAATGACGAATATACCCCCAAATAAACAATTATTTTCACCGAGGAAACCAGAACTTTCTAGTAGCCCTTGGATTGAGAAATATCCGGCGGCTACATACTTAGTGGTATACTGACAAATGTCAACGATCGAGTGACTACATCTAAGACATCGCCACCGTACACGTGTCTTTTCGTCTACATTCTTCGTGACTGCCGCGTAGCAGTCCTTTACAACTAGCAGCAACGAAACCAACGCGGGAGTTAAAAAAGGTTGTCGATTGCGTTGATCTGCAGAACACGGCAAGTTTAGTTGATTTCTCCCTCCTCCTATAAGAACGCGTTTCAAGTCTCTGCGTTTCCTCGTCATTTCGAATCCCGATTACTTACTACTACTCGGTAAGAACACTAAACCCATCCTCTTATTTATACTTTGTTTTTTAAGTAATTCTCTGTGCAAAGTTAGATTAGAGTTTTTTCCTTTCCTTGTTGAAGTAGCCCACCATTGAAGTAAGCGGTAACATTTCCGAAGAATCTCTCTCTCTAGGTGAGTTTGGGTTTTTTTTTTTCCTAATGTCAATTTGGATGTGAAATCAATCTCTGCAATTCGGATTTTAAGACATGCTTCTTGTTTGGTTTGCTGAAAGTTATGTTTTTTTTTTTGCTTGTCTGCGCATTCTTGAGGTCTATTGATTTGAACGTTGTTACTTTACAGCTATTAAAAAGATCATATATGAAATTCAACCTCTTATAAGCAATTTTTAATCTGGATTCAGAACAATGTTATCTGTTTTGTTCAATTGTTTCAGACTGCTAAACAATGTTTCTTCTTTGCATGTGTATTTCAGGTAACATGAACCAAAATTGTAAACAAGATCCTTCTCTCCGGTTCTTCCGCTTTAGAAACCCTTTCAAGATTCTGTTTAAGAAGAGCAACAATGCTCAATTATCGCCAAAGCTTCTCTCGCTGTTAAATAATTTCGAGACAAACTTGACGGTATCGATTAGAGAACTTATACCAAAGGATAAGAATGATATCATTAGTGTTTCTTGGATGATAAAAGCCATGGAGTCTCTTTGCGAGACACACAAGAGTATCGGGACACTCATGACGGATCTGGAGCTCTCTTTATCGGACTTGGAGGAAAATTTGATTTATATCTACTTTGATGTTAGCTTGAAGCTGCTTGAACTCTGCAACGCCTTCACCTCGGAGATTGACCATCTTGACCATGGCAACCTTTTGCTCAAGTTTGCTTTTAGTAAGCTGGAGACGAACAATTGTTGCGAGGAACTCCAGTTATCATCGCATCTTGACAGTTGGAATCAGCACGTGGTCTCCAAGAACCCGAGAATCGAAAACTGCGGTGCTGTTTTGAGTAGGCTTGTTGAATCGATGGATCATCACCATCTCTCCAAGAAGGCTAAGAAGAAACACTCTGTGAAAGGAAAAGTTCTCTCACGAGCTCTATATGGTGTAAAGGTCAAGAGTTTATACATATTCAGTGTGTTTGCTGCAGCGTTTACTGGTTCTTCCAAGAACCTCTTCTATCTTAGAGTTCAAAAGGAGATGGAGGAGCTTCCATGGGCACAAGCTTTCATGGAGTTGCAGAACAAGGTTAACCCGGAGATAAAAGACGCATTCTTATCAGACCAGTCCATGGGTATTAAAGATCTCGAGGCTGTTGAAGCCAGTGTGAAGAAACTTAACACAGCGGTACAAGAAGGGTCGGTTCCTATTTTGTTGTTGGAGCCATTGAAGAAGTCAGTGATAGGACTTTCGGAAAGGTTTGATCTTCTCTCCGATAAAACACGTTGCTTGTTTAAGATTATGATCTCTGCTCGAAACGCATTGTCCGAGAGCCTCTGGACGAAATATGTAGAAGAGTTGGGAGTAGCATTGCCAATGATGAATATTAGAAGTGTCAAGAGTTTTTGTGAATAGAAGAGAAACATGTAATTATGGTACATTAATGAAAATAACAAATGAGATTATAAAACGAAATAAAATAGTTAAATGTGATTATTGGACTATTGATAACTCAACCTCCTATTTCGACCATTGATCATCTGTATCGTTCAGGAATTTTAGATTACAGTTTATTTATATACGATGGACGTGAAAGTAGCTCCGAACCAAAGCACCATTATGCGGTTCCGTGTTGAACATTCAGATCTCATTTGGTAATAATCACACGCAATAATGGAAAAGTGATTGTGTTCTTGTTGGACTGCCCTGTAACGGCTTTAGTCCATCTCAGTTGGTAAATAATCATCACACGCATAATAAAAAGTGATGGGCTTGCACGATATCGTTACCGTGGTACATTATCAACCAAATGAGATGTTGACACCCGAAAAAGTTGGGGAAGTTGCTGTATTCCAGTTGATGTATAGCCAGCAAAAGATGAAGATTCCATACTCCCACGAGGTTAGCCCAGAGTTTCTTCATCATCCACATCAATGAAAGCAAATCTGTAAAGAGAGAATAACACACAAGGGTTATTTTTACGTACAGTTGGTATTCAAGTAAAAGAAAATATAATACTGGAGAGCTATCTAGGAACAAGTAGCAAACCCTTCGCGAGCACCGGTTAGACACTCACTCTATGGGGACAAAAACCCTTTGGACTTCACATCCCCATGACTAAAAAATGTTTCCTCAATGCGCTCTTGGTCTCATCGGCGAGTATCCAATCTCCTAACTAAAATAGTAATCTCGTTGTTATTACTTGCACCTTCAGTTTCGAAACAGCACTCAAATGTTGTCAATTCCTCCATTTTCTCAAGGAGGGGTTCTTCCTCCTATTATGTTATAAGAGACAAACAAACCATAGGATTTATTTGTGAGACTAATAGTATTATCATTTGTCAGCCTACAATATTAATATGCAGCAGCTGTAAATTAAAAGAAACAGATTAACTTAAATATACCTTGGATGAAGTATCCGGGGACTTGGTCAGTAACATCTCCTGCAGGTTTAACTATAGTTTCATCCGTCAAGTCAGCAACAGAGAGTACCACTAGCTTGTAACCAAAACTTATAAGTTAATTTCCTTGATGTTCAGTTATAACAAATGCAAATGCAAATGCAAAATGAGATTTCAAAACAAAATCAAATACTTAAAAGTGATTGGACTATTGATAACTCTGACTCCTCTTTCGACTTCAAAAATTACAAATACGTAGCTATCTACTCTTTTCAAGTTAGGCACAACTGTGTTCCTGTTGGACTGTCCTGAACGGGTGGGTTAGTTCATCTCAGTTGGTAATAAAATCAGTGTCGTTATCATGGTACATTATCATTTAAAACAGATGTGAACAAGCTTATTAATAAACCAATGCACAATTTTCTTAGGTCTATAAAAACCACAATCTATGAAGACTTGGATTAATGGTCATTCATAATATAATTGTCTTCAACAAATCCAAGTTTGAACCTAACCACAACTAAAGATAGATTATTAACAAATTTGTAGTTATTGAGGACAAACTTATATCCCAATCACGCCATACCAAATCATCAAAGTTATGATACACTGGTAATTGTTTATTCACAAACCGAGAATTACAAAACTTGAAGCCAAACCACAATTTTGGTTTAGCAATCTTCTTCAACTAAAAAAATGCCATTTTAAAATAATTTACTTAATATTTAACAAAGCATTATAATATTTCTGCTAATGGCTAGAAACACCATCTAATGTATCTAGTTAAAAAAAATAAATAAAAAATTGATTGAAGATAATTGCAAAACATATACATGTGAATGAATCATTCTGTTAAAAGTCCCTAGTTTATATGGTCAAATAATAGTTTGGCAGACACACATTGACTTGTACACCTACCTATTCCACCTAAGTCGTCGTCGTCATATTCGAATTCTTGTATTTTTTTTATTTTTTTATGATATCAACAACATTCCCACATGAAATCAATTAACGTCTACCACATTCTATAAATTCATCATCAATTAAATTTAGAACAATCATCATCGGCATATAATAATAATTCATATCCAACTTAGAGACCACCAATACACCAAATTGAAATTGACTGACTTAACAAAGAAAAAAAAAACCAAAGAAGAATAGGAAAAACCCGGTTTAAGGGATCATCACGGGTCGCCCGAGTGGAGCCTTCTTTTCCACCTTTCACTGTTGAATAAAAAAGGTCGAGACTTTATATAAAACATAAGATTGATTTTTGTAGAAATGTCAACACCCATCTCCTCAATTTAGCTTTAAGCCTCTCTCTCTCTCTCTTCCTCCTCAATTTTCTCTGTGGCGTGTATCTAGGGTTGGTTCAATCTTTTGGGGATTTGTATTTTTCCGATGTCGGCGGAGAGTTGTTTCGGCAGTTCAGGTGATCAGAGCAGCAAAGGGGTGCCTACTCATGGTGGTAGCTATGTTCAGTACAATGTCTATGGCAATCTCTTCGAAGTTTCTAGAAAATATGTTCCTCCTCTTCGTCCCATCGGTAGAGGCGCTTATGGTATCGTCTGGTGAGGTTCTTTTTGAATTTGGGAATATTATCCGATTGGCTTTTTTTTATTTTGAATTTTGGTAATAGGTTTACGATGATACTTTGGGTTTCTCTAATCTGGAAAGTTGTTCTGAGGATTTGTGCTTAGGAACTTGTAATTTTAACTGTGGAATCGTCTAGTACTGGGTGATCTTGTACATGTCGATGAATCTTCATTTACTCTCTTTGAGCTTTAACTTCTGGTTCAATGTTTGATCAGTGCTGCTATAAACTCAGAGACTGGAGAAGAGGTCGCTATCAAGAAGATTGGTAATGCTTTTGACAACATTATCGACGCTAAAAGAACTTTGAGAGAGATTAAGCTTCTCAAGCACATGGATCATGAAAATGTACGATAATCAGTTGATCTCTGGATTTTTTCCTTATCTGCAATATCTTCTTTTTTTAGTGAAATGATAAATACCTATGGTGTGTGAATCTTATACATTGTTTTCTCCGCAGGTTATTGCTGTAAAGGATATAATAAGACCACCACGGAGAGAGAACTTCAATGATGTTTACATTGTTTATGAGCTCATGGACACTGATCTCCACCAGATTATACGCTCTAACCAACCTTTAACTGATGATCATTGTCGGGTATGCTTCATCCTTCATGTTACCTTCTTATCTTACAGATGAATCTTCTGTTTCTAGTATACGAGTTACTTGATTCAGGAAGCTATAGCAGGTCGTAACAACAGTTATACTCAGTAGTGCTTGATACTTTTGTCTAGAACATCCATTGTCATCTCTTTTCTCTTTCATTGGTTTGTTTTCATGAAAGTTGGTATTCTTGGTGTTAAGTAATTAGTTTCGATTTTTTTTTGCTTCTAGTTCTTTCTGTATCAGTTGTTGCGTGGGCTCAAGTACGTTCATTCGGCGAATGTACTGCATCGAGACCTAAAACCCAGCAATCTGCTCCTGAATGCAAACTGTGATCTAAAGCTTGGGGATTTCGGGCTTGCAAGGACCAAATCCGAGACGGACTTCATGACTGAATATGTTGTTACACGTTGGTACCGAGCTCCAGAGTTGCTTCTTAATTGCTCAGAATACACAGCAGCAATCGATATTTGGTCTGTCGGTTGCATACTCGGTGAAACAATGACACGAGAGCCGTTGTTTCCTGGTAAAGATTATGTTCATCAGCTTAGACTCATCACTGAGGTAATCTAGTTTAATATTGTTTCATTCATGGAATCATAACTAGTGTTTCTTCTCGGTATTATCTGCATTTGTTGATGAATCTCTGAAATATAGCTTATAGGATCGCCTGATGACTCAAGCTTGGGATTCTTAAGGAGTGACAACGCAAGAAGATACGTTAGACAGCTTCCACAGTACCCGAGACAGAACTTTGCTGCTAGATTCCCAAACATGTCGGCTGGTGCAGTTGATTTGCTGGAGAAAATGCTCGTCTTTGATCCAAGCAGACGCATCACAGGTGAGTTGTATATTTATATATCTGCTTCTTCTCTGTTTTCGGGTTTATTCAAAGCAAGTTTCTTTGTGTGTAGTTGATGAGGCGTTGTGCCACCCATATCTGGCACCACTGCATGATATAAACGAAGAACCGGTGTGTGTAAGGCCGTTCAATTTCGATTTTGAGCAACCTTCTTTGTCAGAAGAGAACATTAAGGAGCTTATATATCGTGAAACAATCAAGTTCAATCCTCAAGAGTATCCACAGTGAGAGAGAGACCTTAAAAGGAAACTCGTCAAAATGCTTGTTTTGTTATGCTCTGTTTTTGCTATTGAATCTCTGATAAGTTTGATTATGTTTGTAATATGAACAACATCCTGAGAAATTGAAAAAAAAAAAAAAAAAAAAAAAAACAACCTTTGAGCTTTTATCTGTTTTTTCCTCCTACAAGTAATTAAGATAGATTTATTGTTACATACATAACCGTAAATTTTAACTTATTAACCTTTGTAGTTGTTAGCCAAATAAGAAAATCGTAAGCAGATGCCACGAAATTTGACTGAAACATCATTTAGCCACTAGAAGAAGCAGATTCTTGAGTAACGAGAATTTAAAAACCTGTATATACTTGATTGATCTGTGTATTATTTTATTATATAACATGATCTTGACTTAAGACAAAAAATATTGGAAGAACTAAACTGAAATTGTAGAAAGTAATGCTTCGTTATATAATTATGTATAGAAACCTGAAACGTTACTAACTGAACTGGAAAGAAGAACAAAAAAATTAGAGTCCGTAAAATTATAACCATTGAACTAGTAGTTAGATAAACGTTTAATACTGTTTGAATCAAACCAACTCTACAACGATATGGAAATATAAAAACTAAATTCCAAACAAAATACTAAAGAAGTTAACAAGAGAGAGAAGCTTCTGATTAGCTAATCTCAAAACCTTATAAAACCGAAGATTTAGTGATGAGGCTGGGGTCTGAAAGTGCGTAACCACTCTGTGAGGCGGTCCATAGCTGACAAATCCGTCTTCTTGGGAACATTGGGGAAAGTTACGTCTTTGATGAGTGGTCCGACCACGACTCGAAGCTTAAGGCCAGCCGCGCAGTGACCAGTCTTTGAGCTAATGAAATAGTGAACTCCTGGTTTGGTGAGCTTGACTAGATCGTGGCCCGTCTTGTGCACGGCTACGGGAGAAGTCGGGTCGCATGTTATGAATTCAAGGTCACCGCTAATCTCTAAGACGTCGTTTACTTCGTTGTCGTATTCGAAAAGTAAACTGTCTCCTACATGAAACAGTTGATCCTCACTCCACTTGTTGTAGTATTCACTTTCTTCGGGAACGCTCCATGCTTTAGAGTCACCGACCTTGTAGATTTCTTCGGAAGGAAGGATCTTGCTCGGTGGTGGAGGAGGAATGGGACGTGACGGGTCATGAACAACAAGAACGTCGAGCCTCTGTCCCATTGTGCATTGAGATTGGTTTGAGCTGAGGAAGTAGTGGTATCCTGGTTCCGTGAAGGTTACGACATCATGTCCTGTGTTGTACACGGCTTGAGGAGAAGATGTGTCGCAGAATTGGTATTCCAAAGCACCCGGGACTTGAGTAACGTCGTTAACGGAGGGATCGTAGTTGAAGACCAAAGAATCACCAACGTGGAACTCCTTACCCTTGGCCCATTCGTAATAGGCGTCTTCTTTGGCAATCCACCCATCGGAGTCACCAACGGTGTAGACCTTTGCCGAACATGAACCCGAGAGAACCGTGAAGGTTGTTAACAAAAGCAACCCAAAGAGGAAGATCTTCTTCATCGTTGTGGCCATGATTAGATGAACAAGAAGAAAGGTTGTGAGATCTCAAACTCGCTGAATAAGGAGAGAGATCTGACTTGTGTTGTGTTGAGTTGTGATGGTGAATGTGAATGTCAATGATGTTGTGAAGAGAATAAGTAGAGGCTATCATTGGTTATATAATGCTTCACCATTCCTAATCCTTTTAGGACTTTAATTTATATTGTTTATTTCCTTTATCTAGATTGATAGAAGATTTAATATAATTTTTTAAGAAAAAAATTAATCTTCAGTTAATCTAAAAAAAAGAAATAAACATAAAATCCTTAAGAAGATTTAATTTACTTTTCCTTTTTTGTCTTGGAAAAAAAAAACGTTCTAAAGTTTATTATTTTTATTTTTTGTTTGTTTGTAAGTTTTTTTTTACTGATTTAATGGAAATCTGATTTCTTAACACATGGAATTGTTTGTTTCAAAACTCGAAGCTAGCATAATCCCTAACCTGTTTAGGATATTATTTTGTACTTACTGAAAGATACAATATGTACTAATCAATTTTTAATCCACTATTTTTGCCTAATCTCTCTTTTTTTTTTTTTTTGAAGTTAAATCGAAAATCTTATCTTTTCTTTTGTTTAATAGTTTATCCTATCTTTTGTTGGTTCCAGTTACGTATTAGTGTTGATATGTACATAATTTCCTTTTATCTAAGTTTTTTTTTGTTATAACTATTTCCTTTTCTCGCCCAATTGTACATGTACATTCGGTTTTTTTTTCATTTTTGTAAAAAAAAAGTGATAAATATTTAAAATTTAAAAACTAAAGAAAAAGAAGAGAAAATTGAAATTCCGTTGGGGGAAAAATAAAAGAATAGTGTAATAATTGTTCTAAACATTATGGGCTTCAACGATACCCAAACACAAAATGGGCTTCATAAGATAATATAGTGAGCCCATTAGTCATATAAATTCAGTGTTTCGTAGCGAAAAAAAAAAAAAAAAAAAAAATAGAAACCTATATCGGAGCTTCTTCACTGACCTTGGAAGAGAGCAGTGTAACAACGTCTCCAACTTATTTCCCTCGTCTTTCCATTTTTTTTGAGTATTCAATTTTACTTCTTCTTCTCCGATTTTAGACAATCGGAGCTTTTTTAATCCTCTCTTCACTGTCTCTCAATGATCTAGATAAGATTTGAAATTGAGGATTTAGGGTTTTTTTATTTGGAAGGCTGCGATCGCGAATCCTTGCCATGAACCCAATTACTAATTTTGTACAATTTGAATTTTCTTCTCTGTTTCTGTTTAGCATGAATTCAATTTCTTGCTGTAAAGTGTAGCAATGGGATCTCTACTAAGCAGATGTATAAAAAAAGGTACAATTGTACATTGCATTGTTTTAAGAGGTTAATGTACATTGCATTTGTTTGCTTCATTCTTACATAAAAGCATAGCAAAATCTGAGCCTTTAAATCAAGCTCTAATCAAAACTGTTTTGCCTGCTAATTTCTAAAGCTGAAAACTTTATGTCACCTGAATGAGTTTTTATATTAGCTACATTTTATCTTGACTAAGATAGTCCAAACATATGCTTTAGAATCTGGTTTGTGTTTGATTCATCTGGCGAGTAGAAACTTAAGCATCGATGTTGCGTTTTTGCCATGTTCAGGTGACTGGAATCAGCATTGGTAAAGCGCAGTTATAGTTTCATTCATTAACAGGCTGAAGAGTCCATCCTCGATTTGCACGGCAACCTCTTCGTGCTCCTCCTTCATCCGCTGCTCATTCCAGCCTCGTCTTTCAATTTCTCTAGCACAAGCCTGTCTCCTCTGCTCACCTGTTCCGCTTTCAAGCTCTGATTCTCTCTGTCCCTGTAACCATCCTTTTGCCTCGCTCACCAATTGGTCCTCAAAGTGTTGAGTTTCGTGGAACGAGTTTTTCCTTTGCACCAATTCATCTCTGAAATAGTCCATTATCAGATGCTCTTCGTGGATCCAAATTGCATGTCTTTCTTTGACCCGGTTCCATAGCTGTCCTGCCTTCTCTTCAATCTCATCAGCGTCTTCATCTTCAGTCTCTCCATCAACAGTATCACAATTCTCACCATCATCATATTTGATCACTGTAACTTCTCCTCGGTCCATGTAAGATTCTTCATCCCTTGAGGCCCATTCATCCAAAGTGAAAGGACTAATGTTGGCCAAGGTCTCAAACCGTTGAATCGTTTGCATGAGCTTTTGTTTGGTTTCTGCAAAATCATTACATAGCGTATGTTTCAGAATTTTGAACTCTACAACAATCTATCAAGTAAACTTGCTTTGATTGCAATGAAGGAAATCAATACGCACTTTCCACATTGTCAAGGCATTGACTGAAAGAAGAGTCTGATGCTTCATCATATTCCTCATGTTGAATCTCAAACACTGAGACAGGGCTGTTGTGCTCCTTTTCACACTGTAAGTCCTCCTGACCATGATCATTTGCATATTAGGCTAACCAAATCATCCAACTATTAAAGTGTATAGCGTAATAATTTGAGTGTATTAAATGTTAATGCAGAGCTACTCTCATATGACCCATTCCATAAATTGTTAGATATTGCAGTCATAAAGGAATTAATGGGTACTGTACATGCTATTCTATATATCTACCAAGGACGAAGCCAGCTTCTGTTTTGTTTTTTATGTGAAAATATATAAACAAACAGCTGCACGTGCATTTAGAGACAGCATGGGCGACCTTATGGTTGAAGTAAAGTCAACCCATAAGATCTTAAAATCACATTGTCACTTTATTTTTATTTGATTCTGTTTTCTATTTATTTATGCATGTAGTTGTTAAACTATGTGATTAATTAATGTTATAAGTACGAGTTTCTATTTCTCTTAATATAGTATTCTTACCTCAGGTCCCACTTCAGTGTCGGCGACTGTTACTGCTGTGCAAGAATCTTCGCCGACGCAGTGTAAGTTGTTTTTAACACTCTCTTTTTCACCACACTCCTCAACATTACTTCCCCATGATGATGGTAAAAACTCCGATGTAAAATCCGAGTCACACCAACTGCTGCAGGATGTGCTGGTGGTGGTGGAGGATCCAGTGGCTGTTGTCGTAGTCTTGGTTGTGTACTGATGAGGTGGAAACAGTTCGAAATGTGATATGTCCTCATGCAGGTCCTTCGACGAGCTCCACCGCACGATGTCTTTGACCCGAACAACGGTGATGCTTGCTTGGTTTTCTACTATTTTCTTGGATGTTAACCGCCGAGAGAGGGTCCTTGGTAAGATCCTTGATGGAGAAGATTTAACAGCATTAGAACGGAGGTTCTTGACGGCGTTAATCACAGCCTGTAATGCATTGGATTGTTTCCTCTTTGGTATTATTGTGAAAGAGTTGAGAGGAGGCCGTCTGGGCATCGATTTGAAACCGTTTGAAGAACAGGAATTGGAATCTTCTAAGAGACAGTCTTTTAGCTTTCTCGGCCTTAGTTCCATCCTGAAACACTCTTGGCCTCAGGTATGCAGCTGAACTTGAATTACACTGAACTGATGATAAGAAAGTGTCTTAAACAAAAAAAGAAAATTTCTTGAACGAGGGAAGTGGGCTAGTGAAATGCTTAGGAGAGTTAAGATGTATTTATGTGTGGCTGATGTGAGTTTATGGAAAGAGAGAGGCAGCTTCTTGATGAAGATCTCAAGATGATGACAGGCTGAGAGAAAGAAAGGAACAGAGTTTTTTTGCTTAATATAATTAAGTTAGTGGGTAGAGAATAAGACAAAATATGTGGGACCTAGGATGTTTCGCTCTACGTGTAGCAAGATTTGGAGCTTCTGCTTATGTGCTTATTAGTTTATCATTTTATAATCAAAACTCAAAAGGTTTGTTGGAGCTTTGCTATACTCAGTTTATGTGTCTAGTCCCAAGGCCCAGTGACCTGGCGATGTCTATTGTAGTCGGTACTTATCACAATTGGTAAAACATGAGCTTTCGTGTTCTTTAATTTTGTTGATAAATCTGTAAAAAAGCTTTTGTCTTACCTTATTTCTTACAACATTTTCAGTAAATTTCTGGCTTTTAGTTCTGTGCTCAGGTAAACAGTGAAGGCCATGTGAATGCTCCTATCACTTCTGACAGGATGCCTCCTCTTTGGGGCTAAAATGTGTGTGATCAAGGCTATCGTTATTGTTAGTGCGCAGGCTCCCATCACTGATACCCGAAAGGTTTATCCAGATGATTGTGTTAATACGTTTTTCTATTTGACTGCAATTGTTTCTCCCAATCAGCTTTATTTCGTGAAAGACATCCATAAATGTGGGGAGATACTTCGTACAGACTAGAGGATATGCATAGGCTTTTGTGGTAGTTGTGGCCAGCCAGAAGAATCTTGTGGAGAACGAGATGGGCTGATTGAAGAGAAAGAGGCTGTTTAATAATTGGATGGACTAAATGAACCTTAGGTTCATGATCGTGATGTTATGTTGTCAGATTTTGAATGCGTAATACTTAATCATTCTGTCTTCTAAGGTGACGCTGAGCGATTACTAAGGTGACACTGGGCGATTACTGGTGAAAAGGTAATGGTTTATTCAGTTTTCTTTATGCCTTTTTACCCCGTTTTCTGCCTTGGCCTCATGGTTTATTGTTTGCTGTAAGTGTGAACATGAATCCTTACAACATCACATGTATACACTTATCCAGCCATTTCTCCAACGGCATATTTTCAGCAGATTCATAGGAACACCCACTGCACCGCCAAAGCTCTGATGTCTCAAAAATAGTTAGCTTTTAGAATGGGCTACAACACTGATGACATGAGCCTATTCTGAAAGCTAACTATGCTTGACTCATCGCAATAGTTATGCTCACTGTCAGCAAATGAGAGAATCAATAAAGAAATTATGTTGCACAATCTCTTCATCGTTGTACTCAATTTCTGGTTTCTTAAGAGTTCTTTGCACAATTTATACTTGGAAATTGTCTTCAAAGCTTTGTTACTAATAAATTTCAGAGAATTGTCTTCAAAGATTTTTTTTAGTTATATTTGTGAAGTGTCTCATTGATTAAAGTTCTTACTAAGCATACATAAGCAAGATTTTTTTGTTGGACTGATTGATTTGCAGTCCATCCAATCTTGCATGAATTGAGTAATCATACACTTTGATTTATTGCATCGTTGATTAATAAAAGAAGCGTGGACTGTTTTTGCATCCGTGGGATGAACACGTTTATTGGTACTTTCATTTCGATGGCTATCTCTATGTATGGTAGGTTCTTAAATGATTTAATGATTCTGACTAGAATCTGTTGCAACGCAGCGCATGGTGAAACGTGGAGGCTTGCTGTTGCATTTATAAAGTGTATCCAGGTCAGATTTAGTTCTTGATACGTTTGTGAATTTCATTTTCCAATTTAAACACTTTAGATTGCCTTTCCCCTCAATCTTGTTCTTTCCGCTTGTGAAAACCGCTTTGTGTGTATTTCATGCGATTAAGTCTCTCGTCTCATCTACTTCTAGGCTTCTGACTATTAAGTTTTTTTTTGTTGTTCTTGTGAATCATGAACGGAGAAGAGGATTTTCGTCCTGAAAATACCAAAGCAACCGAGAGATTCTCAGATGAAATTTGTTTTTTGCTATTGGACAGCGATGCGACATTTTTGGCGAAAATGTCAGAGATGATGCGCGAATGCGGATATAAAGGTATATCATGACCCAATGTTTAAAATAATGATTCTCGCATTTTTTATTTATTGCTGAGCACCTCTATTCATTTGTTGTCTTGGAATGGTAATTTCATCTCACAGTTGTGGCTACTACAAGGGCTGATGATGTGCCGCTTATCATCAATAACAAAGAGAAAAAGATTGATCTTGTACTGGCAGAGTTCCGCTTGATTGAGATGAACAAGTACGAACTTCTTGAGAAAATCAAGTTGATTTGTGAGATTCCGGTTGTTGGTAAGCAAAATGTGTCCCTAATCCATGCTTCTGCTCGTTAATGTTTTCATACCAAGTCTGACAACTTAAATTAATCTTTGCATCTGGATCGTGAATGTTTTCATGAAAAGTTTGAGATCTTAAATATGTCCATGTACAAGTCTGATGAGATTTTGAATTAATCCTTGTTTCTGGATCCTTGATATATTCATGACAAGTATGGGAGAGGCTAGCTTTTAATCATTGTTCTCTCTTTATGTTAACAGTTTTGGGTGCATATGTGAAAGATGCCATTGTGGAATGTCTGCGCAGAGGTGCTGAATTATGTCTGATGAAGCCTCTCATGGAACGCGACTTAAAAATTCTGTGGCAGCTTACAGCCAGGAAACAGTGGCACTTTCTTAGTAAAATTGACATCAACCCACCTGAGAAAAATTGTTCGATCACCCACAGTCAATCTCTTGGAGATAAGCTTAAGAACAATGAACCGAAAACAGAAGATGAGAATTTGAAGTCGGGAGACCAGAAGAAGCCAGAACTGGGATATCCAGATATGCAGAATGAATTCAGAGAAACAGATGGTGAACATCTCCACTTCATCACCTGATGCGTTTAGTTTGCTATTGAGGTTTACTAAAACATCGTTTAATGCAGCTGAATTCAGCCAAGGTAAAACCAGGAAGGATAGAGAGGATACAGACACTGGAGAACAGACAGAAAAGGATTGGGGCGCTCATTTAGGACAACAAAAGAAGCCAAAGCTCATTTGTGCAGGTGAGTTTCACTGATCCATATCCTTGTTTTTGTAACTTATATCAACCAATGTGCAAACTCGTATGATTTATTCAGAAGAAGCCAACAATGAGAGAAAAGAACCAACAGAGATAATGAAGAATGGAGAAGGTAGTGAGAAAAAGGAGGAACTAGAAAAGTCGTCCAGCCAACCTGTTACTGCTGCTTATGGTGAGCATCTCAGACTCAAATAATATTGAATTGATTGCAATATCTTGGAAGTTATTTATGCATTTGTTTTAGGTAACTTAAGATGTAGGTTCTGCTTTGTCATAGTAGGTGATCTCTGAGATATGGTATTAATTATGTGAAACTTCTTGCTGTTCTTAATCATATTATGGTATTTACTTAAAGTAACCAAATTTGGTCTTCGACAGAGAAATATGTATTCAAAGACCGAGATTTTCAGCCTGTGGGACCTGATGAAATTCCATTGAGTCCGCGGGAGTCCTCAAACAATAATGTTGCTGCTCAGCTACAAGTGCAGGCACATGGACCGTTAGATGAAGAACTGATGCAGGATGGAATCAGCCTCTCTGACCTTGAAGATGATCTGCAGGAGGGACAGGACTCAAATGAGGAGGTTGTCAATGAGATCTTCACCGTCCTCGCCAATGATCTTAAACCTTGAATTATGAAGATCTGCATTGCTCTGCCTGTCTCCTGAATAATGAGTATGAGATGTTCGTTTGTGGTTTTTAGTATGTGTTTCCCCCGTTGAAGTCATTATTTTGACTTGGACTTGTTTGTTTCATGAGTTATCGTTTTTTATGTCTTTACATTAACTTTGCTTCGTTGGTTTCTTGAAAATTTCCAATAAACTCACATCTTTGCTAGATGTTTAAACATTGATCGAGTACTGTTTTATTTCCAATAAACGCCACAAACTTAAAACCTTCATTCAATCTTCTTCCCTGGTTTTTACAACAACGCGTACTATTATTATTTCCAAAACTTAATCTTTATACCACCAAAAGAGAAGAGAGCCAAAATGTTAAAGTTCTGTTAACTTTCGGTTAAAGTCTGTAACACACACACTGTTTTATAATAACGATGATATCATAAATAAAATAACGCAAGCCAAAATGGCTGGAGAAGAAGCTTTTAAAAGAGCTCGCAAAAGATGAAAAGCACCCAAAGATTCTTTTAAAACAAAATAACTGGAACTAGTAATTCAGTAACTAAACGTCATCGTCTGATTCAGCATCTTCGTTGTCTGACTCAGGCAAAACATAGTCGACGACATCGAGAGGGTGCCTGTGCAATAAATTCAAAAGCTGTTCAAGGTTTCTTATCCCCCTAAACGGGCTTTGCTCCTCTGCACCCATCTCAGCCAGCTCTGCATCAATCTCAACATCCTCTGCATCTATCTCATCCTCCTCTGCATCCATCTCTATCATTGTTTTTGGATCACTGTAACTCAAAACCTTTAGTCCAAATTTTCCACAGTCATCCACATTCTCAACTCGAAATGATTGCGCTAGTGATCTTCCCATCACTTTAACATGCGACACACTGCAAAAATAATCAACAGAAACGACTTTCACATTGCAGAAGTTGTAAAGTTTTTAAAGAACCTAGAGCAATAGGGAGAGAAGATGTACCATATATAGTATTGGCCATCCATTTCTTGTGTCTGAACTCGACCTAGAAACTCGACTAGCATATACCCACCAATGCAAAGAATGGGTTCTGGTAGCTCAAAGGTCTGCAACCGGTTTTCCTACTCATGGAAACCATCATCGTTTATCTACAGTTCAGGAACTAGCTTTACAATATACTAAAGACGGCAATGACTTGTAACACACCTGAGCCATCGAAAACTCTTGTGAAGTGTATGTCCATACATAGTTGCTTTCAACTGAACTCCTTCCTGGTTCACCTTTTTTCTCCTGTGAATTGTTGTAGCAGGGTGAATTGTCATTTTTGTGGTGACCCAACCAGATACGAACATAATGTGAGGAGTATATCGGATGACCGCGCTGAAAAAAAGCTACAGAAAATGGGTAATCGTTAAGCAACAAAATCAATTAGAGATGCAAAGAAACATTGACAAAGGGATTGCATTGGTACCTTGGAAAGGCTGAACTTTGATTTCGGTAATGACACACACATCACCCTTCAACTTGTAAAGAAGGGTTTCGGGCACTGAAGTTCTGTGTTGCCCTGTACTCGACCAGTATGAAGGGGTATCACCATACCGATCACCTTCTTCGAGTGTGTTTAAGATGCTTTCTACAGGAAAATTATCAGTACTAGAAGCTTTAATGGCATCAGCAATACAGCTTCGGATAGGGGAGGATGTGCATCCTCTAGTCAATAAGGCATAAGCCCGGTGCTCTTTTTCAAGTAGCCTTGCATCCGTAAGGCTACTTGACCCGGCTTCAGAGGACTCTTCATTTCTATCATTTCGTGTTTCTGTTATATGACCCACATTAGATAGCTGATGGAACAACTTCAAGCATAGATTCTTGGAGAGATTGTAATTGATCACTGCAAATGGAAAACCCATTCTGGAAACGTTAACAGCTGTTTTAAGGAAACGAGAGGTAAAAATCTAATCAACCATACTCAAGACTGAACAGAAACAATAGCTCAGATAAACAGATAATTACATGGAAACATTGAAAATAGATAACCATTCAAGAGGAAGGTCTTGAGCTTACCAAACTCTCTCCAGGAGCGGGAGACAGCACTAGCACGGACAATATCGGACGGGTCATCTAGACAAGAAAGAATCGACAGAGACGTGTCGGAATCAAGATTGTTTACGAAATCCATTCTTGTTCGATCAAGCTCAAGTCATCCTACAAAAGATTGAAACTTTTCACGAAACCAACATCACAAAATAACAAAGGAAGGATGCAATTACTTGAGCATTGGCACAAAAAATATTCCGATGTGGAACCACAAGCAGAGACGGTTCAGAGTGGGCGAAGAAACTCAAAATCTATGTATCATAATAATAAACAGGAAGATTACAGAGTACGCAAACTAGAATGAAACTGCGAGGAAGACAAAGGCTAGGAAACACACGCAATCGGAGGAAACCAAACGCCGCAGAAACAACGAAAACGATAGCCGGAATGTAGAAGATTCCGATGAGCACAAAAACGAGAAAAAAAGAATGAATTTTTTTATACCTATATCGATAAACAAACTTCTTACAAGAGCTGAGGCGATGGTGACCCTAGGAAATTGTATTGAATCGAATCGGGGATTTTAGGATTATAGATGACGACCGATTTTACATTTATTCATTTTCGCCAACCGACATAAAATATTACTTCTGTTTTTTTTTTACCTTAAAATAATATTCTGTCCTTTTTTCTTACTCTCAATTATATTCTTACGGTGGTTTAATATTTAATACCTTTTTGCAATTAGTTTTTTTTTTTTAATTTGGAAGTAAATTAGGTGAATTTAATACCGAATATATTTAATAAATAGTAGCTGTTTAAAAAATATATTCATAAATAGTATGCTACAAAAATCGCGTTTCTCTTTGACCCAAAAAAAAATCACACATTCATTTGCTCTCAAGTATTATATGTTTTTTTTTTTTTTTAAAGTATTATATGTTTTTACTAGAATATTAGACTTTGAAGAAAAAATATATCGTTAGATACTTAGATAAGTGTAATACGTAACGTATATGATAATTTTATTCAATTACTAAGAAAGTAAAATGATGCCTAGGATATATTTTTCCTTTTGAATATGTAAAAAATTACAAGAGTTACATAAGCAATTATGAGTATGATTCTCTTTATTTTTTCCTAAAATTAATAATATTTATCATAGATGTTAATATTAAGAAATAATTAACTTTTGAAATATAATAAAAGTACCTATACTTTTAATTTATACAGTCTGTTAATTTAAGTTAATCTTATATGAAAAAGTAAAATTAATCCTTCAAGGTTCAGATCTCAGAATTTTTATTATTTACTACTGATTACATCACCGTCGGTTCGATTCAGTTGAACTAATGATACTAAACATATTAGAACGCCTCAGCTTCCATAATTTCCGGCGAACTCGTTTTCCTCTAACCGACAGCCACCGATTTCTCCGGCGGAGATGGTGAGTCCGACGAGGGACTCCATCCAGTCTTATATGAGCATCACTGGGGCGTCCGAGTCACTCGCGATTCAGAGACTTGAGGTTCGTGCTTTTTTTTTATCTTTCTGAGAGGGGCAATTTCGTGGAATGCCTTTTGCCAAGATTGATTTTGTTATAACACATTTGAGAAGATATGTGTTAGTTCTGTGATCAAATGTGTAAATGCTGCTGGTAGATTAGAAACGTTATGGAATTGGAAGAGTTGGGGTTTTAGGTTTTGTGAAAGTTCACCAAACTCGTTGTCTAGGATCGGTAGAGCGATCTTTGTTTGTCTATCATTGTACATCTCGTTGCGTTACCAGAAAAAAAAGTTGAAATTCTGTATTGACCACAGGAACATGGCAATAATCTCCCTGAAGCAATCAATGGCCACTTTAGAGATGTGGAAAGAAGCATGTATGTTTCTCTATTTCTGTCAGAGTTTTTGAGTTTCCTCTTCGATGATTTTGGTTTTTTCATGGTGTAAGCTGTTTGTTTTGTTGCCTTTCATTTATTGGATTGTCCTTTCAGTTATGATGATTCAAGCTTAGACAGTCGTCCAGACCACAACGTTGTGGAAGATAACAGTCACGTTCGTGTTAGCGAGTCTAGGCCAGTCAGCGAATCGAGGCCAGTCCCAGGCGCACTTCCATCGATCCTCTCTGCTGCTCGGGCATTTAGACCTTCTTTGCTTCTAGATCCCAATTACAGACGAAGTATCTTTAGGCAGCTCAGTGGCTCTGCTCTCTCTGGAAGTCCTTCTCCATCATCTCAAACAGGAGAAGTCACAGGGTTCCCTGCTCACTCTACCTGGGGAAATGATCATACTCGTCCTCCTGGACTTGGACAGGTTGGTGACGGCTATGCTAGACATTCACCAAGCTATGGATCCCAGGTCCATGGTGGGACAAATAGGGATGGTGAACCCTCTTTCTATAGCAACGATGCAGAAGAGGAAATGATCAGAGCTGCCATCGAGGCCTCAAAGAAGGATTTTGAAGAGGTTCGTCACACCACAAGATATAGTTTAGACAATGTACAGTATTCAAGCTTAATCCTGTCTAGCTTCTGTTTTGCATGAGTCTCACATATTTTCCCCTTTTTTTGTTTTCTGTTATTGATGCAGGATCCATCTAGCGTTTTATCTCCGAGAGAGGTTATTAACCGGGAAGATGAGGACAT
The DNA here is from genome assembly GCA_036452645.1 of Capsella bursa-pastoris. Taxonomy (NCBI): domain Eukaryota; kingdom Viridiplantae; phylum Streptophyta; class Magnoliopsida; order Brassicales; family Brassicaceae; genus Capsella; species Capsella bursa-pastoris. The sequence goes on from CP144196.1 coordinate 23,850,951, forward strand.
TGCCCGTGCAATTTCGATGTCCTTAGAGGTAGGCATTAATAGAAATTTCATCTGCTATGTACGATGTTGGCATTTTGTCTCACCTTAGTCTAAATGGCTTTCAGATGGAAGAGCATGAGAGTGCGTTCCGAGACCAACTAGCTGAATTTATGTCTCAGTCCTTGGAGCATCACGACCCATGTCAATCTAATACAATTGAAAGTAGCAGATATCAGGTGTGAAACTAAATTTCTCTTCACCTCTTATAAGCCTCAGTCTTCCAGCCTTCTGACTCATAAGCTATCGAATAATATATATGCATTCTCATTAGTATAGTTTGGGATGCTTCCCTTTACAGTTTTCACTAGTTTTGTTAGTGGACATCCATGTTACATACTAAGTTAGCCACACTTTTATTTGTTGAAAACCTTTAAGCTATCTTGCTAACTAAAACCTTTGTACTTGAAGCCTGGTAGCTCTTCAGTGCAAGACACGGGTGAAGACATGAAACAAAAGCAGCCAATTAATACCAGCTCCCAACACAGTCAAGATCTCCAGAATGTTGAAGCTTCTCATCCTGAAGAGGTAAATTATTCAAAACAAGTTCGTTTATTCTTATAAGTTAAAGTAGCCAGTGAAGAACAATTTAACATCATCTTAGCGACTAGCTTCTCATTGCTCTTTGTTCGTCATACTAAATTTTCACCTCCTATTGCTCGACTGCTACTAGTGGGGTGGCATTCCGTCAAAAGAGCTTCAGGAGGCAATAATGCTGGAAAAGGCACTCTTTAGTGGAGTAGCTAAAGAAAGTGCTTCACATAATAATCAACATGGAATTTTCAAGGAGTCACAATCTCCCGGTAAAAGGGTAGTTGGAGAGGTAATTCGATTTTCTTGTAAGGCATTGATTAACTGGAACATGAAAATTGACATGAACATAATTCAGGCTGTGAACAACTCCTCTGCAGAAATCCATGGTAGAACTTAGTCTACAAAATAGGTGTTGTAATCAGAATGACCCGTAGATTTTCAACCATCTACAAATTTTGTATGCTTAATAGTTTTGAAATGTGGTTAACATTTATTTTATGACTAGAGATCCATCGCTAGGTATCCTTAATAGTTATTTTGGGTAATAATGGCCGCGCCAGTGAAAGCTGATACTGTTCTCCAGTTTCATTGTTTAGTTCTCATTTTCACTGTTTTGGGTACCTCACTTATGGCAGGAAGCTGAGGGATCTTCGACTACGAGGAAGACAGCGCTTCCCATAGAGCCAGCAGTCGACAATGAAGATGCCATCACTCTACTTGTTAGAATGCCAGATAGCAGCCGTCATGGTCGCCGCTTTCTCAAGTCAGACAAGCTTAAGGTGAATTTCGTGAGACGTAATTAATTAGTGAGGTAAACATTTTTCGTATTCAAGCTTATTTAACTGTTGAGTTTTTGAAATGCAGTACCTTTTTGACTTCATAGATGCTTCTGGATTAGTCAAACCTGGCACATATAGAGTGGTAAGCCTAGTGATGTGCTGTAGCTATTTTCCTGCATTATCTCAATGCAACTTCTAATTATTCAAGTCTTTCTATCCCTTCCATCTTGGTTTATTTTTCCTGGTACTAAAAGCATTATAAGTGCCTAAGTGGTGTGAATTTTGTTGGTAAACAGGTTAGACCATATCCTCGACGTGCTTTCAGCCTTCAAGATGGTGCTTTAACTTTTGAGGAACTTAGTCTCACCAACAAACAAGAAGCGTTGTTTCTTGAACCACTGGTGTAGCAATGTAACCAGAGATGTTGATAGCATAAACTAGTTGAGTTCAGTGTACTGTAAGTCTGTAAGCCCTTTATTAGCTAACTGCATGGTCACACACTTTGTAGTAAACTCAGTTCATTTGCTCACAATTAATCTCCGGTTTGAAACAATTGATCTGGTGTTTGTTTCTTCATTTGCCAAAAGTCTATTTGTGTGTACAAAATATTTGAAGAAAAAAAATGGAGCTACTTATTTTATGAATTATTCCAAGCTTGATGACTGATCAGGCGCAGGTGCGGTCCAGTACTCCTTCACAAGAAACAAAATCTTCTCCCTTTCAAGAGGTCCGTTCTCATGATCTCCTATTCTCCCTTCCCATTGCATCGCATCTGTTATCTTCTTCACTTTGGTTAAAACATCAACGTCGTCTCTGATGACCACGCTTCCCTTTGGTCTTAGAATCCTGTCCATTTCTAGCAAGATATCTTCCATATCACATCTGTCTTTGTACATACTGAATACTGAATCGGCATGGATGAAATCGTACGTTCTTGGGTAAGTTGACATGGCTTCACACCTGTTTAAGAGTTAATGAAGAAAGAAAAAATCAATGAAAACAACCCAAAATAATGCTTATTCGATTATTAGAAATAGGAACTTTACCAGTTTTGATACGTTCCGATCAACCCTCGCTCATAGATAACTCCAAGGGTGTTGACGCTGGCCTCCATAGGGACAACGTTCATGACCCAGACAGGATCATCGACTAAGGCTGAGGCAAAACCCCCAAGATGAGCGTTCATGTCAAGTAAGTTTCTGTATCTTCCCGTCTCCGCGAGCTGCTGGTCAAAGCGCTTGTAGTAAGACACTCTTCTCTGCCATGTCTCTGTGTTGCTGACAAAGTCATCCTCAGTGATCCCTTCCAAGCTTCCACTTTTGATCCTCGGAGGAACAGCATTTAATCTCTCAGGCCATCTTGCCAACTTCCCACCTGCTTCTTCTTTGATCTCAGATCCTGTTACTTCCGGCAACGGCGTCAAACATGTTTCAAGCTTAGTGTACCTGGAAACCCAAAACAGAGCAAACAATGATCTAGTCAAATACAAATCTTTCTTTCTAGTGAGACCATTTCTTCTTGTCTAGTAATCAAATATACCAGGCCTGGTCGGGTAGTGTCCGGTGGCAGAAGGGAGGGCGTCCTAGAGCTATCCGATTGCGCTTACAGTGAATATGGTTGGTGGGTTTCTGCCATACCGCAAGATCCTCTCTCTGCACCAATTTCTTCCAACACAAGCTCCTAGCGACCCTCTCGATCTGAGACTGCTCCGACTTGAGATCGTCTCTAGTTCTTTCCCAACCCTTCCAATGTCTCTGCCAGTTAATCGGCGGTCCCGACAGAATCCAATACCCGCCCGGTCTCAGTACCCTATCCACCTCTATCAGATACGTCCCGTCTGCTCAAACAAAAACAGTAGTCAAAACACACATATAAGAAAGAGAATGCAAAATGAAAATGTGACTCGAGAGGGTAAGGGTAAAGTTACTGTATTGGCCCCAAGGGATGAGGCAACGAGAGCAATGGGCAATGTCGAAGGCTCTGGCCGGGAATGGGAGCCTAATAGAGGCTAAGACTCCGATAATGGCAGGGACTCCTCTCTCAAGTGCGAACTGAACCTGAGCTTCGTGTGTGTCTCTCGGTGCAAACGACATCGTTACTATGTTCCTCGACATTAGATACGCCCCAAAGCTCGCTACCTAGTAGTAGTATCATCATTAGTTTTAGACGGTCGATAAATATATTGTCTTCACATAACCTATGATCATAAACTCTATAATTAAATTACCCATAAACATCTATAAGACAAAACAAATAGTTTAAAAGTATTTTGACCACTTTACTTCCATTTGAAGATTGAAACTATCGATACTAAAGAAATCCATAGTTTCTATCTGATGGCTCCCTTAGCCAGCAATTACTTAGCTGTACAACAATTTAATTACTTGTTGGGTGAGATTAAAAGGTAGTAATAAAGGATTACAGCCAGATTAAACAATAAATTGAAAGAAAAAAATAGAAACTTGTTATTCCTTGCCAATAAGAGAAACAGAAAATTAGGAAAACTTAGCAAATTTGTTTCCAGTTTTGATCCTATTGACTTTTTTAAAAAATCTACTTGTGACTTCAATGCTTCTATTCCATATTACGACAATCCTATCTATCATTCTCACTCTGCTGTGTCAGAATATTCTCCTTGTCATAAATTTAATACAGACCAAAATTCTTATCTTTTCAAATAATTTTAAATAACAATTAACAAATTCCATAAATCTAATGAGGTATATCGCATGCCAAATTGGAAATAAAATTTCTCTTGACTTCACCTAAATCAACTACTAATTTACAGTAGGATACACGTCTTTGCATCAATCTATGAACAAAGGGAACATCAATACATGGTTTCAATGTAAAAATGCACAATCATCAATTAGTTTGACATGAATCTATCTACACGCTACTTCACAAACTTATTAATAACTAGTTCCACTAAATCTACTCCCCCATAGTAAATGTCCATGAAAATTTGCAACAAAAGAAAAACAACAAGAAAACTTCAAAATGTATGACATCACAAGCATGGGATGAAACATGGTAACATGAACAGAGAGCCAAAAAAAAAAAACAGAGACATCACATGAACAATACAAAAGAAGTGAACACAACAAACAAACAAACAAAAGAGTAATCTTAACTTACCCCACATCCAGTATCAATGGCTGTCCGAATGGATCCGTCTTTGAGATTTATCAACCGTCCGATCTCGTCGAGGTAAGCATCAGCTCCACGTGGAAACATCGTACCACCACCAGGAAATAAAAACCTATCCTTCTCATACCTCACCCAGTTCTGATTCTTCTTCTCCACCGTTAGCTCCGTGTGCGGCACGTTAGCAAACCACGCCACGTCACGGCTCTCCGGCCACCGGTATGGCACGGTGTAACCGTACGGCGCTGGAATCCGGCAACGGAGCATCTCGTGTTTTTCCGGACAGTGTCTCTCTCTGTATATAAGCCTCTCTCTCGGGAAACTCAAAGACCGGTTCACGAACTCGCACGGCGTGTACTCCGAGAATTCGACGCCGCACGGCGGGATTTGAGTGACACGCTCCGCAGACTCCGTCGGAGGAGGGTCGGGGGCTGTGTGACGGGCAGCGAAGTTGAGAACCGGTGCGGCTTGACGAGGAAACGTGCAGGACACGGACGTAAGCTCGTGGTTTGAAAGGGACGAGTGTGAGATTCCTCTGCCGGAGTGTTGCCATACTCCGAAGAGGTAAGAGGCGGCGCAGAGGATCGCGACTAGGATCACTCTGTATAGGTTAGCGTGTTTTGCTCTGAGTGATAACTTTGATAGCTTCGTCGGCCACCGATAGTTCGCCATGACTCTGACCGGAGAAAAGAAAAAAACGAAACTTCCACAAAAGATGTGATTTTTTTGCTCTCTTTTTTTTCTTAATTTTCTTGGTTGCAAGTGTAAGTAAGATGAATCTTTTTATTTATATGAGGTGACAGTCAGCTTTTCCATATATATACATACATCCTTCCACCTCTGTAGTCTGTATGTAGATATTTTATTTTATCGAAAATACTAATTTCCCATTTATTGATCTGTTAATTTCAATGTATATTACAATTAATTAGGAAAAACATCTTTTTAAACATTTTACATTCAAAACTGATTTTAAGTATTTCAAAAAAGAATATGGGCTAATTATTGTTTGGCTTTTGTGATTTCATATTAAAAAATTGGAGTCAGGGCTTTAAGATTTGGAATATTTAATTTCTTAAAAAAAAAATATAGTCTATTTTTGTAGTTTTCGTATAAAACTTAAAACTGTATAATATATATAGATTTTTTTTTTTCATTCACACAGTTACGATTACATTATACGACAGCGGTCTTCGTTGTTTTTTCATTGTTTTTTTCATTGTAAAACTGGCGCTGCTTTTTTTTTTTTTGTCATCAAATAAAAAGCTAACTCAAATGAGCCAACTTGACGGACAATTGTTTACAAACTTAATCATATGCGGACTGGAACGAGCTTTGCGTGCCAAATAATCCGCTTTTACATTCAGATTTCTAGGAATAAGAGATAAAGAAAAATATGAGAATTCTTCCCTATCGCTCTTAATATCCTCCAGGTAGACAGAGAAAGCCGGCCACTCTTGAGGAGAAGACACCATCTTCACCAAGTCCGAACAGTCGGTAAGAAAAACAACATCTCGGAAGTCATGGCCAATCATGCATCGCATCGTCCACACCAGAGCCTCTACTTCTGAATGAAGAGGGGAAAGACTTCTTCGGAGGTTAGAAGCTCCCATCGTCGTAGAAGAATCATGCGCATGCTGACAAAACCATCCTAAACCTGGTGGCCTTCCAAGACCCGTCAATGAAACAACGATAACCCGTAACCCTGGAAAACTGGCGCTGCTTGAAAGTTACAGTATAGATTCTTTTATGATTTTTTTTTTAAACTATAAATTGTGCTTTTCTTTTTTTATGATCGTCATTTAATTGGTTTAGTCATTAATGACTACATGCATTTAACACAATGCTTAGTCAATTTTTCATACTGGAGTCTTAAAATCACCTAAATACGCGTATGACTAGATTAGATGGATTAATTACTCGGCTTACCCATTTTAAAGAGATACGCTTAAAATGGAAATCTAAATTATATTTCAATTTCAGTGATACCACTAAATGTTGTTAATCTGAGTCCTGTATCTATCTATTTAACTATCATAAGACGGACGCTCCTATGAGGCTATGACACCTAGCACGTGAATGGCTTCTATGGAATTTAATACCAAACCTTTGTACAATGCTATGTGTGTTAAGTTATATATTTTGTTCTTTAAATCAATTTGGAATTCAAATTTTCCAAAAATATAAAAGACAATTTGCAGCTTCTATAGCCTACGGTTATCCTAATATGACTAAAAAATCAGAGAGACGCGTAAATTTGATTATTTATTATGGTTTCTTTAGTCTTGTTTAAATCCTAATCTTATGTGTGTCGTATTAATGCATGTTAATATGTTATCGTCACATTGTTTTGGACCGTAAAAGGACGATCCACTAATATCTTTGCCTGGCCTTAATTAGGCCCAAATTACATATTAAGGCCCAAGTCCAACAGCCCCCGAAATAAAAGTCAAAAAAACATTCCATTAAATATTCTTAAATCAATTAAAGTAGTGAAAGAGCCCACCCAGTGCCCGTATTCACCGTCCTCCGCCATACACACCAGACACACTAGACCGCTCGTTACTAAAGCACTGAGAAAAACAAATGTGGATTTGATCTGATCACACACACACAAAAATAAGTTTAGTAATATTATTATAATCGCCGACAATTTCTTCAGATCTCCAAAAGCTTAAAATCTTATAATATAAAACATCCTAATAAGATTTGCATCTGATCTTGGTTTCGAAGACGAACAACTTCTTCGAGTGAGTGGTGAAGCTGAAGGCGATGGGGCACCTGAGTCTACCTGCGTCGAAGCGTAATCCTCGTCAATGGCGTCTCCTCGACATCGTAACCGCTGCTTTCTTCGGTATCGTACTCCTCTTCTTCATCCTTTTGTTCACTCCTCTTGGCGATTCCATGGCGGCTTCTGGTAGGCAAACGCTGCTTCTCTCGACGGCTTCAGATCCGAGGCAACGGCAGCGATTGGTGACTTTGGTTGAAGCTGGTCAGCATTTGCAGCCGATCGAGTATTGTCCGGCGGAGGCTGTTGCTCATATGCCTTGCGAGGATCCCAGGAGGAATAGTCAGCTTAGTAGAGAGATGAATTTCTATAGGGAGAGACATTGCCCCTTGCCTGAGGAGACTCCGCTCTGCTTGATTCCTCCTCCTTCTGGTTATAAAATCCCTGTTCCTTGGCCTGAGAGCCTTCACAAGGTGATTTTCTTGTTTGATTCGAGCTTCTGTATATTTATCACTCAGGATAGTGTTAGGTGGATCGTCGTCTACGAATTAACTTAGATTCGAAAAACTAGCCTTAGTTCTTATTGGACTTTCTATGAGATATAGTTCGATATCTTTGGCGATGTTTGAAACTTGTGCTTTGGGTTAGGCCTTAACTGTTAATGCTGGTTGTTTCAACATTTGTAGATCTGGCATGCAAACATGCCATATAATAAAATTGCTGACCGGAAAGGTCACCAAGGATGGATGAAAAGGGAAGGGGAATACTTCACTTTTCCAGGCGGTGGCACCATGTTTCCTGGCGGAGCAGGCCAATACATTGAGAAACTTGCGCAGTATATTCCGCTTAGTGGTGGAACTCTCAGAACTGCGCTTGACATGGGATGCGGGGTAAGAATCATTATTACTCTTTTTTAATTCATGTTTTGCTCTGTGTAACATTGTTACAATAAGTTATGTTTTGCTCTGTCATCTGTGTAACATTGATACATTTGCAGGTTGCAAGTTTCGGAGGCACTCTTCTATCTCAAGGCATTCTAGCCCTCTCATTTGCTCCAAGAGATTCACATAAATCGCAAATTCAGTTCGCCTTGGAAAGAGGAGTTCCTGCATTTGTTGCCATGCTTGGCACCCGTAGACTCCCCTTTCCTGCATACTCCTTTGACTTGATGCATTGTTCCCGATGCTTGATTCCTTTTACCGCTTACAGTGAGTCCCTTGGGTACAATTCCTCATATCTGGTATGTGTTGCCATTTGTAGAAGCAATTAGTCTTATCCTGTTTGGTGATTGGTCTGTAGATGCAACTTACTTCATCGAAGTAGATAGGTTACTGCGTCCTGGAGGATATCTTGTAATCTCTGGCCCACCTGTACAATGGCCTAAACAAGACAAAGAATGGGCTGATCTTCAGGCGGTAGCTAGAGCTTTGTGCTATGAGCTAATTGCGGTTGATGGAAACACTGTCATCTGGAAGAAGCCTGTTGGAGATTCATGTTTGCCCAGCCAGAATGAGTTTGGGCTCGGGTTGTGTGATGAGTCTGTTCCGCCAAGTGATGCATGGTGAGAATTTTCTTTTCGTGTAATATTGTGGCTGTGACTTCTGACCTGTATGGAATCATGTTAAAATGAAAATTGAAGTCTTTGTTTTTTTCTCCTTATTTCAGGTATTATAAATTGAAGAAGTGTGTTACTAGGCCATCGTCCGTCAAAGGAGAACTTGCTCTGGGAACTATTTCTAAATGGCCGGAAAGGCTTACTAAAGTTCCTTCTAGGGCAATTGCCATGAAAAACGGATTGGATGTGTTTGAAGCAGATGCAAGGCGGTGGGCAAGACGAGTTGCTTATTACAAGGATTCTCTGAACTTGGAGATAAAATCTCCAGCTGTCCGCAATGTCATGGACATGAATGCCTTCTTTGGAGGCTTTGCCGCAGCCCTTGCATCTGAAAGTGTGTGGGTTATGAATGTTATTCCAGCTAGGAAGCCATTAACTCTTGACGTGATTTATGACAGAGGTCTCATCGGTGTTTATCATGATTGGTTAGTCACTTTTTTTGTTTATATATTTGATCAAAGCAAAGAGTTAGTTATGTTATCTCTCTTGTTTTTATGTTCCACAATTCTTTGGAGTTAAACCCCTATTATTTGGTTCTTGCAGGTGTGAACCTTTTTCAACGTATCCTCGTACGTATGATTTCATCCATGTATCGGGAATTGAATCACTAATAAAACGACAAGACTCAAGGAAATCCAGGTATAACGAATGTCAAACCTTTCTTGATTGCTAACACGGTCCCTGGCTTATCTGGTTCACCTAAACTGAGATGTCTAATATGCATACAGGTGTAGCCTAGTAGATCTAATGGTAGAGATGGACAGAATATTGCGTCCAGAAGGAAAGGTTGTGATCCGAGACTCTCCTGAGGTGCTAGACAAAGTCGCACGAATGGCTCATGCTGTAAGATGGTCTTCTTCCATACACGAGAAAGAACCTGAATCCCATGGAAGAGAGAAGATTCTTATTGCAACCAAATCTCTCTGGAAAATGCCGTCAAACTCCCACTGAACACACACACGCATAAAAAAAGAAAAGAGAGGGAAGAAGAAGCTCTTCTCAGTCTTGTAGGTACTGTCACTTTCTTTCCAGCCCCAATCTGTCTGTCTCTAAGACACCAACCAGATGATATACATTTTTGTGTTCGTGACATTGCCTCTATATGTATTACAATCTTATAATGTCCTCCTGATAATGTTAATTCTTGGTCACACGTGGTTGTGTCAGTGATTTGTGTGCGGGGTCTACCTTTTAGAAGCAACTTGTGACCTACATGAGTAAAGTATGCATGTGACTCCGCGTATAGTTTTTGTACTGGAGACAATGTATTAGGTGCACGTCCTGGATACGTATTTGATGTATTGAAAACCCCAGCTTACTGACAATTCCTATGATTCGATGTTTTAGTTACAAATATATTTTATATGGAGTACTATATAAATTGTTGGAGTTATATTGATATTTTGGATGAGAAACGGACACAATAGAAGAATTCTCTTTTTCCAGTACTTGACTTCAGGTGGGGAGACATTTTTTGGTAAAAATCCCGAGAGAGAAAGAAGGCTCCAATTGGATTGGAAAAAGAAGAAGAAGAAGAAGAAGAAGTTGAGGACATTAATGCAACAAAGGTTCGGTCGTCCTCTTTTGAACCATATTTGTTGTCTCAATAATTGATCTTCTTATTATGCTATATAACGTCAAAGACAATCTGATCGTTTATTATCTGTTTGAACGTAACATCATCGACATACTAGAGGATTCAATTTAGATGTGACTCTTGACTGAAATGTCATGTTAGAAAAGTCTAGTCTTTGCTATGTTTCTGATTGTCTTTGATTTGTTTCTATGTTCAATAGTACTGTTATATAATGGTAAATTCGTTGAGGTTGAAATATCCCACATGAAACATGGTCCGTAGTCCGGTCATTTTGATGCTAACATTCACATAAAAATGTTGAATCTCCTCTATTTTTTTCTTTGTTGTATGACTCTGGCAAAAATATTCTTAGATCTTTTTGCAATCTCTGGTTTACTGGAGTTGGATTTACTCAACCTATTACGGTAGAATTATTGATCCGGATAATTATTCTGCTTGTTGAAGTTGAATGGTTTATGGTAATTGCCAAATTAAACCCAACAATGTAAATGACGTTGTTCTTTACACCATCAAACAGGCCAAGACGGGAATGAGTATTCCTCTTTGCTTTCAAACCTTTTTATCCACCAAACCCTATTGCTTCATTTATTTATTTTCACATCAATAAGAGAAGAGAAGCCGAAGGACTTTGAAATTTTATTTTCTGTAAATTAGTTACAGCCATCACAATGTATATATTACCAAAAAAAAAAAAATGATTGGAAAAAGACCTACCTGAAATGATAAATAGGAAAAGTTCGAGTGTAAATTGTATGGAGTGCTTGCTGGTCGGTTATTGAGTGGAACCGACATTCCCATGTGCTTTAAACCGAACCAAACCAAACCAATATGATCCACTACTTCCCTTAGTGTAACGATCCATATATGCGGTTCAATTAATTCTGGCTTTACAAACACTAATGACAATAACTCTCAGCTAATTTTGTATGTTTCGTCTTTCCGTCATCAGTTTTTGTATGCTTAAACCAACATGTTATACTTTTTGTATATTCCAAAGATTAATAGTTGAGCTATAAATTTACCACTGAAGTAATTTACATTCGATATGGGATGAAGTTTCTGCCGGCAATTGTCACCTAGAAGTCACATGTGGACACCGCTATATATATATATAAAGCCTATTAACGGAAGCTATTCACGAAAAATCTAGATCACAAGTATAGTAACTATAGAAACACTTGAAAGATTTATAAAGAATAACTCTCTTTATTGTTTAAGAAACTCGCTCAAAACTTAAGCTCTCAATCTCTCAATGTCTCACACTTAATGTCATTACTCGACATCTATATTTATATGAAAACCTATTCCTAATCCTATTAGAAATACATACACTTAGATAACTCCTAAAGCATATGATCATTATCTCTAACTAAACCATTGCTCGGTTTAGGACTAGGATAGCTTCATCTCCAAGTTATCACTTCAAGCTTATCTCAACATTCTCCCCCTTAAGCTTGAAGTCTTCTTTTGCCAAGTCTTGAACACCAATGAACTCTCTCATTTCCTTGAACTTGATTTTCCCTAAAGTCTTTGTAAGTATATCCGCCTTTTGCTCATTGCCGGGAACATGCTTCACTTCTATTTGCTCATTCTCCACGCATTCTCTTATGAAGTGATACCTCCTATGTATATGCTTGCTCCGACCGTGAAATACCGGATTCTTAGTAAGAGCTATTGCTGACTTGTTGTCCATGAGTAGTGTAACCTTTTCACTAGGCTTCCCCGTGACCTCACTAAGTAAATCGGCTAACCAAATTGCTTGCCTCGCAGCTTCTGTTCCGGCCATGAACTCAGCTTCACAAGAAGACATTGCCACGGTTTCTTGTTTATGTGTGTTCCAAGAGATCGGACTTCCTCCAAGGTAGAAGATGTGACCAGCCGAGCTTCTCCCGTCGTCCGGATCCACGTTATGACTGCTATCACTATAGCCCACAAGCCTCGGTACTTTAGCACTTGACCGTTTAAACATAAGTCCGAGTGATGTAGTACCCTTTAAATACCTTAGGCATTGTTTCATTGCAGCTCCATGAGATTGCTTTGGGTTATGCATGTATCGACTTAAAATTCCAATACAATACGTCAAGTCCGGTCTTGTATGAAGTAAGTATCGGAGGCAGCCAACGTTTTTCCTAAACATCGTAGCATCAATGCTCTTCTCATGCTCTGATTTGGCAAGTTTTAAACCGGTTTCCATGGGAGCATGAACCGAGTTACAATCCTTCATTCCAGCCTCTTCTAAAATCTTGAATGCATATCTCTTTTGGCTTAATGCAATTCCTTCCTCGTGTTGGAAAACTTCGATACCGAGATAGTATGTTAAACGTCCGAGATCACTCATCTCAAATTTAGTAGCCATTTCACTCTTAAACTCCAATATAAGCTTCATGCAAGTCCCTGTGACAAATAGATCATCAACATATACGGCTATAAGAAGGTAATCGTTTCTTACTTCCTTGCGATAGACGGAAGGTTCTTTTGAACACTTGATGAACTTGAGCTCCATAAGGATTTGATTCAACTTGTGATTCCAGGCCCTTGGTGCTTGTCTTAGTCCATACAAGGCCTTCTTAAGCTTGTAAACTTTGTCTTTGAATTGCTTGTATTCAAAACCTTCCGGTTGCAAAACATAGACCGTTTCTTTTAGCTCACCGTAAAGAAAGGCGGTCTTTACATCGAGATGATGTATCTCCCATCCGTTTGCAGCCGCAAGGTTAACAAGTAGTCTTATAGTCTCAAGGCGAGCCACTGGGGCAAAGACTTCCTCAAAATCAACCCCATATTGCTGCACATATCCTTTGGCAACAAGTCGGGCCTTGTACTTGTTGATACTCCCATCGGCATTCATCTTGAGTTTAAAAACCCACTTTAAGCCAATTGCTTTTACTCCATCCGGTAAGTCCACAAGATCCCAAGTTTGATTTTTTTCGATAGAATGAATCTCATCTTCACATGCAAGCATCCATTCTTTCTTTCCTTTTGCTTCATGATAGCTTCTCGGTTCATTGTTTAAACACATCAAAAGTGTCTCTCCTTCTTCCTCAGCAAGTAATGCATAGTCTTGGAGGTATTGAGGTTTTTGTACTTGTCTCGTTGATCTCCTTAAAGCAATAGGTTGATTATTATCTTCTGAGCTTCCGACGTCAAGTTCTTCTCCACTCTCTTGTTCAATATCCGAAGTATCATCTTCACGATCAGAATTGTGATTATCAACCTCCATTTGTTCTGATTCTTCACTTTCCCGTTCTTGTATACCACGGTTTCCAAATTCCTCAAAAGTAAAACTGAACTTTCCTCCATGTTCATCCTCCGGATTACTCAACTTCCAATTCCATCCTTTAGGTTCATCAAATATCACATCGCGACTTACAATTACTTTCCTTGTTTGCGGATCAAGTAATCTATAAGCTTTGGAACCTGGTTCGGTTCCTAAATGCACAAGCATACGCGACTTATCCTCAAGCTTCTTTAGGTGTGGTTTCTCCACTTTTGCGTATGCAACACATCCAAAGATCCGAAGATGATCAATGTTAGGCTTTTTAGATCTAAAGACTTCATATGGTGTCTTGTCCGAGAGTGCTCTTGTTGCGATACGATTTATCAAATACGTGGAGTGTCTAACAGCCTCTCCCCACAAGTAATTCGGCATGTGCATGTGTTTTAAGATGCTTCTAGACATCTCCATTAGGGTTCTATTGCGTCTCTCGACTACTCCATTCTGTTGAGGCGTGTATGGAGCAGTGAGATGTCGATTTATACCCACTTCTTCACAAAAGGACATGAATTCTTGTGATACAAACTCCCCTCCTCTATCTGTTCTGAAAGTTTGGATGTGAAGTCCTGTTTCTTGTTCCACAAGTTGTTTAAATTTCTTGAACTTTGCAAAGGCTTCACTCTTCTCTTTTAGCAAGCTTATCCACATGTATCTCGAGTGATCATCTATAAGCACAAAGACATACTTGTTTCCGGCAGTCGTGCTTGGTGATATAGGACCACACAAATCTCCATGAATTAGCTCAAGTACTCTCTTTGCTCGAAACGAAGTGGCTTGTGGAAACATTTTTCTTGTTTGCTTTCCAAACAAACAAGACGCGCATAGCTCCTTCTCAACAACCACTAGAGGGATACCTTGAACCAACTCCTTTTGTATCATTGACTTGATTCTCTCGTGGTTTATGTGACCTAATCTTGCATGCCACCTGCTAGAGTCACTAATTTTGGTTAGATTTAAAGAGGCAATGTTTCGAATTTTCATGCTAACCTTGTACAACCGATTCTTTGATCTATCGGCTTTGACAAGAAGCTTTCCTTCTCGATCATGTATAGTCAATTGCTCCCCTCTCATCCGTATGTCACAACCAGACTCCGTAGCTTGCCCGAGACTAATGATGTTGATTTTTAAATCCGGAATAAAGTACACATTGGTCATCTTTCTTGCTTCACCATTCATGTCGATAAAAGAGATTGTGACTTTTCCTTTGATAGCTATGCATGAGTCATCACCAAATCGTACTTTCCCGGTGATAGAATCATCAAGTTTATCAAAGTACCTTCGATCACCCGTCATGTGGTTGCTAGCTCCATTGTCGAGGTACCAAAGATTTTCTTCACCGATGCTTATGTCAAACTTGCTAGGAATACAATGCTTCTCGTTGAGGTAAACGACTTCATGTAGCATGAGTTCGTCCGCATCTTGCGTGTCATTGTTCTCAGCAGCTTCTTCTACTTCTTGTAACTTCAATAATCGATCAGGACAGGAGGAGGCGTAGTGCCCAAGCTTGTCGCATCGAAAGCATGTTATCCTGGATGTGTCTTTTCCTCCGTTGGATCTTCCTCGACCACGACCTCTGTTTCGTCCTCCTCTGCCTCTTCCGCGTGTATCGTTGTTATAATCCCGATTTGATTGTCCATTCGAGTTTGTATACATGAGTTTGCCATTGTTGTCTTGACTATCTTCTTCCTCAAGGGTGCGTTCTTCATATGTTTTTAGACGTCCAATAACCTCATCAAACGACATCGTGTTAAGATCGAAGACTTGCTCAAGTGTAGCAACTATTTGAATGTACTTTTGTTGGGGAAGACTTTTAAGAAGTTTCTTAACAAGTTTCGGCTCTTTCATGGTTTTGCCAAGAGCCGCAGCCTTGGAAGAAATTTCAGCAATCTTTCCCGCAAAGTCGTCGATCTTGTCGGAATCCTTCATCGCGAGCTTGTCGAACTCAGCCATCAACGTTTGGAGTCTAGCTTCCTTGACTCTATCCGCACCCATGTGTCGTGTGTTAATCGCATCCCACACCTTTTTTGCTGTATCTAGGGCACCAAACTGAAGAACAAGTGTTTCGGGGATGGATTGAAACAACAATGCTATGGCCATAGTGTTTTTCTCGGGATCGATCGCTTCTGTCACGGGTTCAATTGCTTCTCATACCTTATGAACTTGAAGTGTAATCTTCATGCGTATGGCCCAGACGGTGTAGTTGACGGATGTAAGCATGGGACACACGATAGAAGAACTTCCACTTGCTCGTGGCTTAGGGTCAGCAACGACGATATCAGCCATGGTGTGTTTAGGATCGGTTTAGAGGCTCTGATACCAAATCTAGATCACAAGTATAGTAACTATAGAAACACTTGAAAGATTTATAAAGAATAACTCTCTTTATTGCTTAAGAAACTCTCTCAAAACTTAAGCTCCCAATCTCTCAATGTCTCACACTTAATGTCATTACTCGACATCTATATTTATATGAAAACCTATTCCTAATCCTATTAGAAATACATACACTTAGATAACTCCTAAAGCATATGATCATTATCTCTAACTAAACAATTGCTCGGTTTAGGACTAGGATAGCTTCATCTCCAAGTTATCACTTCAAGCTTATCTCAACAAAAAAGTTTCGGATAATCCGGCCCTATTTTCCGAACAAACCTTTCCTGTAAACAGTTCAATATGTACACTACTTTGTCTTCTAACAAACAATTCACTCTGCGGGTTCACTCACCTCCGATGGCATTTCTTGCATGCATTCGGACAATGGTCACAACCATAGCTAATTCGGTCTTTCCATCATACCCGCATTTCTAGACTGCTTCTTCCAATAAATAAATTAAACAGCCATGAACATGTTGTTGTCTTAAGAGGGATATCTTCAGACAGCAGTCAAAAACAACCAAGTGTACCGCGAGTGAGACGAAAAGTTACACCATCTAACTTTTTTTAATAAGAATCATCACTTCGCACTATTCAACGTTTTTTTTTTGTAGTTAGTATAGATACCAATCCGGAAATAAAATGTGTATTTATCGGTGACACATTAGCATGACCGCTATTCCATAAAAGCTACTTATATGTGCAGACTACAAAGGAAGGAAGTAACATTCAGTTTTCATGCCATGATAATAAAAATCTAATAATTGAACATATTAAATTTAACGAAATCATCATCTCACCATTTAGGGCATACAAATTAGCTCAATAATGGAGCTTAGAAAGACTAATTATGGAATGTCGTTTGGTTGACACAAAAGCTCGCTTCTTCATGTCGTCAACTTACAAAATCATAGATTCTTTCACAAAACTTTTTTTAAAAAATAAAGATTCTATAGCCTATTTTTATATTTATACTAATAGAGAGACTATCAAAGTCAGTATAAATCAGAAAGTGCATTGTCAAATAAGTAATTGAAAGAAAAAAAAAGGATCATATGCATGAAAGTATGGTAAAAACGTTTTGCGGGCGAGTAGAGAAATAATATATATGAAGGCGCGTGGGGTAAAGTAGAAAACGTTATAAAGAGAGAAAAAGTCAACCGACTCGTTCATTTTGGTAAATGAGAGTCTCTCTCTCGTGCATTCGTATCTCATCATCCTCTTTAACGTTTTTTTTTTTAACTTTCTTTTTTCATCTTTCAGTTAATTTGTTTTTTTTTATAAAATTGTTTTTCCATTCATATAAAGTTTCATTTTTATGGAAACAATCTAGAGATAATTAGGGGTTGATGGGTTCAATTTATGTGTTGGCTTGATTCTATTTCAAAATTTTCAATAATTATTTTTCTATGCTAAAAAGGGGTAATTGTACTTGCAAAAGTGACTTTTTAGTTTCTAAAATATTATTGAAGAAAAAGGTTAATTATATTTTTTAAACAATATCTAGTAGATTTAACTTTTAGTACAGTTTGGATTTAAGTTTCACTACCTTTTTAAAAATAAAAAATCTATTATTTTATTTGAAAGATTTTAAAAATGAACAAATGTCATTAGTTTGTTCAGATTTAGTTTTAATTTTAATACATATTTTATATAAAGACAATTTTGATAAAAAAAAAGTCAGGTCAGTTAAAGAAGAAAAGTCAGGTCAGTTATAGTTCTTTTTTGGATTTGAATTGCATTAGATTTTTTTTTTAATAATAGATTCACTTTTATGAAAAATTGATGAAAACACTTAAAAAAATGAAACTAAAAATTGTCAAAATGCATTAAACAGAAAAAAATGAAAAAGAAAGGTAATGAAAGAAGAAAACAAAATCTAAAAAAAAAAACAAAAAAAGGCATGACCGTCGCTCTCATTGTCTTTAAAAACTAAATTATTAAAAAAATAAAAATAAATAAAAAATAAAAAAGAGTCAAAATCCAACATGCAAGTGTGAATATAGGAAGAGAGAGACTCTCATCTTCTCCTTCACAGTTACCTCAAAACTAGGGTTTACCCATTTCTTCTTCTTCTTCTTCCCCACAACACATCACTCTCTGAAACACAATAAGAGAGAGAGAGAGAGAGAGAGAGAGAAACACAAAAAAAAAAGAAGAAACCATTTTATTCTTAAGAGAGAGAGAGACTGAGAACGAAGAGCACATGAGAGAGAAGTTGATTAAAATTTCCGCTTTCGTTCTCTTTCTCTCTCCTCCATTTCAGTAAAATTTATCTTATTTTCTGGGTTTCTTCTTCTTCATCATCATCATCAATTCATCATTTTTCTTTGTTTATTTTGAGTTTTTTTTTCTAGATTTATTCAAATCTTACTCGTTTCGTGAAAAAGTCTTCATCTTTTACTTCCCTTAATTCTCCTTCTAGGTGTTTGTCATAGAAAGAAACAAATCAAATCAAATCTCTGAGTGTTTTCAATTAATTTGATGAACTTCGGTAGTCTCTTTGATAATACACCTGGTGGTGGCTCTACCGGAGCAAGACTCCTCCCCGGTTTAAGTTATGGCAACCACACTGCCGCAACCAACGTCTTACCCGGTGGTGCTTTGGCTCAAGCGGCTAGCCTCTTCTCTCCTCCTTTAACTAAATCCGTTTACGCTTCCTCTGGCCTCTCTTTAGCCCTCGTACGACGTCGTCTCCTCTACTATAATACTTTATTTTTTATTTATTTTACTTTAGAGAAGAAACCTAAATTTTGTTTTTGGTTTGTTTTCGGACACAGGAGCAACCGGAGAGAGGAACAAACCGTGGAGAAGCATCGATGATGAGGAACAATAGCGTCGGGGGAGGCGATAATTTCGATGGGAGTGTGAACAGAAGGAGCCGAGAAGAGGAACATGAGAGCAGATCTGGTAGTGACAACGTCGAAGGTATCTCCGGTGAAGATCAAGACGCCGCCGATAAGCCTCCTCGGAAGAAACGTTATCACCGACACACTCCTCAGCAAATCCAAGAGCTCGAATCGTATATACATATAATCTCCTTATGATTTAATCTCTTTCATTCGATCTGATTGATTAATTTATGAGTTTTAATTTTTTTTTTATCTTTGCAGTATGTTCAAAGAGTGTCCACATCCAGACGAGAAACAAAGATTGGAACTAAGTAAAAGACTTTGCTTAGAGACAAGACAAGTCAAGTTCTGGTTCCAGAATCGTCGGACTCAGATGAAAGTATGTGCTTTCTTTAATTTTTGTATCACCAAATTGAATCCAAAAAAATAGATTGTAATGAATATGATTCCAAATCGTGTGCGCTGCGCAGACTCAGTTAGAGAGGCATGAGAACGCATTACTGAGACAAGAGAACGATAAGCTAAGAGCTGAGAACATGTCGATCCGTGAAGCAATGAGGAATCCAACCTGCACCAGTTGTGGTGGACCTGCCATGCTCGGTGATATCTCTCTCGAAGAACACCATCTCCGTATCGAAAACGCTCGTTTGAAAGACGAGTTAGATCGTGTCTGTAACCTCACCGGTAAATTCCTCGGCCACCACCACCATCACTACAACTCCTCCCTCGAACTCGCCGTCGGCAACAACAACGGAGGCAATTTCGCTTTCCCTCCTGACTTCGGCGGTGGGGCTTGCTTGCCTCCGCCGCAGCAGTCGGGGATCAACGGGATTGATCAGAAGTCAGTTTTGCTGGAGCTGGCTTTAACTGCCATGGATGAGTTAGTGAAGCTCGCTCAGAGTGAAGAACCGTTATGGGTCAAAAGCTTAGACGGGGAGAGAGATGAGCTTAACCAAGAGGAGTACATGAGAACGTTTTCAACCACTAAACCAACCGGTTTAGCTACTGAAGCTTCTCGAACATCCGGTATGGTCATCATCAATAGCTTAGCTCTCGTCGAGACTTTAATGGACTCCGTAAGTCTTCTTCAATTTACTATTTGTCCAATTTTTTTTTTATATTTCCTAGCTACATTTTTTTTTTTATTTTGTTTTTTTTTTTTATTTAACAACAGAATCGGTGGATGGAGATGTTTCCGTGTAACGTCGCAAGAGCCACAACAACCGACGTTATCTCCGGTGGGATGGCCGGAACTATAAACGGTGCACTTCAACTGGTATAAAACAATATCTTTTTAATCAATCATAGGGTTACATTCCGGTTTAATATCTGGTTTTTCGGTTATACTCAACCGGCTTTATATACATACTATACGTGCAGATGAATGCGGAGCTACAAGTGTTGTCTCCGTTGGTTCCGGTTCGCAATGTTAATTTCCTCCGGTTCTGCAAACAGCACGCCGAGGGTGTGTGGGCGGTGGTGGATGTATCAATTGATCCCGTCCGGGAAAATTCCGGTGGCTCTCCAGTCATCCGGCGATTACCATCAGGCTGTGTAGTGCAGGATATGTCCAATGGATACTCTAAGGTAAGCCCTTTTGACACTAGCTAGACGTTACATATTAATAATAATTATTATTTATCAGAAACATATTTGGAATCTAAATTAAAGTTGGTTTTTGAATAATTCGATAGAAATGAAGAAAATTAGGATCTCTAGGTTTTTAATTGGGTGATCACTAGACGAAGAAGCTCAAGCATCAATGAGTCTTGTTTTTTAGCCATTACTCGCTGCACCCACTTCACTGTCACTCTCATTTCCATTAAAAAATCTTTACCTCTCCCAAATTTGATCTTTCAAAGTTTTATTCTCTCTCTCGGTCTTATTACTATTTTGTTTTTCTTTGTTTTGGAGTCCTTTTTCATTTTCATTTTTTATTTGATCTTCCTCTCAAAGGTTATTTTTAGAAAATAAAATATAGTATAATTGTATGTCAGAATAGGAAAAGAAACACTAAATTGAATAGGCATTTTTCTTCCTCGAAATTTGATCCCCGAACCTTCCGAGATTGCTGAAATTTTATGGATCCGGATGCTTCTCTCTCTGTCGGATTCTCTGGATTAGATTTCAAGTTTTCGACAACTGGGTCTGTCTTCAAATTCGAAAAACCCATTTTTAAATTTTTAATTTTAATTTTATCTAATAGTTTTGCTCGCTATTCAATGAAGCATCTGTCCAAAATTATTTGTGCGCATTTTGGAAAGAACACATTAATTTCATCTATGCATGTATTGAGAAAAGCTTCTAATCATCGTTTTAATAAATCATTTTTTCCATGTTTCTATTCCGATCTTCCATGCGCCCTCGTATATCCCGTCTCTGTCATCTACTTATAGTGTAGTATAATATTTATTTCACTTGTCTTATTATCTTGAATTTAATCGTAATTATCTTCCATTTTAAATTAGCATCTTATCTCATAGTCTTAAGTATTTTACACTTAGAAGTAGACCGGTTTGCTTGTTGATATTGGTGCTTAAAATAATAGGATTTGGTATCCGGATTGTGTAGGTCACGTGGGTGGAGCATGCAGAATACGACGAGAACCAAATCCACCAGCTGTACAGGCCATTGCTAAGGTCAGGCCTTGGTTTTGGCTCGCAAAGATGGCTAGCTACACTTCAGAGACAGTGCGAGTGTCTCGCCGTCCTCATGTCTTCCAACGTTACATCTAACGACAACACATGTACGTCTCTTACACACTTCTCAATATGCTTAACATATTAACCTCTTTAGTTACAAAACTTTTTACCTTATTTTATTTATTTGGAAATTCAGCTATAACGCCTGGTGGTCGGAAAAGCATGCTGAAGTTAGCTCAACGTATGACATTCAACTTCTGTTCGGGCATCTCTGCGCCGTCGGTCCACTGTTGGAGCAAGCTCACTGTCGGGAACGTGGACCCGGACGTTAGGGTGATGACCCGTAAGAGCGTGGACGATCCAGGGGAGCCTCCGGGTATTGTTTTGAGCGCCGCCACGTCAGTGTGGCTTCCGGCTTCCCCACAGCGTCTGTTTGATTTCTTGAGGAACGAACGGATGAGATGCGAGTGGGATATTCTATCCAACGGTGGTCCAATGCAGGAGATGGCCCACATTGCCAAAGGTCAAGATCAAGGCGTCTCTCTGCTCCGCTCCAATGTAAGTTTTCTCATACTACCTTGGTTTAACGTTGCTATTGATAGGGGTATCCGGTTAAGCTAAGTAGGTATGTGTGATTGGTTCGGTATTTTTTGTGGGAATTATGGATTAGGTGATTGTGACGTTTTTGTCCATGGGGATGATGGGTGGTATGACGGACAAAAGAGTGGATTGGGAAAGGACAATATAGGAATTTGGGTGGTATCAAAAGATGACACAATAATATTATAATACATATATTTGTTTATACAAAGACAGGAGTAGAAAACAAAAGTATCACAGCTTTTGGAAGGGTTTCGAAAGTCAATATTAATAGGACAGTTTCGACCTTTACTTCCTTCTGTATTTTTTGACTTTTCACCACTTCTTCCTACTCTTTCTGAAAAGTTATTTTGACTTCTTGTTTCTCTTTTTCACCCTGAAGTGTTACTGTGTTTGGTCAGAGTGTGGCA
This sequence comes from Capsella bursa-pastoris, assembly GCA_036452645.1. Lineage (NCBI taxonomy): Eukaryota > Viridiplantae > Streptophyta > Magnoliopsida > Brassicales > Brassicaceae > Capsella > Capsella bursa-pastoris. Next base: position 23,873,538 of record CP144196.1, read on the forward strand.
ATTTATCGTAAATAAAGACATCGAGCTAAGGGTTATTTTGGTTTTTTGTTTGACTCTCTACGTACAGGCAATGAACGCAAATCAGAGTTGTATGCTAATTCTTCAAGAGACATGCATTGACTCATCCGGAGCGCTTGTAGTCTACGCGCCTGTTGACATCCCAGCCATGAATGTGGTGATGAACGGTGGAGATTCATCCTACGTGGCTCTCCTTCCTTCCGGTTTTGCTGTTCTCCCCGACGGAGGAATGGATGGCGGCTCCGGTGGTGACGGTGAACAACGACCCGTTGGTGGTGGGTCGCTCTTGACGGTGGCGTTTCAGATCCTCGTAAACAACCTGCCTACCGCAAAACTCACGGTCGAGTCGGTGGAGACGGTTAACAACCTAATATCATGCACCGTTCAGAAGATTAGAGCCGCTTTACAGTGCGAGAGTTAAGCTGCCTGCTGATCAGGACGGTGCAGGGAGTGTTTAGGAGCGCGTTTATTATTTTTTTTTTTTTTTTAATTGAGTTGTGAATTTTAACTTATGGTGGTCATGTACTTTTGGGAGGGGGTGTCGAGTCAAGAACGAACCGCGCGAGTTGGCGAAATCCAACTCCTTTGTCACCGTGATGGGACCAAAACATGGAAGTGTTTTGGTCCGATCACGGTGGAGGAGTTGGTGGTTCGGGTATTGACTGGGGTTGGAAACCCCCTTATCCTTTTCTTCTCTGTTCCTTCTGAGTAATATTGTAAAAAACTCATGTAGCGGGTTTGAGCCACACGCGCAGGCTGTGTTGTTGTGGTTACAAAACGTGAACCGTGGGATGTTACATTACATATATGTATGTGGTTGGACTTGGATGGATCTGTTTCGTTTCAAGCTAAAAAGCTGTCTCTCGTGGAGCATTAAATGTATTTTGCAGGCATATATATATATATATATATGTATAAAAATTTGGTTGCATTTAATGCAATCCCTTGGCTCTTTCCTTTGCATGAGCTGCTGAGAGATATCGATGGGGGTTACGTATCCCGCCATTTTTGTTGCGCCACGTCAGACCATGACAGAGTGCGAGGAACCAGACGTTACGGCGTCGTTTTCTCCCATGTGTTTCTTTCTTTCTCTAATTGTTGTTAATGTTCTTTTTAAGTTCAGCTAAGTTAGAGAGGCCAAAAAAAAAAAAAAAAAAAAAGACATGAGCAAACCATTCAAATTCAAATCCCACGGTAGAAAGTTTGACAACGTTGACACTGACAGCTCTACAAGTATGGGGTTTTATTTAAAGCCTACGAACATATTATGGCCTGGCCCGTTATAGCTAGTGATTCCGAACTTTTGGCCCTATGATAAACACTCTTTATCTTGTTAAATGGGGCTTGAGTTGTTGTTGTTGGTAATCAAAGTTTCTGATAAATTGAATTGAAAGCCCGTAAGGCGGTTTCCTCAAGCTATTATTACGGGTATTTTGAAATATTTTAGAGCCAACTCAACTAGATCATGCAAACACTTGCCCAACTATAAATTTTTGAGATGGCAGACAACCAACCGAGACTTTACTTTTTTTTTTTTTTGACCTTATGTCTCAGTTTCAATAGAATGGTTAGATTATGATCTTTGTTTTGAGTCTCTATATTATTATATCCAATTTCAAATCTATAGGATGGATAATGATGTATTTAGAGTTGGAAGTTAATATAGATTAAATTTTGAAAGAGATGATGAATATTACTATTAGATAGTATATGTCTAAAAACAGTAAGAAGAATCTATACTATATAAAAGTTGAGGCTATAAGCTCCTTAAGCCGTCCACATAGGATTTAAAACGACCAATCGAGATTAGACATCTCAATGTTTAACAATTTTGAAATTACGATAATCTATAGTAAGATTTTTTTTTGTAAAAAGGAAAATAATAATATATATGGAAATAAAAGATATATAAGCTTTTTAAGATGTCCACATAGGATTTAAAACAACCAATCGAGATTAGACATCTAAATGTTTAATAATTTTGAAATTACGATAATCTATAGTAAGATTTTTTGTAAAAAATAAAATAATAATATATGTGGAAATGAAAGATATATTTTTAAATATGAAAATATTTTTAAAATTAATCATTCATTTTCATATTAAATAAATGATATAAAACTTATCAAAATAGAAATTTTTAACTTTTGTTAAATTTAAAACGAAAATACTTAAATTTTAAAATTAAAATACTTAAAATTTTATTGTTTATGTTGTGTTTGAATAAATTTCTATTTCTAAAAAGTAAAATCCAGTTGGATAATTAAGACAGTTAGCCCTAACAAATCAATTATAAATATAGAGTATTGACCTTTACATTAGTATATGGTTCAATTAGTTTTGTAGTTATGATTTTTGCTTTTTTTGTGGTGTAGTATTTTTGATAATATGTTTTTCTTTGTATTTGCGTTTTTCGAATTGTTTATATGATTTGAGTTTCCTATCATCCGTTTATGATTTTGTGATTCCATTCAAGGTCATTATTGTGTTTTTATAGTGTTGTATTATGTTGGTGTGTTTTGATTGTTTTGTGCAATTCTATTTTTTTTTGTTTATTTGGTTTATGTAAAAGGAGTATTGTCTATATTTGGATATTTGTTCAGGAAAATATTTCAATGAAGTAATTGGAGATGATGATAGGCAGAGGATGCTAAAGTAAAAAACCATAATCTAATATCTTTATTTGCTTCCTTTTTTTTCTTAGTATTTATGGATATGTTGGTTAGTTAATTTGTTTGTTTGTTTATCAACTTTGTGATGAGTATTATGAAAATATAAAACTAAGTTATGGTAGAACGTAAAAAAGGTAATTTCGAGTTTAGGAGTTTAGATGGACAACGTTATTTCAAGTAGTCAATCATTAATATATCGTTAATTCATTAATCGTAAATTATAAATAATTTTTGCTAAAATATATCGAATAGGATTTAAAACGATCAATCAAGATTAAACATCTCAATCTTTAACAATTTTGAACTTACGATAATCTATAGTAAGATTTTTTTTTGTAAAAAGGAAAATAATACTATGTATTGAAATAAAAGATATATAAGCTTTTAAGGTGTCCACATAGAATTTTAAACAACCAATCGAGATTAGACATCTAAATAATTAACAATTTTGAAAATTACGATAGATCTATAGTAAGAATTTTTATAAAAAGGAAAATAATAATATATATGGAAATAAAAGATATATTTTTAAATATGAAAATATTTTTAAAATTAATATTTCATTTTCATATTAAATAAATGATATAAAACTAATCAAAATAGAAAATTTTAATTTTTATTAAATTTGAAACGAAAATACTTAAATTTTAATATTAAATTATTTAAAATTTTATAATATATATTGTATTTGAGTAAATTTCTATTCCTAAAAGTAAAAGCCAGTTAGATAATTAAGACAGTTAGCCCTAACAAATCAATTATAAATATAGAGTCTCGACCTTTACATTAGTATATGGTTCCATTAGTTTTGTAGTTATGATTTTTTTTTGTGGTGTAGTATTTTTTGATAATATGATTTTCTTTGTATTTGTGTTTTTTGAATTGTTTATATGATTTGAGTTTCCTATCATCCGTTTATGATTTTTTTTTTGTGGTGTAGTATTTTTTGATAGTATGATTTTCTTTGTATTTGTGTTTTTTGAATTGTTTATATGATTTGAGTTTCCTATCATCCGTTTATGATTGTGTGATCCATTCAAGGTCATAATTTTGTTTTTATAGTGTTGTATTATTTTGGTGTGTTTTGATTGTTTTGTGCAATTCTATTTTTTTTTGTTTATTTGGTTTATGTAAAAGGAGTATTGTCTATATTTGGATATTTGTTCGGGAAAATCTTTCAATGAACTAATTGGAAATGATGTTACGCAGAGGATGCTAAGGTAAAAGCCATAATATTATATCTTAATTTGCTTCTTTTTTTTTTTAGTATTTATGGATATCTTGGATAGTTAATTTGTTTGTTTGTTTATCAAATTTGTTATGAGTATTCTGAAAATATAAAACTAAGTTATGGTAGAAAGTAAGCAAAGTAATTTCGAGTTTAGGAGTTTAGATGGACAACGTTGTTTCAAGTAGTCAATCATTAATGTATCGTCAATTCATTAATCGTTAATCATAAATAATTTTTACCAAAATATATCGAATATACCCACAGTTCAAAACCTAGTTAATAAGTAAAAATTAATCTCATGGAAGGAGGAGGCAGGAAAAAGAGGGAAGTGGTCAAAGATGGTCAAACAATCCACTCCCCGCATATTCCGCGTGCCTAGATGCAATCATTCAAACACACACAAACCCATCCCTTTGCTTGCTTATCCCGGATCCGTAATTGCGACGACCACTTAAGGGTATTTCGGTCAAAGCAACTCATCGAAATCAGGCGGATTCATCCTGACCCGTCGGATGAGTTGCTGCGTCGAATCAACGGTGAGGAGTCAAGGTTTGACCAAAAAAGAGTACAGAGATAGAGAGAACGAGGCTGGCATGATTGGCTTTGGCCACGAGAGAGAGAGAGAAGAGAAGAGAGCAAAGATTCCACCTGGTTGGGTTGGGTCGTCAAGAGAGAGAGAGAGAAGAAGAAGAAGAAGAAGAAGAAGAAGAAACCGAAGAAGGACGAACAGATTCCTTTCTTCTTCCCCGCATAGATTTTTATTTCGAAGAAGAAGAATCCAAAATCCCAGATTTTTGTTTGCTCATGCGAATTTGAATATCTGAATCTGTTATTTTCCCCTTTATTTTTTATTTTTTTGCTTTCTCTCTCCCTCTTTCTCTCTCCACATGAAGCTGTGGTGGTGAAGATATTTTTGGGGGATTTAGGGTTTCTGAGTTCTTCCTGGCTTTGGTTGATTTGTGAGAAGCCAAGATGAACGTGATGCGTCGTCTCAAGAGCATTGCTTCCGGTCGGACCTCGATTTCTTCGGATCCTGTAAGTTTCGCATTTCCATTTTTTAATTTTTTCTTGTCTTTTAAGATCAGATAGATTTATGTTTCTGATTGTATGAAAATTTCCTTGTTCATTTTTGTCCAGATATTACTGATTGATGTCGTTTATAGTATGGTTTACAAGTCAAAAAATTAATTCTTTTAGATCTTAGTTTTAGGTATTGTCAAGTAGTAATAATGCATATCTTCCATTGATTTTGTGTGTGTGTTCTTGATTTCGATGATTTGTTGACCTGACCCATTTTGGTGTTTGGTTTCTGATAATTTTAGGGTGGGGACTATGGCCTTAAGAGAGCCAAACTGGATCAAGAGACCGACAACTTCTGTGCTGATCCTATGCAGGTTGACCAGACTAGTTCTTCTTTCGATATGAAAACTGACATTTTGCCACAAGAAAGTGTTGCTGGAACGTCAAATGGGCATGCTGTCTCAGAGAAAACCGTGGATGACCATCAGCTTCCCGAAGTTATGACCGATATGAGGATTAGAGATGAGCGAAATGCCAACCGCGAGGAGAAAGTGAGTTGCTTTGCCTATTTTTATTATCTGGTTTCTTACTTTTTTATATCATCCCCGACCGACATTAGCCGTTCCTCACATCTCCATTGTGGCTTGCAGGATATGGAGACTACTATTGTAAACGGCAGTGGGACTGAAACGGGACAAGTTATTACAACGACAGTTGGGGGTAGAGATGGAAAGCCAAAGCAGGTGTCATTCAACTAACTTTTTTGCTGATTTCCCATTTGTGTTTCAGAAAGGCTATTAATCATGATACTTATTTCTTCTATGTAAAGATGCTTTCTCTATTCACTCATGTTCTCTTCTGTACATTTAGTTGGCTGTATCTTTAATTTATCTTTATTGCTTGTTTCAGACCATCTCATACATGGCCCAGCGAGTGGTTGGAACCGGCTCATTCGGAGTAGTGTTCCAGGTAGGTGGAAATCTTTTTATAGGAGGAACAAAACCAATCCATAACTTTTGTCGTTTCCAGAATTTGACTTGGTGTCTGATTTTTGGATAGGCCAAATGCCTAGAAACGGGTGAACAAGTTGCAATTAAGAAGGTTCTGCAGGATAAAAGATACAAGAACAGAGAACTTCAGATAATGCGCTTGCAAGACCATCCCAACGTTGTGCGACTGAGGCATTCTTTCTTTTCAACAACTGACAAGGATGAGCTGTATCTCAACCTTGTCCTTGAGTATGTTCCCGAAACTGTTTACAGAGCATCAAAGCATTATACCAAAATGAACCAGCATATGCCAATTATCTATGTTCAGCTCTACACTTATCAGGTGAGGTCTATAAGCTTCCCAATCAATCGTTCGTAGTAGTCTGTGTAGCATAAAGCTTCAGATGGATGGAAGTTTACAATTTTACTTATGTTGATTTTTTTCTCCTTTCTGTTACTTTGTCGCATATCAGATTTGCCGTGCGCTGAACTACTTACATCGCGTGGTTGGGGTGTGTCACCGTGACATCAAGCCACAAAATCTACTGGTATAGTGTATATTTTCTCTGTTAAAGGTTAAGCCGTATGAATGGATAATATATTGATTCTTTCATGATGTGGCTTTCATAGGTCAATCCCCAAACCCATCAACTAAAAATTTGCGATTTTGGAAGCGCAAAGATGTTGGTATGTTCATTTTTATTTTTTGAATTGTTCTGGTTGATGGGTTGTCATTTGAATAATGATGGCTAACCCTTTTGTCCGTCTTCAGGTGCCTGGTGAACCTAACATATCCTATATATGCTCCCGGTACTACAGGGCCCCAGAACTTATATTTGGGGCGACAGAGTATACCAATGCCATTGACATGTGGTCCGCGGGTTGTGTTATGGCAGAGCTTTTACTAGGCCAAGTGAGATTTATTTATTTTAAAGTTTAGAATTATTTTTGATTGATTAGTTGCATTTTAACTTCCAAATCGCATTCAATCTGATTTGAACTGTTGGTATTCTACCTGTAGCCACTGTTTCCCGGGGAAAGTGGCATTGATCAGCTGGTGGAGATAATTAAGGTACTTATGATCTTCCCTTGTTTACTTTCATCTCTTTCTGTCTTCCATGTTTTCTATCTTACTCATCTGTACATCTACCAGATTCTTGGGACGCCTACGAGAGAAGAAATAAGGTGTATGAATCCCAATTACACAGAGTTCAAGTTTCCTCAAATAAAAGCTCACCCGTGGCACAAGGTTTGTGAAATAATTGCAGGTGCTTCTTTGGTGCATGTTCAAATGAAATCTAATATGATACATAACTCTTCAGATTTTCCACAAGCGAATGCCACCTGAAGCAGTAGATCTCGTCTCAAGACTCCTCCAGTATTCACCAAACCTTCGGTGCACAACTGTAAGACTAAATCCATTTAAACACCAAAAAAAATTATATAAGGCTGATTTAGAATTTGTAACTCAAGATTCCTTAAAACCATTTGTTTAGTTGGAAGCTTGTGCACACCCCTTCTTCGATGACTTACGGGACCCGAATGTCTCTCTGCCAAATGGAAGAGCACTGCCTCCATTGTTTAACTTCACTTCCCAAGGTCAGCCCATGAATAATCTTTACCTTGTCTTTATCTAAAATGAAAATTATAAAGTAATTATTAGCCAGCTTTGTTTGGAATCACAATTATAAGTGAAGGGTAGAAAATGAAGCAGAATGAAAGAAATGTTTGATGGATTGGGTTCTACATTTGGTTTGGTCTCATTGATTTGTTGCCATGTATTTGAATGTTCAGAACTTGCGGGTGCATCAACAGAGCTGCGACAGCGCCTAATTCCAGCGCATAGCCAGGGAACGGGAAGTAGCTCTTAGGATGAATTATAGTGTGTGTCCAAATCCAGCTTTCTATCTCTCCATCATTTTTACTGAAAGTGTGTACATCAATTTTGAACCACTTGTGCTTCCAAGCTTTGTGGCTGGAGGAAAGTCTGGAAATCTGCACGCCGGGACCCTAGGAGATGTGAAATAACTGGGTTCATGGAGCTTCTTCTTCTCTTCTTCTGACTGGCTTTTCTCTAAATTTGCTCTCTCCTTTCTTGTCTTTTTTTTTTTTTTTTTTTTTTTTTTTTTCCTTTGGCCACCTTCACTTTCATTTTTTTGTTTTTTAATTTTGTTTCACAAATCTGACCCCCTTATATATGTTTTGGTGTATCATTATTATATGTTTGTAATCCATCCATCAAGATCATTTCCCTTGCCTTAATATCCCAAGCAAGCTTGTTTTCTAATAAGATTCAGTTTTTTTGGTCATATCTAAATTGGATATTGGGTGACTAACCACTCTAGGGACGATTAGGTGCTTTTCTGGTTACCCTACCACTTAGATTTTTACTTCTCGGAGGAGTTTTGTTTTCTTTCAAACTTCAAAACATTGTATGCCCCAAGGACTCTATAATGGTGGATACGAGTTCGCACCTTCTCCTTGTCTACCACCAGCAGCAAGGGTTCATTCAACAAATTTAAATGTGTTTCTCCTTGTCTACTCCCACTAGCACTAGCAAAGAATTAGTTAATCGCACATTTATATCTGATCGTTTCTATTGGTGAAGATTATAAAATGTTATTAACTCAAAAAACATTAACTGGATTATATTAGAAGAATATCTACATAACTTATCTAGAAAACTAGTAATGAGAGGAAATAGATCATATGAAATATCACTTGGAGGAACTTAACAATCTTTCATAATCGAATGTTTTAGTTTGTACTTGAGGTATGGGATTTATTCTTAACATCCTAGAAGAATTAGAAGATTGGTTGTGACTTTGAGGTATGAGATCTAACCTCTTTTGGTTTTATAATGAAAAACTGAATAAATATCAGTTTTTATCGTTCCTTTCACAATGCTTCTTCTTAGAAGATTGATTGTGACTTTGTTACCTCAACGAAAGCAACGCCTTTGGATCAATCGAACTGCTGCAGCAATGCCGAATTATGAAAGTGCCTCGAACGTTGGTTTACCGATGCTTATGATCTTACCAGGGCTCCTGCAACCACAGAAGAAGTTGAAGACATTACCTCTGGATATTAAATATCATCAACTCTTAGTTCTACCATTAGATTTGTGTTGATCAGTGTTTCTGTTCATGACCAATGATCACTTCCTGCCAGCAAAAAGAATAGTGAGAACAGAAAGGTGAGGGGATTAAAAGATAACATACCGAAACGCTAGTTCCTGTTTCCAGCTCAGTCCGAACACTAGCTAGTGACCGTTGTCCGATGCCAGAGACATGGAACCTTGAGAAGAGAAATCAAGTGGTCAAATTTCAACACATGTGTTGTTGCATGTCGAAATCTTGGATGATAAGTGGCAGTGCCCATAACCATGACTTTCAAATCCATATAAGAATTTGGCTTCCATATATGCATCTTAAAAAGATCATGTAAGGATCCATCAGAGTAACTAAGACAATGCGCAGTATTTGACTTCCCTTTTTTTTATCATCTTATCAACTAATAAGCTAGATGAATGGGAGTCCAGTGTAAACTGTATTCTTTAAAAGGAGGGAATGTTTACTAAAAAAGGACTTAGAGATATCTCCGCAAGAAGAAGGCACTCTTCTCTGTGGTCCGCATGGACAACATATTGGCTGATTCTGCTCCATAATGTTACCCTTCTCACCTCATAACCTGTCCGATGATCATTACAATTTTAGTGAAAGATACTTATCAAAACCAACAGATGACCAGTGTTGGTCCATAAAAATAAGTTTCCAGATTATGCGAGGACAAATTATTATATAACAATGGAAACTATCAGCCTTAAATTGACTTGGTCACTCTTAGGAACATCTACCCTGCATTATCTTCGATTTATTTCCAACAGTTTTAGATATATCAGTAACATAAGCTGCTAAAACATGAAAGAAGGGAACATAGTAAAGAGATCATATAGTAGAAAAAAAAGAAGAGAAACATGCTTTGCCTTTGGTATATATTTGTACAACATCAGGTCCAGATTCAGGCTCACACTTTCGAGTCTTAACTTGATACTCATGAGGTTTGTAAGGATTTATCTCCGGGTCAACTAATTCAAGTAATTGAAGGCCAATATGTAGAAGAGATATAACATCATACCCTAATGTAAGTAAAATCAACATAAGCTGCTGATTTGTCCACTGTTAAAATCGTACTAGGAGAATGCCAAAAATGGGAGAAGATGAATAGTACCAATTTTCACAGCATCTGCTTCCTTAGGTTAGTTAAGCTTAAAACGACTTAGTCTGAGGAATCAAAAGTCCTGCTAGTAATTTGACTCCGCAGTTTTTGTATTTATCCAACTCTCCTTGTTTTATCTCAAGACTCCTACTATGGTTAAGGGCCAATTTGTACAAAAATTGTGGTTACGTTGGAAATTTGGATAACCGACCCAATTTTTGGTATGGAACCGCAATGCCCCTTTCACTGTGGAATATTTCTTACCCAATTTACTCAAGATAAAGAGTTCATACATGGGGATTGATGTTTGTGTGAGTGTGACCAATGGACTCAAATGACATAAAATCTCTTTTTGGTTTAGGCAATAAAGGTTTTTTTTAGTACATAGAGTTTCTTCAGGAAAGGACTTCAAAGCCAATAAAGGAAGTGACTCCTTCAATTCAATGCCCATAAAAAGAGGCACAAGAAGAGCAAAAACACCTCAAACAACCCAATCATCTCTAGTGAAGAAGAGGGTCTCCTTTGGCATCGCTCTTGCCTGTTTTCCAATCATTGTGCTCAAAAGATTCAAACCCCCTTTTTTTACTTGGTAAGATGTTCTTTCATCTTTCCCAAATGACAAATCTTTAAACACTATATATGGTTACTTCACTCGAGAACCTGAATTCCTTTTTGCTTCAAGGTTCGAGCCCTCTTTGAGTGCGATTTGAGATTCTTTCTCCATTCCCAGGAAACCAAGGGAAGCAGACTGCAGATATGACGCCACGTGCCACACAGGAGAGATCACTTGAGCCTGAGTCGCATCATCTAAAGCTTCTTTCGGCATGTCACTCATTAGGTAACACAGACTACGGCGAGCACACACTGTTGGAGAGATCATTGCTCCATCAATAAACTGTCAAAATTTTCAAGTAAGGAATCAGGTTCATGCTCTATATGTTCATATACTTCACTTTTAAGTGCAAAAAAACTGACCTGCGTGTAACACTCAATAGCCTCTCTAAAGTCTTTCTGCCTGAAAGCCACATCACCCTTCTTCTTCGAGTTCAAAGACTCTTGCATCTGGTCTGTCCACATGTGAAACGAGAGCTACATTGACAAAACATTGTAACGCAACACCATTAAGTGACCACATACATTATATCTGTATAAACCTCTATTTATCACCAAACACTATTAACTTAGTAACAGGGCCAAACCATTCTTTTTCCAAGTTAGTTTCGAAAAGGTACCTCATTGGTGACACCCTCATCGTCTTTGTATCCCAGTTTATCCAAGATCTCAAGCATAGCAGTCAGGTCTCTTCTTGAACAAGCCTCACCAAGAGGCGACAGAGAAGAGACTGAATCACTGTGAGGGAGACCCATTAAAACATGAGACGGGACCTGCAGTTTTCAATACAGGGAAACAATTATCTTAAGTAAACAAACAGAAACTCGGTTTTTTTTTTCCCGATGGCTAAGAAATTCAAATGGAACCTCTGTTTCCTTCTGAAGAGGCGTCAAGGCAGTCACCAACGATTTCGTGTTTGGTCGCTCACGAGCTTCGTACTGAAGACAACGAGACGCCAAGCGTACTAACTCTGTGCCATCACTGTCAGAAAATTGCCCATCCAGGCAAGAATCTGTTAGTGTCTGAAGATTTCTATCTCTAATCAGATCAAGGGCCTGCATCAAACAGATTGAAAGAATCAGTTTCACCTACAAGTAAAACCTACAATGTAGTAAGGAAAACAAACTTATCTTGGCTAAAATACTTACATGGCTAGGAGGTATATGTTTCCCACTGAGAAGATCAAGCAGAAGAGTACCAAAGCTGTATATCACACTCTCAGGAGTAATTCTCCCTGTAAATCCACACCAAGAAAAGAAAAGAATGTGTAATTTAATCTCAACCATATGAATCTTGGCAAAAAAAACCAAAGACGTACCAGTTCGTAGATACTCAGGAGGGGTGAAAGCAAGATTAGTGCTGTAACTTTTTCCGTCACGACTATTCTTCATCAAGCCAAAAGTGGAGAGTCTTGGATTGCATTCCTGGTTAAAAAGCCCTAAAGGCGTCAGAGAATGAAGGAATAGCATAGAAACAGGTTCCCCAAAAGAGTTATAGTTGATTTATATAGAGGAAAGAATACCTCATCAAACAAAACCCGGTAAGCATTGAGGTCGTGATAAAGAGTACGGCCTTTGCTGGTGCAGTATTCAAGAGCTTGTGCTAGATACAAAACAACTCGAAGCCTCATAGTCCATTTCATAGGTTGTGTCTCCCCTAGTTGTATAAAAGTACACTTAGATTCTTGAGGAATAATAACTTCCAAGAATAGAAAGGGAAGTTTATTAAATGAAAGGCTATATATAGGAAATAAGATTCTCACAGTGAAAAAGGTGTTTGGCTAGTGTTTCATTGGGCATAAATTCTGCTACAAGTAACCTCTCATCACCTTCACAGCAACATCCGAGTAAATTGGCCATTCTCTCACTCCGCAGCTGACCAACCGACCTAGCTTCCTCCTGCACGAGGAAGAACAAATTACCAACATCAAGATAAAAAGAGACTAAACACAAAGTGCAGAGGAGAATTTGCAGAGATAAATTAGTCAAACCAGGAATTGTCGTGCATCAGGCCACGCCATTCTTGTGAAACGCTTGACAGCAATCTTCTTTTGATTCTCCAATTTCCCTTTGTAGACGACATTTGGAGCCTTTTCTCCATGTTCAGATACAATATACTCGACAGCAAAACCAGAAGTAGCGGCCTTGAGCTGTTCTAATGTATACTCCCGGAAATTAGGCACATCAGTGTTCTCACTACTCTCTCCATTTTCTGCATCCAAATCAGACAATAATATAGCCTTAGTTTCTTAGATCCAAGTGATAAAAGAAACACAAATTAATAATAGTCTCGGAAGAAAAAGAAAAAAAAGAAGAGAAAAGGTCAACTAACCAACATCAGGAGCTTCAAGAACAGCTGTCTTGTGAGATGAGTTCCGGCAACACCGACTCAGGTTAGAGCATTGACCTCCCATCTAAATGAAAACGCTCCAATATATTTCTTGGCAGCCCAATGGAAAAGGTTTAGCTTCAATTAGGTGGTCGTCGTAAACCCAAGAGCTGCAACAGATTATACAAGCAGATGATCTTAGCAAAATCGAATCTTCCATAGTTTCTATGAATCAGCGGAAGTAGTGAAAACGCAACCCAAGAACAATTACTGAAAAAGAACCGGATTTGTTTGTACGAAGAAAAAGGTCGTACCTTTGTCAACTCGCTGTGACTCTCTCTAAGTGAGTCAACTCGACTAGTTAGTATTACAGCAATACAAATATAGAAGAAAAAAACTCAAAAATCGAAAGGAGCAGTATTGGGAATCGAAGATGAAACCCTAATTAGAGAGAAGGAGGAGGCAGAGAAAGAGAGATAAGCAACTACTAGTAAGAATCAAAAAAGCCACACAAATTGTTTTTATTTGGATCGACGAACTTGTTGTTGGTGGTGGTCTAGTGTGTTAAGGTTCCTCGATTTCATCAAAACGCTCTCTGATGAGCAAAACAAAAAGGGCAAAAGAAAACAAAAACCAGGACAAGCAAATCCACGTGGTTACAATAAATTTAAAATTTATAAAAAAAATGGGGAAGACCGTAGAGTATCTCAGAAATCGAATCGACGACATGAACGTATGTGATTCATGTGAAGTGAAAACTATAAACAAATCCCAAAATTGTCGAAACCCCCCCACCCCAGGATTATATTTCTTTTAAACATACAAAGTAGATCAGATCACACCATTTTTTAACTTTATTTTATATATGAGAATTATTATCTGTTCTTTTTTCTTTGTTTTTCTGAAACGAGAAGAGAAGAAGAAGACAGAGAAAGAAAGATAGATAGATATAAGATTATATATAATAAGCCAAAAAATAATTTACCGACAAGTTGATGAAAATATTTTAATGGTGATGAGGGAAGGCAACAAAGAATCTGGCCATTACTCTCTATCATCTAATATACCCCCAATATATATATTTATCAATTTTAATAAATTGTTGTCGTACAGATTTTTTATATTTCATTTTTCTTTGTTTCTCAGAAAAAAAAATATATAGCACCGCCTGTGTGAAAAGAGCAAGTGGTCGTCGCTGTTCATAGAAGGAGACAGTGAGAGAATGAGAGATCCTCTTTCCCGTTGGCTCCTCCTCCTCCACGCCGTAATCACTAACGGCTTTTTTTGTAATCAAACGGCTTTAATTAAGGAGGGAACTAATTATCCACTAATTATTCAGGAGGCGGATGTAATAACGTTTTATTTAAGGCCCATGGGCCTTTTGTATACTGTCAAGTAGGGATCTCGGTGCACGGATATGATGGTTCAGTTTAATCAAACCGGGTTTAAGCTGGTGGTTTGCTTACGAATTGGTGCTGGTTTAAGACTTTGTTAGGATCTAACCGACTCTGTTTCTCATCGATCGTCTTCCTCTCTTTCTGTATAAAAAGCTCGATCATATGATAATATAATAAATTTTTTATTCAGGGAACGAGTTCATGAATGCAAGATTTCTCAACATATATATATATATACATATGTATAGGTAGAAAGAGATTCGAAAATGAAAGATATAGAGTTATATAAATATATACTTGTTTGTTGACTCCTCCTCTATCTAGAAAGAAGATTCACAGCATCGAGTCGGACATGGCCGGAAGTCGCCGGAAGAAGTTGAAGGGAGCGGAGGGGATGCGGTACCGGAACTTAGGGTGCCGCATGAAGTAGTAGCCGGAGAGAAGAGCCACAAGTTTAAAAGGGGTGATGTAGAGCACCATTGCAATGAAGAAACAGAATGTCACGAATATAGCTGTTGCGCGTGGATCACGCCAGCTCAGCAGCGCCTGCACTCGCTCTCCCTGTGCCGCTATGTCTCCAGCCACCGACTGAACCTTTCCGGCTACAATTCTCAGCCTGTCGTACCTGAGAAACAAACAACACAGAGGGAGGAAAACTATCAGCCAATTAACAAATATTTCTTTTTTTTTTCTATCATCTTTATTTCTTACCTCATTTTCACAAAGTCCGGAGCTTTTGTGGTCGGGAAGGTATCAAACTCTTCGTCGAGCTCATCAGCATTCACACTCTCTGCACCAGATAGTTTGGCGTCCATGTGAGGAGGAAATCTGGGCTTGAACCTGTAATTCCACATCCCAATCACAGCCATATACAGAAACACAGTCGGCAATATCATCTCTGGAAACACCACAAGCATCGTGTACAGCACGTGCACCAGAGCCGTCGTCACTGGAGTCCTCCACGTGCACACTTGTTCCATCCATTTCCACACCGAGACCACACTCGAGAACACCGACGTAAACCTATTGAAGTTGGCTTTGCTTCGCCTCATGCTGAACAAATGACTTCTCGAATCTGCCATATACTCAGCCACTTCCCGTCTCAGTGGTGGCTCAGACCGGCCTAAACGAGCCACAATTATTTTGAAAGCCTCCCCCCTAAGATATTCCTGTTGGCTATCAGGTAACGGTTGTATGTAATGCATTTTAGGCAACAGAGGTTTGCTGTATTTCATAAGCATACTGGAGACTGATGTGCAGGTAAATCTCACCGCTAAGTGAAGCTCCCCTCTTTTCTTAAGACCAGGAGGTTGTAGAACAAGTAACGGGTAAGCGTGGGTGTAGATATGGCCCGTCTGAAGAGTTGAGAGTCTAATACGTACTTTCCCAATCGGCTGATCTCTGTTGTTTCCGCTGTTTCCAGCTGCAAAATGCCCGTTGTCAAAGACGCAGATGGTTAAAACCGTTGCAGGATCAAACACCTCCCATGTGTATTGCTCATTGTACTTTGGATTTATGCTGTTGATTACTGTTCGTGATCGAACCCATTTGTGACCGTATTTGGCAACAACATAAGTGTCTGCAGTACCTTTCCCATCCCGAGTTTTCATCGAATGGAACACATTTGCGTTAAGTATTCCAAGCTCCAAGACTCCGATTGGTGATTTCCAGAGCTGTCTCGCTGATGGTCTGAGATCGCTGCTGTAATACATGGAATCATCAAAAACGTGGTAGCCTCCATCAAGAACAGCCCTATAATGGAGCCTACTAGCGAATTTCACTTTCTTGGCTTTATCAGCATCCATAGCGTCTGAGATGGAGTCTTCGAGATGAACCCAACGGCCATGATGAGGACCATGGGTTCTATCATCTGTACATTTCTCAATGTCAGTCAGATGAATCACAGCTTTTCCTACTGGCTCATCTTTGTTAGGAGCAGCATGATCTTCGACAGAGATGACCATGGGTTCCTCAAACGGCTCTGCAACTACAAAAGTGAATTCATCGCCCCATTTCGGATTCATGCTTCTCTGAGAAACTTTAGTCTTTAACATCTGATTACCGATCTTGATTCTCACAAAGGCCTCAGGAAGACGGGATTTGTCAGACATGATGATGACGTCCTGAGCTTCTAATATCTTCACCTTTAGGTACCATAGCCGAGGAGAATGGTACACTTTTGAGCGCAGGTTAGCGGATATAATATTCGAGCTATCTGAAGATACCAATGAATCTGAAAAAGTCGCATCCCCGAAAGCTTCATCAGCCTGAGTTCCAACCCATACAGCAAGCATTATCTCATAATTCTTCTTCTCGCCTCTCTTGTTCTCCAATCTGTACCACTCGGGAGCTAAAGGGCTATCCGGAGGAGCACGAGACTGAACCTCATTGAGATCGAATTTAACGATCCCAACAAAATCATCAAGGACAATGTCTTTATCCTTCACCACAACTTCAAGAAAATTCGACTGAAGATTATCTCTAGCGAAGGCAAAGACTTGGTTCCACTCCGGATCTGAATTCTTGTCAAAATGCGTGGTAACACCTTTGAAGTTTCCGACCTTTACTTCGACATACGGGTCTAGGCTTCCTGTAAGGTCTCTGTTTGGAAGATCACGCGCCTTCACAACTCTCACGTAGAGGAATCTCATCTCTTCGACGAGATCATATGTGCCACTTGCTGGCCTCTGTGTACCACGAACCACTCGTCCTCCAACGATCCGTCCACCTCCGAGCAGAGGGCTTGTCTCTTTGACAGAGAAATCTGGTGGCAACTGGTGCAAGGATGGACCTGGACCGTTGACTTGAACCACTCTTGGAGGCATTGGTCCAGCTCTCATCTCGTGGATGCCATAGTTCACCATTGGCTGTTGTTTCACTATAGGGGAAACGTTATGAAACGTGCGTGTTTTAGGCTTTATCCCTATTCTCTCATCCGCAGCCATACTTGCATCAGCTGTGATTACGGATTTCACAGGTTCTTTACGCGGACTTGGGCTATAAGCTTGAGGAGGTTCTGGAACCGGGGTTGGGACAGAAGGTGTTATAGAAGGATCGTCTGTGATAAAAACTCTCAAGCCAAGTTCTCCACGCGCTCGAGAGAAAACACTGCGTTTCTCTAAAGGGTAATTGAAAGGAGCTGCTTCAGAGTGAGGAACAAAAGATGTCCCGTTGACTCGAACTTTGCCAAGAAAGGGCTTAGCATCGGATTCGTTCAGGTAGCTGTAGACATGGGCTTCGAGTGTACGATTTGACAAGACGGAAGGATCAGAGACAACGAAGTAAAAACACTCGTGCCAGACAGGGTTTGGGTCATTGGGTTTCGTGGTCGTGCGAAATATCTGGTTGTCGAACTTGAGCTCCACGAAAGGGCTACATGAGTTATGCTTGTCTCTCTGAAACAGACCCTGTGCGCTTATCACTTCAACGCCTAGCTTAATATTGCTCATTTTAGGCTTACTTCGAAACACCGTACCAGCAGCAATAGAGGGCAAGGAAAGGAGATTTCTAAAAACACGAAACCGAAACAATAGACTTTTCTATAAGAAGAGGTGAAGAGCGAGGTACAGGAACAAGAAAGGGTAACCGAAAAGGGGAAAAGAGAGAACTTTACCCTATTCAACCATTGAAGTTTTTCTCCTCTTCAGAAACAGAGGACACATGACATAACTCGCCTTTAAAGATCAGTCACCTGTCTAAATCAAACCAGTGAACGAGTATACAGTCTTATTTTCTTAGAAAACACGGCAAATAAAAACAAGTGTTCAAAGATTTTCTCTGTGAGTTCGTTTCGTGTTCTGTTATACTCAACGGTGCTTACTATGTTGGTCGTACCTCTTTTTCCATGGAAATTGCCGGGTTGCTTTGAGAACCACGGCCAGATCTTGACACGTGTCCTTTTTGATTATATGGCCGGTACTACGAAACATCTCGGGACCAATCATATCAAGCGTTGACCCAAACCCAAAGTTAAGTCGTTTTTCTTGTTTGAGCTTAATCGTTTGTTAGCCAATTATTAATGTCAGGTAACGTATTTCTTGGGTTTAAAATTATAAAAATCAGAGCATCCCTGTTGTTTTTTTGGACGTTATAATCAAATTTGAATACATATATTATAATAGATGTATCATTATCTTATGTAACAGATGTATCATTTTTTAAACAGCTTGTTTAGGTACCTTCGGAACTTATAAAACGAAACTGAAAAAAAACGAGAGAAAACGCCATATAAAAGTCAAAAGAAGTACGTATTATATATATACGTACAGAAAAGACAAAGAGTCTACTTCAAAGTCTAAAAATCCATGAAAGACTTTGAAGTTTCTTCTTAATAACACTATTAAATCTCGTTTTCTTTTTAGGAGACGTATCACTTTCGCAACACGTCTCTAGTAATGCATACGTATTAATCTTTCAACTTAACAAGATTTTGCTTTTTTTGCATGCCGTCAAATGTAAGTAAAACACTCGCATATACATAAAAAATTAACACTCGTTAGATGCGTTTTTGTCTTGACCCTTGAGTGTATTCATGAATAACAAAGAGAAGAAGAGATGTTCGCAAACAAACAAGAAAATATGCTTCACAGTTAACATAGTAAATTGCTAACAAATAGTAACACAAAAGCTTTCGCAAAATCCAATGGGAACTGTTGGGCCTCTCTAGTTGACGATCCAGTGAACTCATGGATTCAGTGGCACGTTCGGGCCGCATAAAACATTATCTAGCAATATAGCATAGAGGCTAAAGTCAAAGTGCTGCTACGTATAGAAAAACAAAACTAGCTGCCCAAGACCAGTCATGACAAAAAAAGAAAGGGTCAAAACTGCAAAGAAAAAAACCAAAACAAAGAAAATATAACATGTTCATCATGAAAAATTCAACGCTCCATTGATCTCCCGACCAAAGTTCAGCTCATATTGCAACAAACACAAATAAAAATATAGATAAAGATGTACATGACGGGCTAAAACTGTAGATATGTATGCAAATATGGGCACAACGTGATAGCATCAAAGTCGTCTATTTTAAGACGTGATAAGCCTAAAAACCAAAGAATATATCAAAAATACCCAACTTAGTGTTTTCCTCAACCTCAAAACCCCCCCAACCCTTCCCACTCTTCCCTATCCCCTTCATTTTCCCAATCATCAAACGCAGGTGTAGAGTTCCATTTCCTCATAGAAAACATGGTGAGTTCCTACATTTGATTTTCTAAAGTAAATACGCATTGATTCTGTTTATGTTCTAATTTTACATCCACCAAAAAAGAGATTGTAAACATGTGAAATTTTCATGTGGATGGTATAATTGAGTATGTGGTGATATGTAGACAGATTCCATAGCATAAACTAAGTTTCGTGTTATTTGGTTTGGACGTGTGAAACATGATTAGGGTTCATGTCAAAATTGACTTTGTAAGGATAGTATTGTGAACATATGGTTTATATGCAATGATTCCAGATCAAAATCTGAGTATTATGGTATTTGTTTAGGAAGATCTATATACAATGGATAAGGTTCATTTATAAATAAATGAATACGTTTTCTGTGTGTGTTGTGCAGGCCAATTCAGCGTCTGGGATGCATGTGAGTGATGAATGCAAGCTTAAGTTCTTGGAGTTGAAAGCAAAGAGGACTTACAGGTTCATTGTGTTCAAAATTGATGAGAAGGCTCAGCAAGTCCAGATAGAAAAGCTTGGGAATCCAGAAGAAACTTACGATGATTTTACCAGTTCTATCCCGGATGACGAATGTCGATACGCTGTCTTTGACTTTGATTTCACAACCGAGGACAATTGTCAGAAGAGCAAGATCTTTTTCATCGCGTGGTAGCATATTCCTCCATCTCTCTCCTTTGTTTTCCACATTATCCGAAATCAACGTGTGCCTCTATATTAATGGCTTTTGTATTCATCAGGTCACCTGATACATCAAGAGTGAGGAGTAAGATGTTGTACGCAAGCTCAAAAGACAGGTTCAAGAGAGAAATGGATGGAATTCAAGTGGAATTGCAAGCAACTGATCCTAGCGAGATGAGCCTTGACATCATCAAGGGACGAGTCAATCTCTGACTCTGAGAAACATTCTAAATGCATCCTTATTCGTTTCCAATTAAATGTTAAGCTTTCGTATCTATGACATGCCATATTCTTGGATATTTCTGCTTTTGCTTGTTTCACTCTTTGCATTTTGTGTGGATTCAGTGTCTTTAATTGTTAAGTTGTTCTTCACAACAACAGACCAAAAAAAAAAGGATAATTTAATTCTTCAGGTTTCTTCCCTCACAGAGCTTTGAAAAGTTAACCATTTCGTATGATGAGTTGTTTTATAAGAGAAACCAAGCATATAGGTAGAAAACAGAAGATGGAACATACCTCGGTGACTAATTGATCCAAGACTAGCTCACCAAATACTGAAAAGAGATATAGTCTTCTTTAAAGATGTTGGACATGGAGGAACACAACAAATGTTGAAATGCCCCCTCCCACATTATTTTCCTGCATCTAATACAATCAGTTAAGCCTCAGAAGCACAATGAGTACTAAAAATGTGAAGCAGCATCCAGATTTTTATTTCTTTCAAGAATACCTCCACCAATTAGTTGTCATAGGCCAGACCAAAAGTAGAAAACGAGAAGAATCAAAATTGTTCATGCTTGGATATGAAATAATCCTGACCTTTCTACTCATCATTCCAAGGAAACCAACTCTGATTTCCACACAAAGGAATACTAATGAGAAAACTAAAGCATGAACTTGTAAATGTATAAACCAAATTCAGAACGAATTGGATTTTCATGAAGCATTTAGGTCTTACCCATAAATCTCTTCTCGTGACTACTTGGACATGAACAATGGCAAATCGGCCGGACACCATCGAATCAAACAGAAATATTATTAGAGGATGACAAGGAGAACGACACAGTCCGGCGGGGAGGTAAAAGTATTCCGGTGGAATGAAATGAGACGGAACTCTCTTTCGCATGTAGAGTGTTACTATCCGACGTGTCCCAAGTTTTGAATATTTGCAGAGGAGCCCTCCGTGGGGTAAACAAACAAATTGCTTGAACATCCAACCCAAAACATTTTCGTTAACTAATGTTAAATTTTGCCAAACATTTTCGAACAAACTAGTAGTATAAGCAACAATCCACTCAAACTTAAAAAAAAAGATATAACATTTTGGATTCCATACTTCGGCGAAAAGACCAACACACAAGTTTCTAGAGTTCCACAGATATTGTTCGTATGTGTCAATTAAATTATTTTTTAAAAAAGCACCCACTAATTGATAAGTTAAAGAGCAGCATTTGCAAGTACACTAGCATAATCTACCAAAAAAAAAAAAAGTACACTAGCATAATGCTCGCCAATTTTGTCAAGATTCGTTATTCTGCAAGCTGTAAGATATATTCCTTGTTTCATTATCGAATCCAATTAAAATCATTGAAGCCGACAATTTCAATTTTTACCTTTCGCATTCGAATATATCCGTTAGATCTTTTATAAATAGACCTGAATGGGCATTTCACTTAGCAATTACAACTCTAAAGGCTTCAAGCTCACTTTTTTTATCCAAAATGGAGTCAGGTATTCCGATCCAAAGAGGTACTCATATCACAGAGTTTCGGTATTGTTTAGTTTCACTATTATCTTTTTTGACCTATAATTTAATAAAACTTACCATGTAGGAGATGAGCAGTTCAAAATCATCAAAGCATGGAAGGAACTTAAGATAACAAATGTCAATAACAAGTAAGAGACAACACACAACCGTTTTCAGCATTCTATATTTCCTGCTGCGCTTTCAGTAACCATGTAAGAAACACACAAACCATTTCTGTCTGATTGCAGGACTCAGAAGAGGCTCCTAGATATTTCAGGATGGGAGAAAAAGAAAACAACCGAGATCGAGTCTCGACTTGATAAAATCCAGGTGAATCCACACAAACACAAAATATCTGCAAACTCTCTCTACTCATGTATGCTTAAGACTGTCTATTGCTGAAGTACTGTATATAATCAGAAACATGAATCTATCTAAACTAGAAGTAAAACAAAGGTAAAAAACCTATATAACATGAAATGAATCATCACAGAACAAACAAACAAACAAACAAGAATTGTTTTTCGCAGCGGAAGATGGATAGTAAGAAGATGGCGAAATCAGAGAAACTACAGACCAAAAAAGCGGCAGTTCATGCTAAAGCACAAGAGAAGAAGGCAAATGTTCAAACCAGACGCGCGCAACAGATCCTTGAAGCGGAAGAAGAAGCTGCTAGGTTTCAAGCCACGGGACAGATACCCAAGAAGCCATCTTTTAACTGCTTCTGAGATCAATAGTATCCTGTGAAACATGTTATCACCTATCTTCTTTCTCATTTTTTCATACTTGTATCTTTCACATGTTGTGTGTTTTGCTTGTGTTGATCATGAAACAAGAGTGCTAAATTCATTGTCCACAGATCAAAATCCTGAACTAATCCTATTGACAGCACAATGCTAGAATCAAATTTGTAACTAGGCTAGATGGAAAGAAAACGGAACATAGCATCTTATGGTCTCAGACTTATTATTGAAGTTGAACAGCTGGAAAAGGAACATGAAAGAGTCATGAAACCACAGCTTTTTGGGGACGCATCACAACACTGAAACCACAGATCAGTCTATGGAAAATAACATCAAAGGACTTGTTAAGACTAAATAAAAGACCTCACTTCCAATACTATCCGGTATTTCAAACCTTCTAGCCTTGTCTAATAAAGGAATCCCAAAGACGCAGAAAAAAAACATTTTGGAGGTAGAGGCAAAATGTGAAGCCTTTTTGGGTTTTTGTTGCCCTGCATGGCTAGATAAGACAACTGTCTAACCATTGCTTCAACCAACCTGAAACAGCGCACAAATTTAAATAAGTTTTTAGGGGTCTCTCTTAAATAAGGAGCAAACCTAAATTATAAGAAATTTTCTAACATAAGAGGACAAGAACAATGAGCTGGCCTATTTGCATTAACAATATGAATGTAATATATGGCCTCAAATTAATCAACAAGACTATATATTATATAAAGCAAAATATTTTATCCTAAAGAATCTCGAGTTTACATGAAGTAAACAACTGTGAATGTAGGAACAGGTAAAGTCTGTCTGTAAGTAGATACTACGTACCACTTATTACTGATTCACCTAACAGCAGACCAAGGCAATTTACCCTTAGTTATTGGCAATAAATTGCCTGATCGATATGTGGAGGAATTTGCTTGATCTCCGTTCCAAGCTCTTGTTCAATCCGGTAACTAACAAAATGTAACGCCAAGGTTAAACTATGCTTTCGGAAACAGGAGTACAAAGCAGTCAAGAGAGAAAGACATACAGGTTAAATCGGTCCTCATAGGTGATAAGATTCACAGCTAAACCAAGATGGCCGAACCTACCTGATCGACCAACCTGAACAGCAACCAGGTATCGAAATCAACTGACCATGAATCAACAAGTAGGAATCTAGTACAGTGTAGACATCTGGTTTTCAACTTACCCTATGGAGATAAGTTTCTGCATTCTTTGGGAAATCAAAGTTTATCACCACATTGACTGCTTGAATGTCTATCCCACGTGTGAACAAGTCTGCAGCAACCATCATCAAATTATTCACTATGCGGATAAAGATCTTAGCTGGTTTAACAAAGTGAAAATAAGTAAAACTTGTATAACTTATCCCCCTATGACATCAACTAAAGGCACTCTTCGGTTCTAAGAAGTAGATAATTGAGTATTTAATTCACTGTACTCCTACAGTAAAAAGCATAACAGACATACCAGTACACACAAGATTCCGGCATGCACCATTGCGAAAGTCATGGAACACTCTGTTACGGTGGTCTTGAAGCATCTTTGCATGGATGTAAAAGCATGAATACCCAAGTTCTGTGATTTTTTTAGCCAAGAGCTCCACACGGTTTACAGAATTGCAGAATATGATTGATTGGTTAATTTGCAGCTGCAAAAGAAGAAGAGAGTAAATGCTAGCTAAGAAAAGAAACAAAAGAAACAAAAGAAATCAATGATTATTGGTTAGTTCAGATCTTACCTTGGAGAATAGTGTATTTAAGCAATGAATCTTCTGTCGTTCTTCAACGAATGCATAGAATTGCGTAATACCCTTGAGAGTAAGTTCATCCATGAGATTGATGACGTAGGGATTCGTCAGAAATCTATCCTTAAAATCCTTGACAGTGACAGGAAAGGTGGCTGAGAACATCAATATCTGTTGATTTTCTGGAAGAAAGCTAATTAAATGTTCCACCGAAGGTTGGAACTCTTGAGACAAAAGCTTATCGGCCTGATGAATAGATCCATAATTAAATTAGAAATGGGGGTAATATGAGAAGATCTGCAACGGCTTGCGCCTATAGTCAAATAAATAGATAACAAAAAATTATAAGAAAATGTGCAAAGTAAGATCCTACATTTACCTCATCCATAACGAGTACCGAACAATCTTTCAAGACACAAACGCCTTTCTTGGCAAGATCAAGAATTCTGCCAGGAGTTCCTACCAGTAAATGGACAGGCTGATACAAACGCATAATATCGTCTTTCAGACTGGTTCCCCCAGTGGTCACCATGACTTGAATCTTCAAATGCTTACCCAGTTCCTTACAGACCTGTGATGTCTGAAGGGCTAACTCTCGAGTTGGAACAATTATAACAGCTGCATACAAGACAGGCATCAACGATAAACTAAATTAGAAAAGCAGTAAACCTTTAAGGAAACATTTTAGGTTACTTATCGAAGCAATGGGTTTAGAGGCTCCATCATTACTACTTGCTAAGTGTAATAAAGTAACTAGAGTTTATTGTAGTTACTCTCAAGTACCATGGTATATTATGTTATTTCTATAGTCTTAAACTATAAATTTTATCTGAGAGAATGAGGAGAGGCATATGAAAAATTCCTCAAGTTGTCAGTTCCAATATTCTGTTCATCACCAGCTACAAGAAAATTCAATAGCTAGAAGATGCTAGAATGTCTATCGCAGCATAACACATCAAAAAGAGTCAACTGACAATATGGATCAGAACACAGTAAGTCAGTTACCTTGAATAACGTTGTTATCTTGGTCAATTTTTTCCAAGACAGGAATACAAAAGGCGGCTGTCTTGCCAGTCCCGTTCTTTGCTCTGGCAAGGATATCTCTACCAGTTAATGCAATAGGAATACTCTCTTCCTGAATAGGAGAAGGTCTTTCAAAACCCTTCTCATAAATTCCCATGAGAAGCTCCCGTTTCAAAAAATAATCTTCAAACTCGTTCCCCTTGGTGGCTGTCACATCCTGAAAATGATGACAAGTAAAGAATTGAGTACATCTCACCCCATGCAACCAAGAATTCCTTCACAAATAAAGTGTAAGTGTTGACTTATGTGATAAGCTATCAAATAAGTAAGAACACATTTATGATACACCAATATAGCACTTGAGACAACCGAAATAAACAGAAGTAGTATGTAACCTTTCTTCACTTGTGTAAAAAGAAAAAAATCGAAATCGAAATTTATCTTATTTAGTACATATGATGAAACTAACCTCTGTTCTGAAGCGAGTATCAGGTGCCGGTAGTTTTAGTCTCGCCTTCCAATCTTCCGAACTGAAGAGAAATTTGAATATAAACGTTAGTAATCACACGAACCAAAAATAAAAACGTGTACAAAATAGTAGCGTAAGAAACAAGGGTTTTAGTCACTATAATGAACATAATCACATCCAAGATTTAACTAGAAACTTACTTTGGGTCGATAACTTCGGACTGAACAGTTTTCTCAACTTCGACAACCGCATCACCGTTACTGTTACCGCCGGGGGGGATTTGAGCTCTTCGAAGCCATTGCTGCTGTTGTTGTTGTTGTTGTTGTTGTTGTTGTTGCTGTTGGTATTGATGTGGCTGAGACGGCGCTTGTTGGTGATTCTGAGCGTAACCACGCTGCACGTATTGGGGTGGCGGTTGCTGTTGATAACCTGGCCGTGATTGGTAATTAGGGTTAGGGTTAATGGCACCACGACCAGCGCCAATTCCAGGAGGATACCTTCCTCGATTGTTCATCACAAATCTCTAAACAGACGCTAATGACCAAAAATCTGACTAAGGAGGTATCTGTACACCAAGATTAACAGGAACTAGGGTTTCCTACGGTAATACACAACTTAGGGTAATGTCGGAATTTTGAAGGGAAAAAATCGAGATTTAATTACAGAGAAATTAAAAAACTCTTCCGGAGAAACCTAGGGTTTGTAAAATCACAAAATCGGAGATAATAAGTAGCAGATCTGGAATCAAACGAAATTTAGGGATTGATATTTGGAAAAGAGGTCCACGCAAAGGAACGAGAGAGAGAGAGAGGGATCAAAAGGGTCAACAACAGTAATATATAGAAGAAGGTTCTCGCGTGAAACAGAGACAAGAGAGCAGAGAGAGGGACAGAGATGAATATGTACGACTATAATGTTTGTGATTTGGTCGGACTTCTTTGGCGATACCGTAAGGCCTGGCGGTCTTGGTCTTGGGCTTCGAGTGTTTCAAACGGCTCAGTTCTTTTTCTGAAATTTATAAAATTGCCCTTTACTTTCTTTTCTTTTACATATTTACCCATTATTTTTCTTTTTTTAAATAAATTCTTGTTTTATCAACTTTTAATCAAAGAGTACTTTAACGGTGTGTAGCCACATTTATACAGTTTTATACGAAGTAAGAATAACAGAAAATAGTGTATCAACACTGCTTTTTAAAACAGTTTTTAGTTTAAAATATTATATTCGGACACTAATTCGTATTTTACATCTATAATTCATCTTCGAATTAAGACTGATTTTTAGTTCAAGATTAACATCATGCTACATCGTACAAATACCACCACATGGTTGTCATAGCCAGAGAATCATTCAGCTCCAAATCATCTCTCTACTGTTGTTATACTTTATCAAAATTGCACTTTTTAACTTTAACCACCATGCACTTGTCTTCTATGATATTATTGGAGTTGTGATCGATGACATCTCTTCCTCCTTTGATGTATCATTTACTTCTCTCCATTATATAAGAATAGGCTGCGCGCTTCGAGCCTTCGAGTCGTTTTCGAGTGAGTTTATGGAATTCCAAAAACATAGTAGTTTTTTTTTTCAAACTAAAGAGGATAATGTTGTCTTTATTTGTATTATTGCTCAAACATTGTCTAAGGCCATACACCATGCCGCATGAGAGTATGAAACATCTTCTTTTGTTGTTTCTCGTTCAAGACCGCATATTCAAGTTGAGATTTTGATTGCTTCTGATAATATGTGCTTAGATGAAGTTATTCAATTTTGATGTTGTTCCAGGATTATATCATTATCGGCTGATCCAAAACCCAATATATATAGATCGAGCATATACCCTTATTCGAGTGTGATGTCAAATAATCGACTACATATGCATATTTTGGATTTGATTAACCAAAAAATTATTTGGTTGCACGAATTCGACTTACAAATAACAGTTTGTTTGAAATAATCACTAAAAGCAAAGATTACATTTATAATCCCATAGTATTTTTGCCCGGTAATATAAACCCCAATTACTTTCTTACACTACCTGCACTAATGAGTGAAGATGATGGTGTGCTCTTTTAGTCTAAAAAGCACCATCACCAATTGCTAATACCTCAATTGGTAAAGATCTCTGGCAAAACCTTAGAGGTCGCCGGTTCGAGTAGCGCTTGGAACGAAACCATATAACATGCTTTGGTTTCGAGCCTGAGGGGATGTATAGGCTTCGGCCGAGAACCTCTTTGATTATTAAAAAAAAAAAAAACACCATCATCCCATGATAAAGAACTCCTTGTACATGGACATGGACATGGTGAAAAACGTTGGAAAAGATAGCAACGGATATAAAATACGTAAAATGGAAACATAGTGGGCTGAACGGACGAGACTGTGTAAGGCCCAATAAAGGCAAACGCCTCTACGCAGTCGGAGAAGGTCGCCAAAGCGTACGGTGGCTCCATCATCAAAGAAGAACGTCGCTCCCTTTTTCTAAGAATAAATCCAAAATCTTTCCACAAATATTAAAAACAACACTGGGAAAAGGACTTGGCCACACGCGCCTCCCAAGTCAGTGGAAAACGAAGCCAGCCACGTAGACTAGTCACCAAACCAGATAAAACGTAGTCGTTGATTCGAACCGCGTGTGCAATGGTATGCGCCTCGTGCGAGTACGGGGTAAGAGAGTTGGTGGTATATTCACGGCATATTATATGCGCACAATTTGAATCTCTAGGCGATTAGAGGGCATTTTCGTAACTTTCTTATAAAAATCCTACCACGACTGGTTTATGAGTCCAAAAAAAAAAAAACTGAAAAAGGAAAGAGAGAGCGTTGGACGGAAAATCTGAAGACCGCCGAGAGAAATACTGTTGAAACGGAACTCTTCAGGATATACGTTTCTTCTTCTTCTAATCACTACTCGATTCTCTCACTCTCTCTCTCTCGGCCATTGATTCTTCTCTTCATCAGCTAAGCCTCGACGCTCTCTTCTTATGATCGGTCAGTCTCTCGTTCTCTCCGTCTCTGTGCAGTGATATGGATTTTGCTTGTAGCGTTCAGCGGCGGGGTATGTTTCATGCTGGTGCGGATTGTGCGAGTTACTGCTTGCCTAATCGAATGATAAGCGCGAAACTGTGTCCCGTAGGACTCGACGGCACCAGATTTTGGGATCCGATGGTTGATTCTAAAGTTCGCTCTGCCAGTAGATTGAGAAGAAATGTATCACCTCGCGGTCCTTTGACTTTGAGTGCTGGTTTCACTGGAAGATTCTACGGTCATTTGCTTCCTACTAAACCCAAAAATGTGCCCCTGGGTTTTAGGTTACTTTGTCAAGGTAATGATTCTGTAGGCGATATGGATGGGAATGACCGGAATTTGGAATTTGCAGAAGGTAGTGATGATAGGAAGGTTACGTTTTCTGTTGAAGAAAAAGACACGAGAGAGCAAGATTCTACTCCTAGTTTGGAGGAACTCAGGGATCTACTGAGTAAGGCTACCAAAGAATTGGAAGTTGCTAGTCTCAACAGTACCATGTTTGAGGAAAAGGCTCAGAGGATATCGGAGGTAGCCATAGCACTTAAGGATGAAGCAGCCAGTGCGTGGAATGATGTTAACCAAACCCTTAATGTGGTTCAAGAGACGGTTGATGAAGAGTGTGTTGCTAAAGAAGCTGTTCAGAAGGCTACTATGGCATTGTCTCTGGCTGAAGCAAGGCTGCAGGTTGCACTGGAATCAATAGAAGCACAAGGGTACGATACTTCAGAAATTTCTGAAGAGAGTGAGGCTAGAGATGGTGTTAAAGATAAAGAGGAAGCTCTGTTATCTGCTAAGGAAGACATAAAAGAGTGCCAAGAAAATTTAGCAAGTTG
Source organism: Capsella bursa-pastoris (assembly GCA_036452645.1). Taxonomy (NCBI): domain Eukaryota; kingdom Viridiplantae; phylum Streptophyta; class Magnoliopsida; order Brassicales; family Brassicaceae; genus Capsella; species Capsella bursa-pastoris. The sequence continues at coordinate 23,903,468 of CP144196.1, forward strand.
TGAGAACCAACTCAGGCGTTTGCAAATTAAGAAGGATGAGCTGCAGAAGGAAGTAGACAGATTGAATGAGGCTGCTGAGAGAGCACAGATCAGCGCATTGAAAGCCGAGGAGGATGTTGCAAATATCATGGTATTGGCCGAACAAGCTGTGGCATTTGAGCTTGAGGCTACTCAACGTGTGAATGATGCAGAGATTGCTTTGCAGAGAGCTGAGAAGTCTCTTTTTGGTTCTCAAATCCAAGAAACATCCCAGGGTAAGGTGTTGGATGGAAAAAGTACTGTTCTAGATGAGGATGGAGTCTTGAGTGAAATTGTTGATCTAAGCCATCAGGCTGAAGGAGACTTATCAGTGGATGGAGTTCCATCAGATGTTGTGACTCAGTCTTACGAGTCAGATAATGAGAATGGAAAGCCAACTGCAGATTTTGCTAAAGAGGCCGAAGCAGAAGCAGAGAAGTCAAAAAATGTTGTTCAGACAAAAAAGCAGGAAGTGCAGAAAGATCTGCCAAGGGAAAGTGCATCTCCTAACAAGGCATCACTGAAGAAATCCTCTCGTTTCTTTCCTGCATCGTTCTTCTCTTCCAATGGCGATGGAACTGAGACAGTTTTTGAGAGTCTCCTTGACTCTGTAAAACAGCAGTGGCCCAAGCTAATTCTTGGATTTGCTCTTCTTGGGGCAGGGTTAGTTGGATACTCATTGTTTTGAAGAGTTATGTTAAATCACAAACTTTTGTCTGTTTTTTTCTAATTGCAAGTTTTTTAATTCATTCCAGAGTGACAATCTATTCAACCGGAGTAGGAAGGAACAATCAGTTACCACAACAACCAAATATTGTCAGCACTAGCACAGACGAGGTTTCCTCCAGCACAAAGCCTCTGATCCGGAAGATGCAGAAACTTCCAAAGAGAATAAAGAAACTACTTGAGATGTTCCCTCAGCAAGAGGTATGACATACAGGAAATGTATTCTTTCACAAATCCCATACAAACCTCATGGAATTTACTTGCTACCTCCAACTTCTATAACACTTAGGTTAATGAGGAGGAAGCGTCCCTTCTCGATGTGGTGTGGTTACTGCTTGCAAGCGTCATTTTTGTGCCTCTATTTCAAAAAATTCCTGGAGGTAACGAAATATAATCATATATTATTTCAATCATTGTACCTTAAGTCCCCATATTTTGTTCTCCTTGTTTCACTTGGACTTGTACTATTCATAGTTATCCATCAGACAAACCAGTTTAGTTCTGGTGCCGCGATCATAATGCATAGAGATTTATATGTTATCTTGGTTGTGTCATCTGCTGCAATCTGTAGGCAGCCCTGTTCTTGGGTACTTGGCGGCAGGAATCTTGATTGGCCCTTATGGCCTCTCAATAATTCGTAATGTTCATGGAACCAAGGCCATTGCAGAATTTGGAGTTGTCTTCTTGCTTTTCAACATTGGCCTTGAGGTTAACTTCAGTATTTGATATTTTTTTTATGTTGCTCCTTTTTCCTTTGTTATGTAATTAGAGGAAAGAAGAGCCAATTATTTATATTTTCTTTGTCTGGCAGCTCTCTGTTGAAAGACTTAGTTCTATGAAGAAATATGTTTTTGGATTAGGCTCTGCTCAGGTGATTTAAGACTCTTTCATTTACAATGCATGCCTGTGTCTGAGTATATTGCTGTGTTTTAGTCCTTTAATCTGGTTTTTGATTGTTGTAATCCAGGTTCTGGTAACAGCGGCAGTAATTGGTCTGCTCACTCACTATGTTGCTGGTCAAGCTGGTCCAGCGGCAATAGTAATTGGCAATGGCCTGGCGTTGTCTTCCACTGCTGTTGTCCTTCAGGTAAATTCTGTCACATTCTTTCTTACAAATTTGCACCAATTTATTTTAAGTGAACCTGTTACTGTTTTTTAGAAAGATATCCAGAAATTTTTCTTAAGTTACGTGTTTAAGAAAATCATTTGTTGATAGCGTTGTTCATCTTTTTATTCGATTTTGCTACCAATTGGTTGAACTGAGACGATGTACTCGGTTTGCAGGTTTTACAAGAACGGGGTGAGAGCACCTCAAGACATGGACGAGCTACATTTTCTGTCTTGCTTTTTCAGGTTTGTTCAGAACAAAATCTTTTCCTGAGCTTGTTCAATTGCTATTATGCTGGGTAACTCAGGTCAATCTGTTGGTCTTCACAGGATCTGGCTGTGGTTGTGTTGCTGATTCTTATCCCACTTATATCACCTAATTCATCTAAAGGAGGGGTAAGCTTAGCTTTGACGTTTCCCTGTTTCCTTATATTTCCCTTTGTGTTGGGTATGTTGTGATGTAAGGGGAGAGCTTAGGTTGAATATTCGATCGGCTCTTTTTAGGAAATACTCGTGGTCATGTGTTACTGTATTTGTTGAATAGTGCTTTTGTGTTGCATTTCTTCAAAGAAGCCTAGAAATTATTTCGTAAGAGGTGAATGCTAAGTTCTAACTGCTTTTCTCAGATTGGATTTCAAGCCATTGCTGAAGCTCTTGGACTTGCTGCAATCAAGGCAGCAGTTGCTATTACTGCCATAATTGCTGGTGGTCGTCTAGTAAGTCTCAATGGTTTTCCAGTTTCTCTTTTGAGATTCTAAATATATGAATAAGCTAAACAACAAAAGAGAGATCCAGATAGAAGATGAAAAAGAAAACATTAGATTGTCATAGTTTTACAATGCATTGACCCCTTTTGTGGCACACACAGTTTCTGCGGCCGATCTACAAGCAAATTGCAGAAAACAGAAATGCTGAGATATTCTCCGCCAATACACTTCTTGTTATTCTTGGGACTAGTTTACTGACAGCTCGGGTATGGCCTTTGTTTTCCTTGTTGGTGATTGGCATTCTTGTATATTCTGCCATGTCTTTTGTTTCCTTAATGTAGTTTTATCTCTTTCCTTAAATTAGGCGGGACTTTCCATGGCATTAGGAGCGTTTTTGGCTGGTCTACTCCTTGCAGAAACTGAATTTTCCTTGCAAGTTGAATCAGATATTGCTCCATATCGTGGTCTTCTGTTGGGACTCTTCTTCATGACGGTAATTAGTGAACTATGTCTTGAAAGTAGCTGATTGAAAAATTAACTGTTTTCTTTGGAGACTTTCATAAGGTATTGAGGACAATAAATAGACTATTAGGGAATATATAGGATATATAATGTGTTATGACCTCCTTATATACTCTTGTAAGATTCTAATTTTGTTTTCAGCTCTTAAGTACAGTTATTCTTATTCATGAAATTAACGGGACGAACTCTGTAAAATTCAGGTTGGCATGTCCATTGATCCAAAACTTCTTCTCGCCAACTTCCCTGTCATAATGGGGACCTTAGGACTCTTATTGGTTGGCAAGACTTTATTAGTGGCGATCATAGGCAAATTGTTTGGCATTTCAATCATCTCTGCCGTGAGGGTTGGTCTACTTCTGGCTCCAGGTGGAGAGTTCGCATTTGTTGCTTTTGGAGAAGCTGTCAATCAGGTTTGCTATATACTGTATATGATCATTTATTATTTTGCTTTTCTCATTGGGTTTAGTAACTGCAATGTTGCTTGAAATTAGACGGGTTGTTTTTGATGCTTTCCATCTAGATGGGAAAGTTAGGCTCACATAACGATGTTAGTAGTTCTATTAGTATATAATTGTTCTTCAGATAGAGACAAGAAAACGATATTGTCATGTTTCTTGGATAAGACAGCTGAGGTTTCCGTTCTGCTTTATTCTCATGTTTCCTTTTAAAGCTTAATTGGTGTTTCGTCCAGGGTATAATGACTCCACAGCTATCTTCGTTGCTGTTTCTCGTCGTGGGAATATCAATGGCTCTTACTCCTTGGTTAGCTGCCGGCGGCCAATTAATTGCATCACGATTTGAGTTACAAGATGTTCGAAGTTTATTACCAGTTGAAAGCGAGGTACTCCTTCAAAACACTTCAAAATAAATCAATTTTCACCATTATCAGCGCCACTTGTAAAATTAAAACAATAAGGTCACACTTGACCTTCCTATCATTCTGAAGCTCATGCATTCTTTGGTTGAGAAAACCAATTCAAGGCTCGTAAAGATGAGTGATCCTTTTCTTTTGTCTGAATTTATTTGCAGACAGATGATTTACAAGGTCACATCATTATTTGTGGATTTGGGCGAATTGGCCAGGTTTGTATCATTATCTATAAGCTTTGTGAAAAAAAAAAACTTCTCTAGAAGTTTAGATAGCTTGATTAGAGGATACCTTGGAGTTATATAATATAATTCATCTTTGACCGCTGCTTTCTAAATGCTTCGCGCAGATAATCGCTCAGCTTCTTTCAGAAAGACTTATCCCATTTGTTGCTCTCGATGTCAGCAGGTAACATGACATTTTTGCTTGTTTTGCTCAATGTATTTAAATAGCATTTTATTTGTCTCATTTCACACCATAAATCTCCTACTGTACAGTGATAGAGTGGCAATTGGTCGTTCCCTAGATCTCCCCGTTTATTTTGGAGATGCTGGTAGTAGAGAGGTACGAGTAGAAAGCCAATGACACAAATCAATAGTATAACCACCCATCATCCAATTTTTTTTACTTTGTTACTTATACATGCAGGTTCTCCACAAAATTGGGGCAGAGAGAGCATGTGCTGCGGCTATTGCTTTAGACACACCTGGAGCAAATTACAGGTGTGTCTGGGCTCTCAGCAAATATTTCCCAAATGTCAAAACCTTTGTCCGTGCACATGACGTTGATCATGGCCTCAATCTTGAAAAAGCTGGTGCCACCGCTGTAATATTTTTGCAACCTTTCTTCTCTTTCTATCATTAGTTATTACACAACTTTGTCAATGTAGACTGATTAGACTGGACCCAAAAACTTGTTAGGTTGTTCCCGAGACGCTGGAACCAAGTCTACAGTTGGCAGCTGCTGTTCTTGCACAGGTAACAGAGATTCTTCTTCGTGCACATGACATTGATTAGGCCCTCTCGCAATCAAAGATTAGATCAGCTGTTAACCTTGTCTGCTTCTTTTTCAGGCCAAATTACCGACATCAGAAATTGCAACAACGATCAACGAGTTCAGATCACGTCACTTGTCTGAACTAGCCGAGGTATGTTTTGTCTATATGAAAAACTATATTTCTTTTTACTGTCCAGTTTAATGGATCCCATGATGGTACAGCTATGTGAGGCAAGTGGAAGCTCCCTCGGTTACGGGTTCTCTAGAAGTACGAGCAAACCAAAATCACCATCACCACCTGATAATACCTCTGACGATAACCAGATTATTGAAGGCACACTCGCTATCTAACCTTTTTATCGCTTCTGGTAAGACCACATTTCAACTTCTTTTGAAAAAAAAAAAAAATGTACAGAAACCAAATCCTTATTTTGTAGTAGTGGAGAAAAAGTAACAAACTTCTCAAATTTTGATGGGATGATGTGTTTGAAGTTTCTCTAGTTTCTTTCCTGTCGGGGAAAAAACAAAAAACAAATAATATTTGTATTCAACATTGGTCTAATATGTGAATGTATCCTCATTTTCATTTTAATCCAGAGATTATTTCACTCTTGATTCGATTTGATCGTTCGAGCTCTCGAGTCAAATCACAAAAGGCCATTATTTCGTGTGGTAGTTTAGACCACGAAATAGAGATGGACCATAGACTTACTTAGTTACTGTACATGTATTGCCTGATATTTTAATGAGTGTGACAAGATTAATATGGGTAAGAAGGATCCAAAATTTGACGACTAATCAAATAAAAAAGCTATAACATAAGTAAACAAATTCAAATAAACATGAATTAATGTTGTATGAAAGCTTTTGAATTCTTTTCTCTCTTTAATACTAAACAAACTGTCTTGAGTGGTATTAAAAAGGAAAACCGAGAAATTAATGTAAAATCAGCAAACCGGTTTGTTTTCTGGGATTTGAACTTTAAACCCTTTTGAAGCTGAAGAAGAAACCCTAGTCTCCCTTCTGTAGTGTAGACGACGAAGTCTTCTTCCTCTTCTTCTTCAATTTTATATTTTCTTCTCTGCCAAATTAAAAGGCATCATTAAGCTGCTGTCTCCATCACTACCTTCTTCCTCTTTAACTCAGGGTTCGAAGCCACGACGAGTAGACTACTGCTCTGTTTGCCTTGTAAAAACATGGCGTCGTTGATGTTTACCGATTGCTCCTCCTCCACGACGTCGCGTCTCATCCATTTGAACCGCCGCAACGGTACTTTCCTCCTCCGTCAATGCGTCGGCCAACTCCGCTTTCAGACCACTGCTTCTGGCCGTGGCTGCATTCGCTCCTCTTCTTCTCCCATTTCTGCCATTTCCGGTAAACGTTAAACCTTTTTTACTTAATTGAACACGAAATTGAACTTGGCATCGATTGAAATTTGTAAATTCCACTTTCCTGTTGTTGTAGACAACTAGACTATTCTTTATCCTCTTGTCGGAATCATAACTTTGGTTTTCTGTACAGCTGATACAAAATCAGAGGGTGCCGCAATTGTAATTGATGGAAAGGCTGTGGCGAAAAAGATTAGAGATGAGATCACAATCGAAGTTTCAAGGATGAAGGAATCTATTGGTGTGGTTCCTGGTTTAGCAGTAATTCTTGTTGGGGACAGAAAGGATTCTGCAACTTATGTGAGGAACAAGAAGAAAGCTTGTGACTCTGTTGGAATTAAATCGTTTGAAGTTTGTCTTGCTGAAGATTCATCAGAAGAGGAGGTTTTAAACTCTGTCTCAGGCTTCAATGATGACCCTTCTGTCCATGGAATCCTTGTTCAATTGCCTCTGCCATCGGTAAACAATGTTTTGTCATGATGTTCTTAACTTAAATAAAGACTAAAGAGTGAATTACAACAGAGTTTGGGGATATTTGTGTTATCTATTACAGCATATGGATGAACAGAACATATTGAATGCGGTTAGAATAGAGAAAGACGTGGACGGATTTCACCCCCTAAATATTGGACGACTTGCCATGCGTGGAAGAGAACCCTTATTTGTTCCTTGTACTCCCAAAGGATGCATTGAGTTATTGCATAGATACAACATTGCAATCAAAGGGAAAAGAGCTGTTGTTATCGGAAGGAGTAATATTGTTGGTATGCCAGCTGCTCTGTTACTGCAGGTAATGATGAAACCTTCTGAAAGATGCCATTTCATAATTACCTTTTTCCGGTTTTCTTGATGTATTATGTAAATGGTAGAGAGAAGATGCAACTGTTACCATTATCCATTCAAGAACCAAGAACCCTGAAGAAATCACAAGAGAAGCTGATATTATAATCTCAGCTGTTGGACAAGCAAACATGGTCAAAGGAAGCTGGATAAAACCGGGCGCAGTCATCATCGATGTCGGGATTAATCCTGTTGAGGTAAGTGGACGATTTTGACATATGATAATGGTGTAATTCAGTTATATATTGTATTTTCAAGTCAACCAGTATGCAACATCAACATATGTACATCATATGAACCTGCAGGATTCAAGTGCTGCCCGCGGCTATCGATTGGTTGGAGACATATGCTATGAGGAGGCTTGCAAAGTTGCATCAGCCATCACCCCTGTTCCTGGTGGTGTTGGACCAATGACCATAGCCATGCTTCTATCCAACACTTTAACATCAGCTAAGAGGATTCACAACTTCCAGTGAGCCAAGAAGATTACTGGCCTTTTAATAATAAACAAATCTTACTGTTTTTGGAAGCCATTGGTTTGCTTTGGTCTTTTTTTGTTTGGTTCTATGAAACAAAACAACATGTAGTTTTACTAAGTCACATAAATTGTCTTTTAACATTGTCTCTGTTCTTGTTTTCTTGTTTGATCTAGAACTAGTTTTTAACTTATCGAGATATGGATTACATGTTGAAAGAGTGGTGTGTCCCATGTTACAGATTCTGAAACTTTTAACACATTGCTTCAAACTTTTGTCAACAAAATCAGAAATAGTTTTAGCTTATATATCCGAAACAGAGGATCAGAATTGGTTGATAACTTAATATTACCTTTGTAGCAATAAAAAGGTAATATTAATTATATTTCTAGGAGATAAGTCCTAATGGGTTTTAGGATAAGTGCATATCTTTCGTAACAATTCTATCTCTAATCTCGTATAAAATATGTATAATTTGCACAAACGTTTTAGAACAAGAAAATACATAAACCCTAACTTAAGTTGGAAGTCACGACTAGTTTGCCAAGTTCAAAAATGGCGTTGATGATGTCTACCGATTGCTCCTCCCTCATGACGTCGCGTCTCATCCATGTGAACAGCCGCAAAGGTGCTTTTTTTCCTTCCACGGTGTATCGGCCAAACTATGCGTCTGACCGCAGAGGCTGTACCCTCTCCATTCGTTCCTCTTCATCTCCATCCGCAATAGTAATTGATGGCAAAGCTGTGGCGGCAAAGATTAGAGAGGAGATAACAGTAGAAGTTTCAAGAATGAAGGAATCAATCGGTGTGGTTCCTGGTTTAGCGATAATCCGTGTAGGGGATAGAGAGGAATCCGTAACTGACGTGAGGGACAAGAAGGAAGCTTGTGAATCCGTTGGAATGGCTTCATTCGAAGTTGGTCTAGCTGAAGATTCATCAGAAGAAGAGGTGTTGAAATATGTCTTAGGCTTCAACGATGATCCTCGCGTCCATGGAGTCCTTGTTCAGTTGCCTCTACCATCGGTAAACAGAGTCTCTTATCATCATCATCAATTCATCATATTCATATTCTTAACTAAACAGTTATTGTTGTTGTGTACAATTTGCAGCATAGGAATGAAGGGAACATATGGTGTGCGGTTAGTACAGAGAAACGCGTTGACGGACTATATTCTTTTGGAATGCTTGACTTTTATGTTCCATGTATTCCTAAAGCATGCATCGAGTTGTTGCACAGATACAACATTGAAATCAAAGGAAAACCCGTTTTGGTTCTCGAAGGGTATTCCCTTGATGGTCTCGCGATTTCTGAATTACTTCAGGTAATATATGATGATGCCATTGGATTATTATAAGTTGGCTAGCTACTTGGTTCTTTATCGAGGTATGTTTGTAAAATGTAGAGGGAGGGTGCAACTACATTTACCATGTTCCTTTCAACAACCCCGGAGACTGTTGAAGAATTAACAAGATTTGCTGATATCATAATCTCAGCTGCTGGGCAACCAAACATGGTCAGAGGAAGCTGGATAAAACCGGGCGCAGTCATAATCGATGCTGGGACCACTCCTGTTGAGGTGAGTGGACATTTTTGACATATGGTCTTGTCAGTTATATAGATGAATTTCTAATCAATCCAATATATATACATAACATGAATTGCATTGCAGGATCCAAGTGCTCCCCGTGGCTATCGATTGGTTGGAGACGTTTGCTATGAGGAGGCTTGCAAAGTTGCATCAGCCATCACTCCTGTTCGTGGTGGTGTAGGAGGACCAATGGCCATAGCCATGCTTTTGTCCAACACTTTAACATCAGCTAAGAGGATTCACAACTTCCAGTGACCTTACAAGAAGATTAAACATATCTTACTCTGTTTTTGGAAGCCAATGGTTTTTTTTTTTTTTGTTTTAGTCTCTCTCTTTTTTTTTTTTTTTCTTTTTTTTTTCTTTTTTTTCTATGAAACAAAACAACATGTAATTTTTAACTTTTTAAGTCACATAAATTTTTACCTTATACAGTTATTGTTATTTGATCTAGATGTAGTTTTTAACTTATCCAATACGGAAACCATGTTAAAAGAGGGGGTGTGTCCCATGTTACAGATCCTGAAAGTTTCAGGACACTCTGTTTCAAACTGTTCAAGAAATCCAATCTTGGTTCTCGAGCTGCATCATTAAGGATAAATTCTCTTTGTGGATTTACAAAACATGTTAAACCAATACCATTAGAAAAAAAAAAAAACCAATACCATTAGTAGTATATCCGAGATTTACGTGCGTATTATTTATTTTAACTACTTAAAAATCTTCTGAATTGTATAACTTCGTACGTGCTCCCGTAGAAGAATAAATTTGTTTGGATACAAATCTACTTTTCTAGTTGGCGTCGTTTGTATAAAATACGATTTGATATATTATAGAAATATTAATTCTAGGAGATAAATAAGTCAGAACGGGATTTGGGATAAGTACATATACATATATTTCTCTACAATAAATACATTTTTGTAACAAGAAATGAAGAAACACACATTCCTTAAAATCTAACAATATCTACTACTTATTTTTATTGTTTTGTTGAAGTACCCTAACTTAAGCTCGAAGCCGCAGCTACTGTTCCGTTTTACCTTGTAAAAAAACGGCGTCGATGATGTTTACCAATTGCTCCTCCTCCCCGACATCATGTCTCATCGACTTGAACAGCTGCCACGGTGCTTTCCTCCCCCGCCGGTGCGTCCCCCAACTCAGTCTACGGACCACTTCTTCCTGCCGTGGCCGCACTCTCTCCATTCGCTCCTCTTGTATATAGACTATAAACCTTTTACCCTATTTGCGCACGAATTTTCAGTTATCCTCTTAAGATAATTTCTTTTCCTGTTCAGCTGATCATGCCGCCATGGTAATAGATGAATTTTCTGTGGCATGTAATATAATGCGCGAAATCAGAACCGAAGTTTCAAGAATGAATAAATCAATCGGTGCGGTTCCTGGATTAGCAGTAATCCTTATTGGGGGTTCCCCCGAAACTTACAGAATACTTGGTGGTTTCGCTGGAGTCAACACAACCGTAGTTCGTCTAGCTAAAGATGTCTCAGAAGAGAAGGTGTTGAAATATGTCTCACGCTTCAACGATGATCCTCTGTTCCATGGAATCCTTGTTGAGTTCATGTCTCTACCACCGCATATGGATGAACATAACATATTCAATGCGGTTAGTGTAGAGAAAGACGTTGGCGGATTTCACCCTCTAAATATCGGGCGCCTTGCTATGCGCGGAAGAGAACCCTTGTTCGTTCCGCGTAGTCCACAAATATGCATGGAGCTGTTACACCGGTACAACATTGAGATCAAAGGGAAGAGAGCTGTTGTTATCGGGAGGAGTAACATTTTTGATATACCAGCTGCTTTGTTACTGCAGGTAGTGATTAAAAAGAAACTTGTGAAATATGTCATTTGTTAATTGCTTTTGCTTGATGTATTATGTAAATGGCAGAGAGAAGATGCAACTGTTACCATTATCAATTCAAGAACTAAGAACCCTAGAGAAATTACAATCATCTCGGCTTTTAGGCGACCAAACATGGTCAGAGGAAGCTGGATAAAACCGGGCGCCGTCGTTATCAATGTTTGGACTAGTCTAGTTGTGGTAAGTGAACGATATTTGGAATTATATGCTAAATGCATGCAGTTAGAATTGAATATTGAGTAAGTCATCAATATTTGCAGGATCGAAATGATCCGAGTGGCTTCCGACATGTCAGAGACATTTGCTATGAGGAGGTCTCCAAAGTTGCATCAGCAGTCACATCTCTTGAAGGTAACACAAGAGTCTTTCCCATAGTCGTGCTTCTATCCAACACTTTAACAGCAGCCAAGAGAAAACACAACTTCATGTAACGTTACAAGAATATTACTGCTGGCCTTTATTAGTCTTTAACAATTCCTATTCTGCTTTATGGTTAAAACAAATTCCTTTAAATAAAACAAATCTTACTCTTTCTATTCCAATAGCTTCCTTGCTCTGGTCTTTGTAAGCCTTTTTATTGTTTTTTTTTTTGGTTTTATGAAAACAGACGCATGTATTTCAGTCGGATATGAAAACGTCTTTTAACATTTCTTTTCTTCTTCTCGTCCATCTGTTGCTATCATAACAGTTTAATATACCAGATGTACAATCGAAACGTATCATATTAGGATAAAAAAAAACCAGTTTAAAGTGACGTCCAAACCAAAAAAAAAAAAAAAAAAAAAAAAAAAAGTGGCGTTGTTGTATAAATATGATATGATATAAATGAAAAGTATTATTATTAATTGTCCAAGAGATAATTCCTAATGGGTTTATGAATTAGGATAAGTACACATCTTTCTCTACAAGTCTATCTCTCTAATCTGGAAACAGTTCTGCTTTATTTCTGTTAAAACCCCTAACTTAAGTTGGAAGCCACGACTACTGCTCTGTGTTGCCTTGTAAAAACATGGCGTCAATGATGCTTACCGATTTCTCCTCCTCCACAATGTTGCGGAGTCGCATCCATTTGAACGGCCGCAATGGTACTTTCCTCCCTCACCCGTGTGTCGGCAAACTCAGCTTACAGACAACTGCGTCTGGCCGTGGCTGCACTCTCTCCATTCGCTCCTCTTCTTCTCCATCTGCGATTGTAATTGTTGATGGAAAGGCTGAGGCAAAAAAGATTAGAGATGAGATCAAAACCGAAGTTTCAAGAATGAAGGAATCAATCGGTGTGGTTCCTGGTTTAGCAGTAATCCTTGTTGGGGAGAAGGAGGAATCCGCAACTTACGTGAGGAACAAGAAGAAAGCTTGTGACTCCGTTGGAATTCAATCATTTGAAGTTCTTTTACCTGAATACTCATCAGAAGAGGAGGTTTTAAAATCTGTCTCAGGCTTCAACAATGATCCTAGTGTCCATGGAATCCTTGTTCAGTTGCCTCTACCATCGGTAAACAAAGTCTTATTTATGGTATTCTTTATTGAAAAATAAACTGTGATTTACAGAAGCTTTGTGTTATATATTACAGCATATGGATGAACAGAACATATTGAATGCGGTTAGAATAGAGAAAGACGTGGACGGATTTCACCCCCTAAATATTGGACGACTTGCCATGCGTGGAAGAGAACCCTTATTTGTTCCTTGTACTCCCAAAGGATGCATTGAGTTATTGCATAGATACAACATTGGAATCAAAGGGAAAAGAGCTGTTGTTATCGGAAGGAGTAATATTGTTGGTATGCCAGCTGCTCTGTTACTGCAGGTGATATATGAGATTATACCTTCTTCTTAAAGAAGCCTGGTTGAGACATGACATTCGATTGTTAGTTATATGTTTGGTCTTTAGTGATGTGTTTTGTTTTTCTAGAGGGAGGATGCAACTGTTAGCATTATCCATTCAAGAACAAATAACCCTGAAGAAATCACAAGGCAAGCTGATATCCTAATCTCAGCTGTTGGGAAGCCAAACATGGTCAGAGGAAGCTGGATCAAACCAGGTGCAGTCATCATCGATGTTGGGATCAAACGTGTTGAGGTGAGTGGGTGATTTTGACATATATATTGTAGTATAATGCGTGATCAAATCAAATCCTATATATATGTGACATAATGTGAATTGCAGGATCCAAGTGCTCCCCATGGCTATCGATTGGTTGGAGACGTTTGCTATGAGGAGGCTTGCAGAGTTGCATCAGCCATCACGCCTGTTCCTGGTGGTGTTGGACCAATGACCATAGCCATGCTTTTATCTAACACTTTAACATCAGCTAAGAGAATTCACAACTTCTTCTAGTGACCTTTAAAGAAGATTACTGGCCTTCTATGTTCTAAGAATAAACATATCTTAATGGTTCTCTTTAGTCATTTTATTTTTTATTTTTTTGGTATAGAACAAAATATTATAGGTTTTAATTAAGAATCATAAAACGTAAAAAATTATATAAATAGTATAAGTAACGTAATAAAAGAAGCTGCATACAATTAAAACCCTATATATATGATTAAGAGTGAACATTAAGATTTATAAAACCCTATACAATTAAAACTTATGAATCCTTCCATGTTGATTGGTAAGTAAAGAATACATATCGCTCGGCTTCTCAATTTATTTGTACTCCATATCTATTTTAGAAGTCTTCCATGTTTATTGTTAAACGATTAATGACCAACTTCTCTATTTTACAGATGTAATGGGACAAATTGTTAGTGTTGGTGAGATTGAGACAATTGAGAGTAACAACAAGACAACCACCAAGCTTGATCTTGAGCTGAGGGATGAGACGTACGTACTTTCATATATCTAATTCTCTAATTATTTATTTCCATCATATACTATCGTATTTAAACTATATGTTAATCGTATTTAAAATAATACTCTCATATTTTTAATAACTTTCGTTACTACTCTCATATACTTTTTAGAATATACATGCATATATCTCATTCATATACTATCGTATTAAAACTGTGTGATATATGTATATAGAATAATACGATCATATTTTAAATGACTTTCAATACTAATCTCATATACTTTATAGAATATACATGCATATGTTTCCATCATATACTATCGTAATTAAACTATATGTTGAACTATACTATCGTAATACTTAGCTCATATACTTATATATCAACCTGCATATGTACGTACTTTCATAAATCCATCATATACCTTCGTGAGTTATAATGTTGTTAATCGTTTTTGCATCGTTATACTCTCATATTCTTAATAACTTTGAACTATATCTTTCAATTGGGAAACAGGGATGAGCGTCTATCGTGTACCTTGTGGGGGACGTTTGCATCACATGCGTATAGAGTTTGTGCTGAAAATGAAGGACTCCTCCTCATTTGTGTCCTTCGATTTGCTAAAATAAAAACATACAACGGTTAATTCCTTACTCCTTTATACTGTTATAAGTTATTACTTTCTCATTGGAAATCATGTCTAATGATCTACATATACTTTCAGGCATCAAAACTGTCTCTAACTCATTTGATGCATCTCAACTCCACATTAATCCTCCTTTCTCTGAAGTTGTGGATTTTACTCAATCGTACGTATCAACCTCAACACATTTTACTTTTATATGCTATATAGTCTATGTCTAAAAACGATATAATTTTACATACAGCTTACCAGAAGATGGTCTTGCCCTCACTGTTCGTGAGAATGTTCCGTTTGGTGCCATCGTTGCGGCTGGGAAAGATGATAACTTTCTTGATTACCAGAGGAAAACAATTGCGGATCTGCTTCATTCATATGAGGTAATTCAGCCTACTTATTTCAATTCGGCCGAGTTTGAGAAAAAAATCCAGCCAACTTATTTCAATTCGCAGCTTTTTCACTTACAAAATTCACTTTATAGGTTGGCAAAGCTAGACTAATGTGCACCATCTATGCTATTGATACGGATTGGGCATGGTATTATATAAGCTGTGTTGCTTGCAACAGGAAAGTAACGCCAATCCATCCAGCAGGAAGTGTTGTTCCTTCTAATAAGGATAAGCCCAAATTTTGGTGTGACAATTGCAGAATTGTTGTCACTAGAGTTGTTGCTAAGTAAGCCTAAATACTTACTTAGATTTAATATTTCTAACGCTTTATCTATGCCACATGACTAATATTCTCATTACTCTCAAATACTAAATTATGCAGGTACATGCTCTACGCTAAGGTGATGGACGCCACTGGTGAGTCTAAGTGTCTGCTATTTGATACCGTAGCTGAAGATATCATTGGGGCATCTGCTAAAACCATACTTGGTGGATCACTCCAGGAGGTTAGATGATTTTTGTTTACTTGATTGTATATAGTTACACGTATTTACATAGCCACAAATTGAATAATAGTCCACATATTTAATACCATAAATTGAATAATGGTTTTCAATTATGCATTTGTAGATTGATAATCCTGATGATATTCCTGATCAACTAAAGAACTTGGTTGGGAAAGAAAACATTTGGGGAGGAAAGGATACTTATAAAGTGTCTAAGGTTTTGCAAAAAGATGGCCTCCTTGTGGAAGAGACTCCACAAGAATCTACAGAAATGATTAATCCTGCAACTATTGTTTCTGGTGATCAGGTATTTGCCTCAGTGTAAACTCAATTCCTAAAACTTATTATGATATGTTTATTTTAGTATGTGTATATTTAATAGTGGTTTCATGTTTTTGAATTCTCAGCTGCTCATCACCTACAGTCAAGAAACTACAGAATCCAATACCCCATCCTCTAAGCGTGTCTATGCTGCTAATAATGATCCTGGTGAACAAACATCCACTTCTAAGAAGGTTTGCAGCAAGATTGTTGATAAAGTTGAGAGCACTGAAGGCTTGACCAGTCTACAGACAACAACTCTTGATTTCGGAAATGGTGAGGAGGGAAAAACACCCAAGATGCAGCCTACTAAGGAAGAAACTAAGACAACTGAGATTGTCGAGAAGAATGTAAGCGTCCAAGCTGAGGTTAAGCCCGTTGTGATCAAGAAGCCGCGACTCGTGAACGTTAAAGTTGAAAAGAATCCCTAATGATCTCTACTTTATCATTTTATTCAGAAGACAAACATTAATCTCTCTTTATTTTATTTCTATTTTCTAAGTTGTTTTGTTCCAATGCATGGAATAATGTGGCTTCGACCAAACTATTTATGTTCTTTAAATTATTGAAATAATAAGGTTGTTCATACATATACTATTGTTCATACATATACTATTGTTCATACATATCATCCGTTTTCATCTGGGAGCCCTAATTCTCTGGGTTTATTAATCCATTTAAGACTCCTCTGTGATTGAAAGGTTGGATTTTCGGAAGAGACATGGGTGGCTCGTCGGAGACAAAGATCTTACAAGAACTTATACTTTACGCGGCCAGCGCTGCTTTCAGCTGCTTGGTTCTGTTTGCGGGTCTTCGTCACCTCGATCCTAATCGTGAAGCTTCTAAGAAAGCTCTCGAGCATAAGAAGGAAATCTCCAAGCGTTTGGGTCGTCCTCTGATTCAGACCAATCCATACGAGGTAATCTCCTATGAATTTAATCAAACTTGAATTCTCCACGGGTTCCTAGTTATATAACTTATCATGTAACGGGGTTATTAGTATAAATATAAAATAAATCGTAATTTTATTATTTTCTTAACACCATCAATATTTACAATAAGAATAATTAAAGTATTCTGCGTTTCACTAAGTTTAATTTTTTAACATTAAAATTAAATTTTTAATAATCTAATAAACCACTCTTTTAGTTGACCAAAAAAACAAAAAATCTAATAAATCACTGCAATGCATTTTAGTATAGAGTTTGATTTATTCACAGTACTCTTACATATATTCAAATTAGTCATACTTCCTATTTGAAAATGAATTTCAGAAAATATTAATATTTGATACAAAAGATGACGACATATACTGTTTGGTATTAACTAAATTAATGTATTTTATTTATTATAATTTTGAATTTTAATATACAAAATCCCAAAATGGAAATATATATATATATATATATATATATATATATATGTATATATATAAATAGATAATTATAGAAAATTTACCAAAACAAAAAATATACATATATAACGCAGTAACACTATATTAAAAACAAAAAATTTACCACGGGGTAAATTCGGTATATACAACAATGTATATATAATATTGTAACATTTATATTAACTAACCAAATAAAACTCAATCATATTAGTATACTAATCAACTCATTTTAATGATTTATAAAATTAAAAGATCTTTGGTGTATCACGGGTTAAATTCTAGATACGGATTTTGAAGTAATAAACATATGGTATGTTTTATTGTTTGGTAGTTATTAAATAAAAAAAATTATTCATTATAATCTATATTAAAAAATCAATCTATTGACCTAATATAAAATCACAAATACATATATATATATATATATATATATATATATATATATATATATATATATTAAAACAGAAAAAATTACAGTAAATTCTATTTATTTTAATATAGATTTAGCTATATAATATGTTTTAAGGTCATAAGTTTATAAAACAAAATAAAAATATTACAATGGTTCAGAAAAAGATTTAAACCAGAGAAATTCGATTTAGTAAAATCTTTATACACAAGGTATACTTGTATTAGTGACTATCAAATCAGTATATTTATATGTTGTAATGTTCAATTAATATAGTGCTATATACACCGTTGTTAAAAGTGACGACTATTTGAATATATTATCATATATAAGAACAAAACTGGATATATATATACTACAAAGGATACATTCTTCCCGTCAGACATCCAAAAATATGCTAAATGAACTTTGTATATAACTGATTAAACTATACCGGTTAAAGTTCTATATAAAAAAGACACATTAAATACTAGACCCGTGGTGTACCACGGGGTAAAATCTAGTATATGATTAAGAGTGAATATTAAGATTTATAAAACCCTATATATAAAACCCTATAGTAAAAGTATAACATTAAGATTGTGAACTTGCCTCTCTCGACCCGAAACCTAGCCGCTTGGTATTTTCAACTCATCATCTCCATGAGAAAGGAGGGCAAGAGACTGAAGAGATGCTCCAGATCCACCGATGTTGAAGCAGAAGATGGCAAGGGCACCGAGCCTTTGCAGAAAGGTAAGAAACTTGGGATTCTTTAACCCAAAAAATCTGCTTATACAAGGCATAGGCATATATATGGGAGTTAGTTTGGTGAAGTTCAACAGTTGTTTCATGATAATTCCAATTGTTTTTTTTTCTTCTTATGCTTAAGCGGAGGGAGAGCTACTGACGGATGTAAATCCGAAGAAACGCAAGAAGAAATCTAAGAGAAAGGTCGGAAAACTTAACAAGTCATCTCTCTGTTTTCTTAATTACTTGTCTTGATAAACTTAATGTATATGTCCTCTATCTCTTTCTCTCACTTATGTAGTGTTTTTACTCTTCTCTGTAGCAAACGGATGAAGATGATTTGGAACCCAAGAAGAAGCTGGAAACACTCGAGGAGAAGACACCCTCTGAGGAGAAGGTTAGATATATTCTGCAAATACCAAATTACTCATATATCCATGATGGATCCGTGCTACGTTGTTTTCTCCTATTTACTTGAAATGAAAAACTTTGAACTAAGAATAATGCTTGATGCCCTAATTTTTCCCTAGAAAGATAATTCAGACGTTAATGAGTTTTTGTAATTCATTTTTCCTTGTAATATTGAATGGCAGGAGGAGATGATACAATTGAGGAAATCTGTCGAAGAGATGACTGAAACTATGAAAAACCTGCAGGAGTTTCTCATGGGAAATACTGATTTACCGGGAATGTCATTGAAGGTATATATATGTTTCTTTACTTTATTAATAACTTGTAAGAGTTTTTGTTACTTGCTAGCTAGTGGTCTCTGTTTCTGACTTGACGACTGAAACTATGGAAAACCTGCAGGAGATGTTACTGACCAAGTCCCCTGATACTGCATCCAAGGTAGGTATATTCAAGTTCATATATTTGTTTAACTTATAGCTGTTGATTTAGTTTCTACTGACTTGACTCCAAAGTAATCTGCTTTTTGTTGTCTGTACCAAGGAGGAAGAACCCCTAGAGAAATTGGAGAAGTTGGTAACATATGAGTGCTGTTTTGAAACTGAAGATTCGGATGGAGGCCACGACGACTATACTATCTTAGCTAGGGGATTGGATACCTATCTTACCAGAGATGAAATGAAGAACGCATTGAGGAAACATTTCGCATCATTGGGATGCCAAGTCAACAGGGTTTTTGTTCCCATAGAGTGTAAAACGGGTGCTCGCTTGGGGTTTGCCACTTGTTCCCTCTCCAATATATTACTTTTTTTTTTTTTTTAACTTTTTCAACCAACTTTGAGATTGAGACCCAATTGGATTGTTCTCTTTACAGATTTGCTTTCATTGATGTGGATGAGGGTGATGTAGACAAGGCATTAAGACTAGGTCCTGTGGGAGGTTGGTGTCTTACGCTGCGTGCAGATCAACATGAAACCTACACATTCCCCAACTTTAGAGGGTGTGAACATTGTGGTACTTTTCTTTCGGAGCGCCGCATGAAAAGATTTCAAACTAGGGTCTGGCGGTGTTAGCCTCCACAACACTATTGGTCCCTCTGCTACTTGTTTTATATATCCTATCACCAGATGAATGCTAGTTTTCTTATTTTATGACATGCACGTACTATGTAATTGCAAAACTTCCGTTTGAATTCCGTGGTTTGAATTTATGCTTAAATTTACGAAATCATGGAATATGAAGAAGTTGCTTTAGCTTCCCGAGAGCAGTGTTGCAGCTTCATGATTAGTATCAGTAACAGGCCTTTCTCATGATTCTTGCTTAACATCTCTACAGATTTAATTAATGGTTTCACCCAAACCGCACAAGACGATGATTGACGATAACAATATGCATAATAAAATTAATCTACCTACTAGATCAACAACCTGACGATAACAATATGCATAATAAAAATTTGGATTTTGCTCAATCATTGTAACAAAAAATAAAAATCTAGTGATGTTTATACATGAACATGTAAATGTAACTAAACTTAGGGGTAAAATACATTTGAGTAAAATACTCATGATATCGTTCATGAAAAGATTTGGGTAAGGATCAATTTCGAGGCATATATTTCAGATATTTTTGGAAAATGTTGGTTAATTTTGGAAAAATTGGAAAAAGTATATAGAATTTTTAAACGGGTTCTCTTCCCTTATATGTTTGAATAAAGTAAATAAATAATCCTGAACATGATAAGGAATGGGACGAGAAATTATGGACAAGTACGTGAGACGTGACTCTAGTCGGTGGAACGATAGGAGCTGGTTTGATGCGTGGGAACCCGTCCCAAAGTTTCCAGTGACATGGAAATGTTGCGATTATAAATATTTTTGAAGAGAAGAAAGACATACAATCTACATGGACCAAAATATATTTGGTGTAATTTTGCATATACAATCTACATGGACCAAAATATATTTGGTGTAATTTTGCATATTGTAATTTTACATATACAATCTACATGGACCAAAATATAATTGGTGTAGTTTTGCATATTGTAGTTTTTTTTATTGTTTTAGAGACTATTGCAATTGATGAGACTAGAAAACATTATATTATTCAAAAGAGACAGCCAAAGAAAAAAATCCTAAATCATGAGAAATAAATTTAAGTTAATATGATAACCCAATAGCAGTGATGTTGAATGACAATTCTAAATCAACAAAACATCATCTCTTTACAATTACTACACTAAAATAAACTGCATAATTTTTTTTTCAACAACCTCATAATTATTAAACTTAGGTTTTTTCATGACAATTAGTCTTTCTTTTATTCACCTAAGACACTATCTCTCTAGTTCCACCCAGATAATTCACGTTCAATAACTTTTTTTTATCCATTTTGCATTTTTTTTTGCGTCTAGACCTTTGATATTTTCCACATCTTTTGAAGGTATACTGAAGCTTCAGAGCCATGTAGAAATAGAACATATTTTGTTTTTTCAAAGGAAAAAAAAGTGAATGATCCTTCCATATGTACAGAATTTTCTCATCACAAATTGTTTGATGGCGTCATGACTTCGCTGTTTAGGACTTCTGATGCAAAATGCTTTATACATGCCAACCAAGATATCAATTTGCAGTTAGAAAATCAACTACTACATAACAAAAAAAAACAAAATTGCAAAACAACTTACTGGTTGTCTACATACTGGATAAGACAAACATCCCGACCACTGAATTGAGCGTCTTTATATTGCTCCAAAGCAGCCAATGCTAACTCAACAGATTGAAAATTTACTATAAAATTCAAACTACCATATTTTTCAAATAAAAAATGAATTAAAGTGGTTGAGAGTCTATATATATATAATAGAAGAGTTCTCTCTCCATTTAGGGTGTCCAACTAAGCATACACATAAGCAACATTATTTATTTTTAAATTAAAAATAAATTAAAACATTCATTTAGTACATGTTATTTTTAATTAATAGGAATTATAGATAAATAAAAAAGAAATTTACATAATTTTAACATAGAATTAAAAAAAAATTAACATAGAATTGATTTCCATGTAATAAATAATAATTAAAAAAATATGTAGAATAAATTAAATTTTAAAATAGTACAACCAATACATACTGTGACAATTGTATTAGTAATAATAGTATGATTCAAACTCTTAATGGAAAAATGTGTTTTAGAATTGAAGTAAAATTTAAATGCATGGTAGAATAATACATAATTTTGTAATTGTGTTTTAAAAATTTTTAATAGGAAACATAAGTTATAAGAAAAATATTTTACACATTCTTATTTATTATTAAATTTTAACTTTAAAAAATAGAATATTACTAAACAAAATTTAAAATATTTTAAGACGAAAATATTTGAGAGGTCACACTTTATGTCGTGAAATTATATTTAAAAATATGAAAATTGTAACATTATCACCCATATTCTAAAATACTAAATAAATAATGATCACATTATTCATGGTTTTTACAATAAAATATATAAAAAGTGATATATAAGCTATTAAAAAAGGTGATAAGTAATTTAAGCTAGAACTATAACTTTATAAAAAAATCTAAAACAATAACAAGTTTGACATCTCATCATTTGAATCAAATGCTTCTAATCCAAAATGGACTATCATTAAGAAATAAATAGATATGATATGTCCTGAAAATCAATTCACGCTTCAATATATATTACATGAGAGTTAATAGAAGGTGAAAAGAAACTAGAGGCAACAAGTGCATCATAGAAGACGACAAAAGAATTGGTAGTTAATGCGATTGAAAATAAATGACTAAAACTTGAAAAGAAAATGTATATGATTAAATTTAAAATATTTGAGATCTCATTTACTGTGTGAAACGAATGAATAATAGAAAAATTCAAGACATATATTACTAGATTCATAGTCGGGCTTAACCGTTAGTTATGGAATGTGAGATAAGATAGACACATTCATGACTTGGTCGAGAGTTCTCTAATACCACATTGCACTTTTTCGATGGATAAAAGAAACTCACTAAACCTATTTTAGCGACATGATATTATATATGTATCTTTACGCTAAATAATGTTAATGAGGTTTGGTATATTTGTATTTTATATAGAACGTTGTTATATTTGTATCATCATTTAATCATAAATGATATGTATAGTTAGAATCATGAGATGGTCGTCGTTGCCGTTTATTCCTCTTGCAAAATTTCTCAGTGATCTTTGTTACCAAGTATTATATATTAAACATTTATTTGTCAAGAAAACATTATCGCCAACAATATATATGTTGAATATCACTTAAAAAATAAGTTTAGTATTTAATTATATAATTTTTTTTTTAGAATTTAAATGATTATTTTTTAGGCAACGCGCAGGTACAAAATCTAGTTTGATTTTGAGACCATAAATGAATTCGGTGACACTGATTCCCTTTGAATCTCAGCATACCCTGGTGGAAGCTTCACCGTCATTTAGAAAACGATTACAAATGTGTACTGACGAAGCCACATATATATACCTTCGCCTTTAAGTACAAAAACCAAATATTCCGATGGCTTGATGTTTGGTTTGATACACTTACAGGCTGTAATGATTTAAGTGTTACTTACTATGCTTCTACCAGAATTATCCATCTTCTTTATCTTTTTTTTTTTATACATCTACACATGTATCAAATCACGTTTTAACATGGACAAGCAAACTCTTGACACACAATACAATATATCAAATTAAGTTTTTAATCAGATAAGAAATTATCTTTTACCATATAAGTATATCTGTTCTTGTTACTTCTGGAGAATTACATTGATTTTAGATACATGTTGAAAAGGCGGATCCAGAACTAGTTTTCTCCACTCAGTTTCTCCGAGAGTAGAAATAAATCAGTAACAGGTTGAGCGGAGATCAACCCGGGCTTCAAAATGATCTACCCCAGCCTTGCTCATCGGTCTCCTCGTCCTGAGAATCGAAATCTGTTCAAAGAGACCCGATGATCCCACACTTAGTTCTCAAGTTCCACCATTGATGATGACAAATTTTCGTTTTTGTACTCAAAGGAAAGACCATACCTTTGGCTTCTCTATAGAGTTCCCATAGTATCCCACACCAAAAGACAGTGACGAGTAAGCAGCTGCTATCTCAACAGCATTCAGCTCTGGCTTATTTCCAGGAACCTTTAGAGTGAAATCAGAACAGTAATAGCAAGTAAGATTCAGAATAAAAAAAACCAAATAAGTTTTTTTAAAACTTGGGCTTACAGCCACCGATGCATCCACTTGAACTACTAGAATTCCAGCAGTTTTTTCAGCAGTTCCACTCTTTGAACCATCTTCATGCATTACAGAACGTAAAACCTTCTTGGCTGCAGATGCTGGACCAGCCTGTGAACTAAGAGCATAAGAAATCCCTTCTTAGCTTTATTATTAAGGAACAAACCACATCAAGAAAAGCATAAACATTTAGAAGGATAAAGGACATATACAGTGACAATGAAGTACAACACTCTCTAGCTGCAAATCCTCTCATAAGATACTCTCCAGCTCCAGACACACAACAACCAACTAGAAATGGAACTCCAAATGGTCCTTTAGAGGATGCCCAACAACCAGAACCATAAGTTGCTGCTAAACCCACACGGCCGCTAATCTGAAATGCATTATCCAAAAGAGAGGATCAATTATATGTTTTCGGTAGAAGAGAACAACTCGAGATTGATTAATATTACCTTCATTGCGATACCACCACTCGAGGACCCACATGCAATGTGTCCTTGACTGTCAACACAAATTACACCAACAGTGTCCATGATCTTATCTTCATCTCCTGCTGCACAGGGTGATTGTTTTTCCTCACATGTTTCATCCTTCATGGTTTCTCTGGGCTGTTCTTCACCAGAAAGGATTCTCTTTGCCTCTACCTCAGAAAGCATGGTCTTGAACCTTCTCCACTGATTTCTTGCTCTCTCTGTAACCAGCCACTGTTTAAACAACCAATCCGTAGGACAAAAAAATTATTTTCAAGGAATAAACCAGGTGACTGACAATAAAGTTAAGAGAATGTGAAAATCTCAAACCTGATCAGCTTCTGTGACAGTTTCAGGTAAAAGAACACCTTTGGATTCGGCCCAACGTCGAGCTCCTTCACCAACCAACATCCTGGGGAGGCAGATGAGAAATTTCAGCGCTTGCGATGAAACAGATTCAAAGTTTGGTTGGTATCAGAACAAAGAAGAGTGATTCATTACATAGGAGGTATACGGCCTAACAGAGATGACCCATTCATCTGCTCTTTCAGCAACAAAGCAGCAATATTGATGGCATTTCTGACACCTGATCTACAGTTCATTGTCCAAAATATTCAGCAATTCAACAAGTAGTGTAATTTGATAAACAAGTAAAAAGAAGCAGGTTGAGTGATGAGAGGTTTATAAGTGTACCTGGAACTGCTCCAACTCCACCAAACATCCCTGAACCGCCATCCATAAGACTAGCATCACATTCTACACGACCATCTTCTGTCAGATTAGATCCCCTACCAGCATTTGTGCTCGGATCGTCCTATTGTGACAAAGATTATTCGTTAAGCAGCCATTGAAGGAATCGAAAGAGTTTATCTCTTCTTTCATAAAGGAGAAAGACCAAACACGTACCTCCAGGACTTGGATGGCGGCTGAAACAGCATCTATGCATTCACCAGAATCCTAAAGAAAATTCAAGTAATGCACTCTAGAGAATTGATCATCTGATACTTGATAATGCATTGAGCAGAACAAAAGCAAAGAAATTGAAACTGAAATAAGAACCTGGCGAAGAATGGTCGACGCGGCTATGCAAGCGCGTCTCATGACTGATCTTAGTGATTTTTCGTTACCCACCGCATGATATCCGGCACCGACGTGAACCGCCACGAAAAAGCGCCGACTTTGATCAGCTCCGTCGCCAGCCATAGTTTTCAGGCGAAACCCCTTGGAAACCCCAAGGAATAGAGACACAAAAAATCCGTCTACCGTTCTTGCGTTAGAGACGCAAACATCGTGTCGTTTGCAAGAATAGAGAAGAGTTGGACAACATTAAAATTTAAATGGGCTAAAGAGAAAGTAAAAAGTTTAGAAGGCCCAAATAAAGATGACTGTTAGAGAGTAAAGACCCTGAGAGTTCAGATAAATTACAGACAAATGCCATAACTCGTTTGGTTCACCCTCTTTAGAACAAGTAGCGAAAGTCTCATCTTCTTCGTCTTCTTCTTTCTTTGCGATCCTTCTGATTTCGCTAAGGTAAGCTAATTTCTAATCACATATCAACCGGAATCATGCTATTTGAAAACTCAGTTCGTTGAATCTAGCATCAATGTCGGTAGTAATGTAGATGATGTTAGCAGGCTAGGGTTTGTTGATTCTACATCATTTCTATTTGATGGTACTGATCGATCTGACCATCTAATCAGGGAAACCAATCTGGGTCTGGTGGCACTAATCGATCCGATCTAGGAAAAAATGGGAGGAGCTGAGCATGGACATGGAGGAGGAGGTGGCGATTTCAGAGCCAAAGTTTGGAGTATGTCTGGTGGGCCTTACTGTAGGCCCAAACATTGGCGTCGGAACACCGCCATTGCTATGTTCGGCGTTTTCCTTGTGTGCATCCCCATCGCCCAGCTCTCTGCTAAGCTCGAGGTATACTTTCAGTACTTTGTTCCTGGAATTTGGATTGGAAAAGAATATTAAGAGTACAACTTAGTATGAATAACATATGTATTCTATGAGTAGAAAGAATGGCTTAGAAATGTATACTGGAATCTATATATTTTCTTCATTCATATCTTGTTTTGTTCTTGGTCTGAGTTTGTCAATAGTTTTTGGTTTTGGGGAAATAGATTTGATTTTGCCCATTCCATAATTCGCATGGTCTAGGCAACCTTTGTATTACTATTATCTTTGTAAATTTCTGTAGCCTATTAAGTGCTTCGTAGTACATATTAGTTGCTATCTACTCCTGCAATAGTTTGATGTTTCTGATCATACAGTTTGTGTGAAGCTAGCTACTCTAACAAGGCCTTCCTTAATATGTTTCAGAAGCAGCCAGTCTTGAAAAACATACTAATGTGTTTTTTTTTTCTGAAACTAGCACTCTTCTTATACTCAGTTCCATGTGTTATTTCAATTGAATTTGTCAGTCATTGCCATTAATTCATGTATCAGTGACTATTTAATGTTTTGCCAAATGGGAACCTATTCTTGATGTCTGTCTCTAATCTGATTTAGATTTGCACCCTGTGATTATCTTGAGCTCATTATACCCTGTTTCCGATCACCACAGTACTTTGTGTTGTATGTTAGTTACTTTCTATTGTCTGTGAACCACCTCCATCTGGGTAATTTCATTGGATATGTTTCCTAGTTTGCCTGGGTTTTGTTCTTCTGCTATATCTTTGAGAAGAAATCAGTTGACTATGTATTTTGACATTGAAATCTAATCTTCTGGAACCCAGTAATTTCAGTGCACCAAATTTTTTTTAGAGAGTGGTTTGCATGCAAATGATTGAAGACTTGCATTGCTTTTATATATTGTAGCCTAAGGCTTGAGTCATTTGTGACAAAAATGGTCACTGAAATTGTGAATATTTTGTGTATGTCCATGCTACCACATAGTTTCCACTTTCTTGTTTTTGATGATCATAATCATTTAAGAAAAGCCCTTTTATTCTTTTCCTTTTTCAGCAAAGGCCACACATGCCAGTACGCCCAATTCCATCGCAGATCTGGTGCAAGAACTTTGGAACCAAGGACGATTACGAAAAAGAGCATTAAATTTTTTTGCTTGGTTTGGAGAGAACCCTTTAATAGGTCTCTTATTTGCAGACTGTGATCATTCTAGCTCTGTCTTTGAATTTCATAGTGCTATGACCATAATAATATGTATTTGCCTTGCCATGTAGAGCACATGGAATCTTCCAAAATCAAGAATTTTCATGTCTTTCCATATTCCAGTTGATCAGTGTCTGTAAATCTGTGGGTGAATAATCTAAGGGGTGGGTTTCTTCCGAGGCAGAATCCATCTGGGTTTTGAATAATCATTTATAAGCTTTTACTTTGACCTAGCTTCGAATCAGTGCTTTAGGAATCTGAATATATAGGTACGTGATTGAATTGATGATATACCAGAATGCAGAATATATCTTAGATTATGCCTACGATGGCCAGAATAAGCATTTGATACATTTCTTAAAAGTACCAAGAACTCTATACATAGGTATCTCTATCTTTCTAACAATGAAATTAACCATGTAAAGATTACGAGCATGGTAAAGATCCTTGAATTTGTAATATGTATATAATATAGTTAAGATTACATAAACAAATTTCTGTGTCTATGAATTTGAAATCAAGGTTATAGGCCGACAAAAGAAAATAAAGATTACTGTTAATGTTTGATTGTGAAATACGAACACATCTTAAATGTTTTCTTAATGTTAAAATAAATAATGTAAGTACATGTATTATTATTACTTTTGGTCGGCTCTTAAAAAGGTGTGTTATAAGAATATTTTTTTTTACAGGATTCGAAATTCGTTCTACACATGAATAATGAATGGTACAAATTTCTTATGTATTTTTGGGGTCAACAATGGTAGAAATGTTTTAACGAAAGCACTGGTGGTTAAGAGTTAAAAAGCTGACGGTGTCAAGTCGCCGCAGCGAATCATTTTTTTAAAAGAATGGTTTTCACTTAAAATACCCGAATCTCTCAAAAAATTTATACTTATTACATTTCCTTTTCCTTCATTTATTATTTGTTTACTTGAGACCTTTTTTATATTAGGAAGGCGTAATATTTTTTTACCAGAGGCACACGCATGGGCAAAAGTGGGAATACGATAACGCGGATACACGTGGCAATGATCCAACGGCGAGTTGGTGAATGGCCTTTTACCTCTAATCTCATCGCCAATTTGCCTGGAAAATGATTTATAACCGTCCACGTGGCGATGGCTATATTCAAAATCCCCTTTATATCCTCATTGCCCTTTTTGTTTCGGGCAACTTCAATATGTTTCCTTGTATTTACGACTTTAGAAGAAAAACGAATTAAATTCTCATTTTCGAATTGGAAAATTGGAGAATTCTGAAACGATTTTGACTATAAGCATCAATATACTCCTTCCCATCTATGATAGAGAGAGAGAGAGAGAGAGAGAGAGATAGATGCTTATTTATTGTCTGACCCTTTTATTTGAGCTCTTACTTTTCTTCGGGCAGCTCTCAGACATCTTCCCTCTCCCTCAGACAGCTTCTTCTTCTTCTTCTTCGACTCTCTCTCTCTCTCTTTCTCAAAAAGCTGGACTGGGAGAGAGGAACTACAATCCAATTCACACTGGAAACGTAAGGAGAAGCGATCGTAGCTTTTTTTTTATATCCTTCTCTTTCAATCTCTTTTTTTTTTTTTTTACTAGCAGAGATTTTCCTCATCATTTTAGTCTCTCTGTTTTTATTTGTTTGGGTTTGAACTTTGTCTTTATCATTGAATTGCGCACTGTAGTGTTGGGTCGGATCTTGAGTGAATTTTGGGACCGATGATGTGGAGGAACATTGCTGGGTTCTCTAAGGCTGCGGCTGCCGCAAGAGCCCGCGGATCTCGGCGCTGCTTTTCCACTGCGATTCCTGGTCCTTGCATCGTCCACAAGCGTGGTGCTGATATTCTCCACGATCCATGGTTCAACAAGGTCGCTTTTTGTGTTCTCGATCCTCTGGTTTTTTAGGGTTCTAGAAAAAACGATTCCTTTGATTCAAGTCATAATGCTGAATGGCTTCTTATGCTCTCTCTTTGCAGGACACTGGTTTTCCTTTGACTGAGAGAGATAGATTGGGGCTACGAGGCTTGCTTCCTCCTCGTGTTATGTCCTGTGAACAGCAATATGATCGTTTCAGTATGTCATTAGATCCATTTCCAATTACTGTTATCTTTCTTTTGATGATTATATTTTCTATTGGGGTTCTGAGGCTTTGGTATCAACATACTTTGGCAGTTGAGTCTTTTCGTTCCCTAGAGAGGAATACACAAGGGCAGCCTGAAAACGTTGTCTCATTAGCTAAATGGAGAATGTTGAATAGATTGCATGACCGTAATGAGACTTTGTACTACCGAGTGAGTTTGCCTCGCTCTCCAAGTGTCTTTTTTTTTTTCTTAACCCCCACATGGCACTTCCCTCAGACATAGCTCTTCTTCTCTGCAGGTTCTTATTGATAACATCAAAGATTTTGCCCCCATCATATACACTCCCACTGTTGGACTGGTTTGTCAGAACTATTCTGGTTTGTACAGAAGACCACGAGGAATGTACTTCAGTGCCAAAGATAAAGGAGAGATGATGTCTATGATTTATAACTGGCCAGCTCAGCAGGTTGATATGATTGTCATCACAGATGGTAGCCGTATCCTTGGCTTAGGAGATCTTGGAGTTCAGGGTATTGGGATTCCTATTGGAAAGCTTGACATGTATGTGGCTGCAGCAGGAATCAATCCACAACGAGTATGTGGATCTCAACATGATCTTGTGTTTTTTTTTTGGCTGTACATAACAAAGGTTTCATCTCTTTATTTGAAATTATATGCTTGTTCTTCTGCAGGTTTTGCCAATTATGTTAGATGTGGGCACAAATAATGAAAAGCTCCTACAGAATGATCTCTGTAAGCTGTGAACTTAATTGGTCAATGTGGTGTAGATGTGTTTCCTTGATATCTCATTTTTGTGTCTTTTCCATTTTACAGATTTAGGAGTCAGACAACCTCGGTTGGAAGGAGAGGAGTACCTTGAGATTATTGATGAATTTATGGAAGCTGCATTTACACGTTGGCCAAAGGCTGTCGTACAGGTATATATCTCCTAGTATCTTCTTTAGATTTACCTTTAGGTTGGAAGAGTGACTAAATGATTCATTCCATCATATTAGTTCGAAGATTTCCAAGCGAAATGGGCTTTTGAAACATTGGAAAGATATCGCAAGAAATTTTGTATGTTCAATGATGATGTCCAGGTATACTCAGATTGTTGCAATTTAGCTGTTTTGTGTTATACCTACTCCTTGTGTACATCTTTTTACAAAAATAATAAGGTTTGTATATTCTCAGGGAACTGCTGGTGTTGCACTGGCTGGACTATTGGGAACTGTAAGAGCTCAAGGTCGGCCTCTATCGGACTTTGTAAACCAAAAGATTGTTGTGGTGGGAGCTGGAAGGTACTTAGATATTCACTTGTAATCGTTTACTACTGTATTTATATTTTTTCATTAACTTTCTCCTCATCTTTGCATTGTATATTTCTTTGATAACTTTCAGTGCTGGGCTTGGTGTAACTAAGATGGCAGTACAGGCAGTTGCAAGAATGGCAGGTATCAGCGAGATTGAAGCAACTAAAAACTTTTACCTGATAGATAAAGATGTAAGTTTTTGTTTTTCATTACACTTCATATGAATCAGTTTGTCTTGCTTGATAATAAATAATTAAGCTTGCGTAGTTCACAGGTCAGTTGACTTTGAAACTGTCATATTATTGTCATTTTTAGAGCTTTCCTTTAAATGGTGTCTTAATCATTCCACTAAGAGCTTACCTAGAAAAAGTCAGAAAACGTTTTAAAAGTTATCCAATAGCCATTCTTTTTTTTTTTGCATTGTTTAACGTATTGTTTCCTCATCTGTTTGCCACTTAAAATCGTGTTCCTTTGAATATTTTAATGAAAACGACTATTTGGATTTCAGGGTCTTGTCACCACGGAGAGGACAAAACTTGACCCAGGAGCTGTACCTTTTGCTAAAAATCCAGCTGAGATACGTGAGGGAGCAAGTATTGTTGAAGTGGTAAGCCTAAGCCTTATTGAATTCGTGCCTTACCCAATCTTAAACTTTGACTTACTGTTCTTTCTCTACATCTTAAGCAACACAGAATCTACCATATTTTTACTGTCCCAAAAAGTTCAGAATCATATTATAATATTTCTGTCTATATTCAAAACTTCTTCAGGTGAAGAAGGTGAGGCCACATGTTCTTCTTGGTTTGTCTGGAGTTGGTGGTATCTTCCATGAAGAAGTATGGGACTCTCTTAGAAAACAAACACTTTCATGAACTATATATTAATTTTAATAGTTTTACTTATATGGTTTACTGGTTTCAATCATCAAAGGTTCTCAAGGCAATGCGAGAATCTGACTCATGCAAGCCTGCCATTTTTGCTATGTCGAATCCCACCTTGAATGGTTTGTGTTTTTAGCTTTTCAAAATAATGAAACACTAAATACTGTGCCCTCAACATTTTTTTTTGGTGTGACAGCTGAGTGCACTGCTGTTGATGCTTTCAAGCATGCCGGAGGAAACATTGTCTTTGCAAGTGGAAGCCCATTTGAGAACGTTGAACTTGGTATGTTACGGTGGGATTCATTAATGATCTTTGTGACTAAATTTGCGACGATCTAAAGATATTCACCTTCTCTTGTCCCACGTGCAGAGAATGGTAAAGTAGGACATGTGAATCAGGCTAACAACATGTACCTCTTCCCTGGGTTCGTTTTCTTTCTTGAAAACTGTTTCACTTTGTTGCGTTTCAATCCATAGATTTTTGACGGAATCAATGTGGTCATTATCATCTCCAGGATCGGGCTAGGGACTCTTCTCTCTGGTGCTCGGATTGTAACTGATGATATGTTGCTAGCAGCTTCTGAATGGTAATGATTGCGTTTGATTCTCTTCTGTTTTCAACCATAAGAAATGAGCTTATAACAATGCTGACGATTAATATTTTTCAAACATACTCAGCCTTGCGTCCTACATGACTGATGAAGAGGTCCAAAAAGGAGTCCTTTATCCTTCAATCAACAAGTATTTCCTCTAATTCCCTGCCATTCTCATCCGTTGGTTTTTTTTAGTATCTCAAAACTGTTATGTTAAGCAATTTTGGTTTCTGAACAAAAAACGCAGCATCCGACACATAACAGCTGAAGTCGGGGCAGCTGTTCTACGAGCTGCGGTTTCTGATGACATTGCAGAAGGACATGGCGATGTTGGTCCCAAAGATCTCAGCCACATGTCCAAGGTATCAATTGAGGAACTAAGATTAATTAGTATAGAAACATGTCTAATGCAATTAGAAATTGGAATCTAACTGCATGTTTTTTCTTATGACAACAGGAGGACACAGTGAATTACATTACACGCAATATGTGGTTCCCAATCTACAGCCCTCTCGTTCATGAGAAATAGACAGCGCCGAAAGATAAAAAACCTTTCCTTTGTGATCAACATTCTTTCTCTTCAAAATGTGATATCTTTAAAAAAAAATACAATGCCAAAAGAGGGCTGAAGAACAAGAACAGGGTTTAGTTCTCTAGGTCACCACCCTGTACTTGTCCTTTCTTTTTGACATTTTTCCAACTTCTTACGATTATGTCTGATGAAAGATTAAAAACTCTTATATACTCTTTTGGCAATAATGAAATTGTTACTTTCCACGTTGCTTTGGATCTGCTTTTACCATTACTGTTCTTAAAAGCTTTGAGTTCTTTAAACAGTTTCCCAACTGCAGTTTCTATGTCGATGGAATCGGTTAATCATCGCCTCTAAAGCAAAAGAGGCATCAACTATGTTAATCATTCTAAGGCTGTGTATGATCAAGTTCAAGTGTACTATTATTTGAATCACTCTCAAAAGGCTTTGTACAGTTGATCGTTTATATTAACATGAAAACTAGATTTCTACATATTTATAACGAACTGATTTTACCCTTCTTTTTCCTAACACTACTTCTTTTCTTCTTTGGTTAATAATACTCGACCCTTCAAAATGAAAATAAAACTGAACTAAGATTGGCTATGATAAAACGGTGACGTAGACGTTAAAACAAGAAAAAAAAAAAAAAAAAAAAAAAAAAAAAAGATAAAACCAAATGTATCTCGAGGGAAGTGTTCAAAACTTGTAACGGGCTGGTTGGTTGGTTACTTAAACTTTCCATGAGGCTAGGCGAGATTTCGAGATTCAACCAACTCTGCGTGCGTATCTCTCTCCTCAGGTGGAATTCTCCAACGCTTTTGCTTAGAGTTTATAATCCTACAAATTACCAATAATTTACTCTCCACAAGTATCTCGATCCGTGGTTTAACCGTGTCAAACAGAAGTTGGACTACTTGCCTGTCGAGGATTATCTACCCTTGCAGAGATTCAGGGACGAGGATGAGAATCCTCCCACCATGGTGAGATGGCAACCAGAGGCAAGTTTTAGTATGATCTGATAATGTTGAGATTTCTACATTTTGGTTTTTGTTTTGCCTACATTTTGAACCCGTGTCTGTCTGCTTCAAAACCTCCTACCAATAGAATAGTTTTCCTTTTTCACATCTGTAGAAGGCTACTCCAGAGGAGGCTGAGGCTGTAACATCGGTCTTCTGGGACATCAATTTGTTTCCGGTTCCCCCTGGGCCCTGGCTTTGATGCTCGTCTAGTCCGTCCCTGCATCAATCGGTTTTTGAAATCTCATGGCCACTCTGCTCCTCCCACCATCTATGCCGTTGGCATACTAACAAAGAAACGGAGGACGTGAACAAGAAGAAGAAGAAGAAAGAGAGTACTTGGTTCACACTCCTCATACTACTCTAATCACCTAATTTTCCATCCATGTTTGCTTTAGCTTATTACATGCCTGTAATGTTGCAATAATAACCATCGGTTATGCCTATTGGAACGAATCTCCTTTTTACGTATGGTGTCCTATATGTACAATTTCATGTAATGATCATCTCGTCAGATTGAGACATAACAATGCTCTCACAACATACTCTTAATTCTAAGGATTTGTGTTGCATTCTCTGAGATAAGCGTGCTTATAGTCTACATGCTTTGACCAGAAGCTTGGTCTCCTCGGTATCTTGGAGCCCCAGTCTCTAGCCATGGTTTGAGGTTACCATTATAGTGTGTCAGGGCTACCCTCTCAATATCCCTCTCGGGGTTGTATCCAAGGCCTAGTAAGTAGTATGTGCGACTCCATTATGTGATGAGACCAGGCGGCACCACAAGTAAATAACTTTCCATACAGAAAATTTTAAAATAAGCAAAAGCCGGAGACTGATGGGAGAAATTGGGGAAACTATGGAGAGGAAGACTAAAGTAGTTATTGTGGGTGGCACTGGCTACTTGGGTCAGCATTTGCTTCAAGCTTTTTCCGGCAACAATGGCAGAGATCGGTACGACGTCGCTTTCACTCACCACTCTTCTCCCCTTCCCCGCCGTTTGCTCGACGCATTCCCTCGTTTCCCCGCGTTTCCCGTCGATCTCAAATCCGGTCTAGGCCTTAATTCCATAACCAAGGACTTTGGTCAGGTTCCGATTTCGTAATACTCTAGCTCGATTATGCTTATGTTCCCGTAGAAGTTGCTTCGATTTCTTCCAGATTCTAAGTTCCCTGGTAAAATGGCCATCATGAATCTGTGTATGTATTAGACTCTCTGTGGTCTGAAATCAACCTTTGTTACTTTTGATTTACAGCCTGATGTGGTCGTGAATTGTGCTGCTTTGTCCGTTCCTCGAGTTTGCGAGCAAGATCCAGATTCAGCCATGTCTGTCAATGTGCCTACTTCTCTTGTAAATTGGTTATCAACTTTTGAGAGAAGCAAAACCTTGTTGATTCATCTCTCTACTGATCAAGGTTAGTTATACCACTTGGCATTAGCCAGTGTTTAATCATCATGAGTCATGACTTCAGCTTTTCTACTCGGTTGTCGTTTTACTGTCTCAATTTCAGTTTATGAAGGTGTCAAGTCTTTCTACAAGGAAGAAGATGAGACTGTTGCAGTCAACGTTTATGGGAAATCAAAAGTTGCAGCAGAGCTCCTCATCAAGGATAGGTGTCAAAACTTTGCAATTGTGAGAAGTAGTATCATCTTTGGTCCTCAGACTCTATCACCTCTCCCCAAGAATCTCCCAGTTCAGGTGCCTCTTAATACACAACTTCTGTACACTTGAATATATTGAATTGGCCATGAAACTGGACGTCTTTGATGTTTTAGTGGATTGATAGCTCCTTAAAGAAGGGAGACACGGTAGAGTTCTTCCATGACGAGTTCCGTTGCCCCATTTACGTTAAGGACCTCGTGAATATCACTTTGAATCTAATAGACAGATGGGTCGCCTCAGGTAGATTCTTTCTCAATGAGTCTCTCTGTCTAATCTGCATCATAGTAGAGAAAATGTAGAAACAATTATAAGAAACATGTTGTTGCTTGCTTTCAGATGATAAACAGATGCAGCTGGTTTTGAATGCTGGTGGACCCGAGAGACTATCTCGTGTTGAAATGGCTCAAGTGGTTGCAGAAGTGGGAGGATACGACCTGTCTTTGATTAAACCTGTGTCTGCATCATCGGTATGTTTGTAAGGCAGGATTTCACTCAGCTGTTGATTCATTATTTGGAGATGAGTGAGTAAAAAGCTGTATTCTCAGGTTGATCGAGGCGTGGTGTCACCAGCAGATATATCTATGGACATAACAAAACTGATTCAGACACTTGAGATCTCTCCAACTTCTTTCAAAGATGGTGTTAGATTAACCCTCCTTGAGTCTGAATCTCAAAACCTCCCGTGATTTTTTATTTCTTTGAGTTCCCCTGCTCTTGTCACTTCTTTTATATGGGTAAAATCTCGGTTTGAGAAAACCAGTGTAAAACCAATATGATTGATTTTGGAATTAAGTTAACAATACTGTATTTGGTTCGAGTAAGGAGAGTGAAACATGATGATGTTTAAATAAATGTAGAAGAAACGGCACGTAGTCTAGACACGCAAAGTTGATCCTTGTTCTTCCTTGGTTCTTGGGGGACAAAGAATGTTAGAGATTGGAGGAGACCACCACCACCTGAAAAACTTTTATCTTTGTTTAAACGACGAAGAGACGAAGACTACCTTCTCCTTCTCACGCAAACCCTAGATTACTGTTTCTTCTCTTTTCTTTTTTCACGTTTACTTGGACGCGAATCAGATTTTGCCTTTTATACAATCTCTCAACCCCTAGAGAGATTTTCTTTCTGGATTTGAATTTATCAGGTATGGTTTCATTTTCGGTTTGATTTGGTGATTCTTCTGTTAATTTTTCACGTTCTCGTTGTCTCTTGTGTGATTTGCTCTTTGGGCTCTTGGGAATGTTTTTCTCTCAGATGTTATTTCGGAATCGCTGTATTAAGATTGTTTGAATTCACAGAATATTAGAATTGTAGTTGCAACAGTTGTTCTTATTGGGAATGATGCGGCAATCAGATCAACTCAATGATTAGAAGAATCTATTGGATTCCTAGCTTTGAATAAGATGCTTATGTTCATTTCTATTAAATGTTGCCACAAAAGAACACATTCGCTGCTGAATCATTTTATCTTGTGATTTTCTGAGATAGAAATCTAAAATAGTTTTGTTTACAGGGTATTGGAGTGCTACAGATTTTTCACTGGTAGAGGTTTTAGCTTGAGATAATATGACGACACAGCAACAGCAGCAGCAGCAACACATTGTGATATTTACCACAGCTAGTATTCCATGGCTGACGGGAACTGCTGTTAATCCTCTCTTCCGTGCTGCCTACCTCGCAAATGACGGGGATAGACGAGTCACTTTGGTCATTCCATGGCTGACTGTTAAGCACCAAAAGCTTGTCTACCCAAATAACATCACTTTTAGTTCCCCATCAGAGCATGAAGCCTATGTCCGTCACTGGCTTGAGGAAAGACTCTCATTTCCGTTAGGCTTTGAGATACGTTTCTATCCTGGAAAGGTATAACTCTGCTTGCCCTTCCCCAACAATCTTCTTTTGGGTATCAAATAGATACAATTCGTTTCAAGTGGGTGAATTCTCTTGTTCTGTTCACTTTCTCATATTATATTGAGTTGAGTTCTATCCATACCTCTCCTGATTTCCTTAACCATCACACCATTGTTAATCTTACTTCTCAACCCATATATTATCTTTCATTATCTCACTCTTATCTGTACTTTTCTGTTAATATGGTATGTGATCTTTCTAACAGATGTCATTTATTTATGTGAAACCCTGTATTTAGGATCTCTTTTTGTATCCAATCTTTCATGGAGATAGATTATTTCTATTACTGTATGTGCTTTCTCCATCTGTCTTGCCTTTGTCTAATTTACATAAACTTGCCTATAATTCATGTCTTACTTATGCATGCATGAACATTCACATTATTTCGTATCCTTCTTATCACTAAATAGAACACCTCTGATTTTTTACATAACTATTATGGGGTTTCCATATTCTGCCATGGATATCATTTTCTCTCTTTTTGCGGGTGAACTAATGGTCACCCGTGAATGCTGATGTTATCTTTCTGAGTTTAGTTTCCATCTCACCTTGCTGAGTTTTCTTCAATGGTTTGACAGTAACTTTTATGGATCCTTAGCAATTCAAAATTATCTTATTGCAGTTTGCAACGGATAAAAGAAGTATTCTTCCTGTTGGGGATATATCTAACGCCATTCCTGATGAAGAGGCAGACATTGCTGTCCTGGAGGAGCCTGAGCATCTCACATGGTTTCACCATGGAAAAAAATGGAAAACAAAGTTCAACTACGTCATAGGGATCGTACACACAAACTACTTGGAATACGTTAAAAGAGAGAAACAAGGTCGTGTCAAAGCTTTTCTCCTCAAGTACTTAAATAGTTGGGTTGTTGGCATTTACTGCCACAAGGTAAACTTCTTTATAGCCAGGACATGGTGGATTGATTGCTAAATTTTGTATATGTTGGTATCTTAGTATGATTATCTAATGACTGGATTTAAATGAAGACCCGCCAGTATGATGTGAGAACTCCTACTAATGAACTTTACTCCTGCAGGTAATCAGATTATCCGCTGCGACTCAAGATTACCCTAATTCTGTAGTCGGCAATGTTCATGGTGTAAACCCTAAATTTCTCGAGATTGGTCTGAGAAAACTAGAACAGCAGAAGCTCCAGGAACAGCCCTTCACTAAAGGCGCATACTACATTGGTAAGATGGTCTGGAGCAAAGGATACAAGGAGCTTCTTAAACTACTTGAGAAACACCAAAAGGAACTCGCTGAGTTAGAGGTTGATTTATACGGTGATGGAGAGGACTCTGAAGAGATCAAAGAAGCAGCCCGAAAACTCGACTTGACGGTTAATGTATACCCAGGACGTGATCACGACGACTCACTATTTCACAAGTAAGTCTAGTTTAACAGCCAAGTATGCATCATGTCCTTAAATTTAGCTTAAGTAATGCCTCAACATCAGTTTTCCTTGCTGTCTATCGGATTCTGTTTATATAGCTGAAACTCTTGCATCTTGTCCTTCAGCTATAAAGTGTTTCTTAACCCGAGCACGACAGATGTTGTCTGCACAACAACTGCAGAAGCCTTGGCTATGGGAAAAATTGTAGTGTGCGCAAATCACATATCGAATGAGTTCTTCAAACAGTTTCCCAACTGCAGAGCCTATGACGATGGAAACGGTTTTGTTAGAGCCACACTCAAGGCTCTTGGGGAGCAACCATCACAACTAACAGAGCAACAGAGGCATGAACTATCATGGGAAGCTGCTACACACCGGTTTATAAAGGCCTCCGATCTGAACCGGTTATCAAGAGCTGATTCGAGCTTATCAAAGAGAAGTGTGTTTGCGTCGTCTTCGATTAGTGTGGGGAAAAACTTGGAGGACATGTCTGCGTATATTCATTTCCTGGCGTCTGGATTTGAAACTTCAAGAAGAGCTTTTGGTGCTATCCCTGGAAGCTTGCAGCCTGATGAAGAGTTGTGCAGAGATCTTGGCTTGTCTCCTATGACTCCTTCCCCAAATAGTCTCAAGGAAGATTAACCATTGACTCTTGTGAACATGTAAATCATAATGTGTTTTGTTTTTCTATTTTTCCTGCCTGCGGATTCCAGGCGTTTTTTTGGGTGCATAATCAATGTACTTATTTGAATCATTCTAAAGCTTTGTAATGTTGATTGTTTACATTAAAATGAAAATTAGATTTGTACATTTTCACATCAGATTGACGTTACCTCTCTTTTGCCTAACGAACACTAGTTCTTCTTTTCCTCTTTTGTAGTTTTTTCCAGTGTCAAATGTGGTAAATTTGTATCTGGTTGGCTATGATAAAAACGGTGACGTATCGTGAGGGCAGTGTTCAAAACTTGTAACGGCTGGTTCCTTTAATAAGGAAAAGAAACCCTAATATGAGGAAATACGATAATTTGCTCAAAGTTGTTGGCATAATCATTCATTCCAAATAGAAAGCCCAACAAAAGAAACGTTGAAACCCAGTAGCCAGCCAAAAAAAAACCAACATCACTCGTTTGCCGTTGGTCAAAGCTGAACACGTGGAGATTTCTAGCCTTATTGAGACAACACTCTTTTAGTCTTTTTCTTCTTTTATGTAACTCTATCTTCTTCTTGTCTTAAACCAATGAAATGTTAATTTTCTGATGCGACATTTATCATCAATCAGCTCGAGCGTTACAAGAGAGAGAGATGGCTAAGAGCAGTTCCACCAGAAACAAAGAGGCCAAGAAAGAAATACTCTTACCTGACTTGTGGGTCACTCACCATCAAGTCAATGGTAGCGGTCGACCTAATAATTCGGTATGTACATATTCATCTTCTGACTATTATTCCACTTCCTCTGCATTCATTACGACTATACGATGTTTTGTCATGCATTTACTTATCCCATCATCGCATCTGTACATATAACCTCTCTGGTGTTTGATTTGTGCTTTTCGGTTGAAATTTACGATATTTTTGAAGAGCTTTTGAGTTTTAGATTGTAACACACCTGGAATTGAGTCATTTTCTTATATGAACAATCACTCTATTGGGTTACTAATATTCTAAAAGGCTAAAGCATATGATTTTATGTCAAGAGAATGAGAGATATGAGTATATGTACTGTATTATGTGAGTTTTGCAACACTTTGGAATTTGTAGAAGTGGGAATATGTATCATCATCACACGACTCTGATCGTAAATTTTATTATTTACTTCCATTAGCAAATATCTATATACATATATATTAATCTATTTGCTAAACAATGAAGTAGAGTTAGAGATATTTTGCTGTTTAAAACCCTTTTACTGAAGCTAAAGGGTTGTTGAAATTTTTCCAGTTCCACTGGTATGCATGGCTCGTATACTTGATGTCTATTGAGTTAACTATGTGAAGCTCTGTAATGTGTCTTTTGCTTTGAGAGTTATGGGAATTGTTCATTGAAGAGATAGCAACAAATGCATATCTATACAAGATGATGTTGGATTAGATTTCTATCTTGCTAGTATTTAATGCATACATTTTTTTTGGATTATTGTTGACTATAGCTATTAGATTCTCACTGATCATTCAAAACTATGTTTTGATCAGTAACGTCCAAGTATCTAACGACTTTAATTCTTGTCTCAAACTGTAATCGTTCATCATTGATACTTTATCCCTCACACTTGTAAAATCTATGGTGTACTGTTCATTAAACTAAATTTTCTTACCTTTCGAGTTTCTTCTGCTTCTTATTACAGTACTACATGAATGTAAGAACAAGACAAAAGTTTTACTCTAAAACAACATTCTACAGACACTTCCGTAAATTGGCGGATGAGGTAAACAATAAAAAAACACTCACCAAATCCTTCTTTCTCATTGGCCAGTGAACTTATTCATGTATACATATATATATATATATATATATATATATATTAATATTTTTTGTTCATTACATCTGCAAGTCACATGATTACGTGAAGAGCGAAATCTGGCTTAAGAGAGAAACAGCCAAGGAAGAGAAGGATCAGGTGTGTTCAAGGTGCAAAGAGATTGGACATAACTGCATTACTTGTCCTTATCCAATCATCCTCAAGATTGTAAGTCATGTCTTTCATCATTCTCAGTGTTCTACTTATATAATTATTATCTATTGTATGGTTCATTACGGAGAAAGATATATATCATGCACTGCACCTTCCCATATGAAGCTGGTGGTGTATATATATA
This sequence comes from Capsella bursa-pastoris, assembly GCA_036452645.1. Taxonomy (NCBI): domain Eukaryota; kingdom Viridiplantae; phylum Streptophyta; class Magnoliopsida; order Brassicales; family Brassicaceae; genus Capsella; species Capsella bursa-pastoris. The sequence goes on from CP144196.1 coordinate 23,945,222, forward strand.
TAATTAAGAACACATTTTGATGAATGAATTGACTTTGCAGAACCCTTATGCGGGAACAAGGATTCGTAGGTGCAGAAGTTACTCCTACGTTTGCAATTGACTTTGCTCCCTGCAGGTATGTTTTTTTATGTTCATACCCTCTTGTATCTCTTGGTTGTTTCTGAATTGTGGGAACCCTTGTATAATTGTGGCTATTAATTATGATTTATGGATTTGAGGGGTGAATTGTATATATTTGATTGGTCGTTGGTGTGATGTTAATGAGCATTATTGGAGATGATATAACTAATTTGAGGAATTGGAAGAAAACTATAATCAGTTTTAAGTATGTTATTCATCGTCACCAACGATATTAGGCTCTCTCTTATGAATTTTTTTTGTGGTTAAAGATACAAAAGAGTGAGTGGTGCTAAGAGAAGATCAACTAAAGGAGGATGGACTTCTGAAGAGGTAAGTAGCTCAATGATTCTTGTCGTATTCTAGTTTTGATCATGTTTTTTGTATGATTGAATTCTTTTTCCCATCATCTACAGGACGAACTTTTGACCAATGCTGTGCAGAGGTACAAAGGGCACAACAGCTGGAAAAAGATTGGTAATTGATCTATCTATATATAATATTTTTTGATTGATTTGTCATGATCATGTGATAATTATATATATACCCGGAAACCTATATATATTATTATATCTCTGTCTTTGGTTTAGTTGAGAGTGTTCCTGGATTGAAAGGCAAGAGGAACGATGTCCAGTGTCAGCACCGCTGGCTAAAGGTTCTTGATCCAAGCCTCTACAAAGGACCTTGGACAAAAAAGGTAACTTTTGGTTCCCTTCTTGATACATATGCTAGCTACGATGTTTCATTAGTGATCATATCTCTTGCTATATATATATATATTCAGGAAGATGAACTCTTGAGTAAATTGGTTAATGATCATATAAAGAATGATAAGCCTCAATGGTCCAAAATTTCAAAGCAGCTCCCTGGTCGCATCGGCAAGCAATGCCGTGAAAGGTCTTTTACGTACATTGTTTTTCTTTTCACATTTGGTTTAATTTTATGCATCACTTGATCGGTCTACATTTTTCCATTAAGCTGGTTGTTATATTATGTAAGTAGGTGGCATAATCATTTGAATCCGACTATTAAAAAGACTGCGTGGACTAGAGAAGAGGAACTCATTCTCGTTCAATCACAAAGAGAACACGGCAATAAGTGGACAGAGATAGCCAAGCTCTTGCCTGGAAGGTTAATTTTTCCTGATTAAATAACATATACAAAATGATAATCTTTCCTTGATTTTTGATTAACTGAGATATATATATATATAGTGGGCTGGTTTGCTTTTTCTTTCTCTGAACTCTTTGGTCATGGAATTAAACTCACAGGACGGAGAATAATATTAAGAACCACTGGAATTGCTCAGTCAAGAAGAGACTGGAGCAGTTTCCTAGTAACATCGTCTCTGATGTCTTATATGATTCTAGACCTCCTGGTTTTGAATACAACTTTTTTAATCACAAAACATTACAAATGGAGGAAGCTGCAACGAGTACTCAATGGGATTCCTTGGAGTTAACTTTAGGACCCATGAATTGGAGGAGCACTCCTTCGTCCACAAGCTCTCTTAGAGGAGATGATACAATCTCATCATCATCAGTAGAATCTGACTGGTCAAGTCTCAAAGGTAAGGGTGAAATATATATATCATTGGACACCTTTTATAATCGATCATCCCATGTTCTAACAAGTACTCTATTTATGTCAAAGACGTTTCAGAGAGTACTGTAGAAACTCCACAGCACAGTAACGAGAATACGTGCATACAAGAAGTGAAGAAGATAAAAGAGAGACTGAGAATGGCTGCGAGTACATTCAACACACCTTCCATTATCTCCAAAAGAAGCTCCTCAACATCATCAGGTCTGAGACGGCACAGACAAAAAGACGACACCCCGTTTCATGTAGATGCTGGAAGTCACAAGTCAAGTGAGGAAGTACACTCAAATATTTCAACTTCTCCTTTCTCCAATTACAGACTTGCGCAACGTAACACTTGCTCTGGCTCTAAAGTACCCTTGGAGAGGCGTTTAGATTTCGACTTTATGTGACCAAGAAAGTGCAATTTGATTTTTTTTTTTTATAGCTTTGGACCTTTGCTACTTTGGAATCACCAAGTTTAATAACTCATTAAAACTTTTTTTTGTTTTTGTTTTTGGCTAAATAACTCATTAAAACTTTGTTTTAACTTTCTTGATGTACAATTGCTAAACATAATAAATAGGTTTAATATCTTTTTATTCAGAATGATTCCTATTATAAAATATTAATGTAAAACATAATAATTAGGAAGACAGAAGGAAGCTTCTCCACTTCTATGTAGTTAATTTCTCATCACCTTCCTAGTTTCCTAATTCTAACTTCAAAACAAAACCAAAAAAGAAAAGCTAAAAACCCTTTAACATACCCTTATATATACAGCTACAAGTTTTACTCGTGGGAAGGAAACCATATTATCTAGATCGTGAAAGCAGGAAATTAAGATCATCGAAGAAGGCAAAGAATGAGTCGTAAAATAGAGATCACGGGGATATCGGCGGAGGATCTCGTGTACAAGAAAAGACGGGTGAAAAAGAACGCCTTCGACACGGCAGGGAAATATATGAAACAGCCGATGAGAACGAGCGTCGACGAGATCAGCGGGAATTATCCGATGTGGGAGGACAAGCTGGAGACGGAGTTCTCGTCGGGGAAAGAAGCTGTTACGGCGACGAGTGTGATGTACGTGCAGGTTCTCTGCCGCAGTTCAGCTGGGGAGGATCACCGCCTGGGAACGGCACGTGTCCCTGTTAAGGATTTTACGGGAGACTATGCGCCGGAGGGTTTTTTGCACTGTCTCAGTTACAGGTTGTGGGACGAGTCTGGCCGTCGTAACGGGATTCTCAATTTCTCCGTTAGGATTCTTCCCGATAAACCATATCTTAAATCCGGTCTCCGTCCGTTTTGGTTACGTTAAATTATGTTTCCTATTATCTATCTACTCTAGGTTAACTAAATAATTGTCGATATTCTTTTTTTTATATAACTTTACTCTCTTTTTATTTTACTTTAATTAGCAAGATCAAAATCCTTACAGATTGGTTTATTATGGTTTTCTTTGGTTTTGTTGTTTCGGTACGTACACTTCGATTATGTTCGGTCTAGACGAACAAACTATACAATAGAATGAGAAAATATGATTAGATATGACGATGGTTATGTTGTGTGTTACTTGTGTATGTTCAGAAAGACACGCCAATCTTTTCATTCAGAGGTCAGTAAGTGATAGTCTACCGATTAAAACATCGTTCGTGTGTATATATTTTATCAACCAAATGTTATTCTCAGAATTGTTGCGGTCGTTAATGTTTATGTTAAGAATAATTAAGAACATGATATGTGTGTCGTCGTTACGTTCAGAAAGACAGGCCAAACATTTCCATTGAGAAATCATTAAAATATATAGCTTATACAAATGATAGTCTATATATCATCAACTCAAGCCATTGGTTTTGTTTAGGTTCCGAATGGAGATAGTGCCAGTAAGACTGAACCAAATAGTCAGTCATATCGTATTTTGATCTTGCTAAGACGTAAGAAGACACACGTAATGCAGTCTCTGTATTGAACATTTAAACGGCATGGAGTTTCATGTGCTTGTTAGATGGGCCTAAATCATAGAGGAAGATTGATATAAATGGGCCGGATACCTTAAAATTAGTATCAGGATAAAACAATTAAAAAAACGGTCTGAAGTGATGGTGGATGGAGTCTATTTATTAATGTGTCGTTTGTTCTTAATCTAGTCACACGCTGTGTCGTTTACGTGAATAAAAGATGTGTTGCAGTCTCTGCGTCAAACATAGAAACGGCACCAAAACTGTCAGGTTCGCCTTACACAGACCGTGAGGAGTACAGTTTGTTTACTCCTCTAGTTACTTTTCTATTCTGGTCAGACGAGAAGAGAATCGGAGATGAATCCCCAAACCGATAAGGTCGTGAGAAGGACGACGATGGTGGCGACTGTTGTTGCTTCCTACTTCCTCTTAACAGGCGATTACGGTCCCGAGCCAAACGTTCTTGATCCCGTGAGTTCCCATTTCTTCTCTAAATTATTAAAACTCTCTCTGTCTTCGCGATTTGATTTTTTTTTGTTTCCATGAAAATCTGGATGAGAACTCGTTTCTGTTACTTCTTTCGATGAGAAACACTTTCTTTGTTTGTAGAGAGATGAGTGACCTTCTTAGTTAGTAATACTCGTTTTTGTCAAATTGGAATCAGAAGGTCGTCGTCTATTTGGGGGTGATTCTTAACATATGATAGATGTGCTTTCTGGCTGAGACTTTGGTTGGTGATTCCGAGTGTGGAAATCACTTGCTTGATCCATTGTTTGTTTGGTTATTAGGGATTACATATTTTCTGTGGGATAACGTTACATGATGAGATTTCTCAGCCATTTTACTCTTGGAGATGCTCAACCGAAATGGTATTTTGTGTTTATGCAAATCTGAATTAAAACTCGTTTCTGTGTTTATGCATTATTATGTCTTCGTAGATTAGCTTTCTGATTGAGATTTGGGGTGATCTATCATCCATTGTATGTATGTAATGTATGTATTCGGGATGAACTATTGTTGGTGGGTTATTTAACATGATCATAGAAGCTGTCCCCATATGAATAATGACACACTTATTATGTTCTCTTCTTGATATGCTTTACCTAAATTGGCGTTTTTACAGATCAAAAGGAAGATATTATCAGCACAAGATTCTGTCAAGCAATTCATCTTTGGACCAAAGAAAGAGCCATCTGGGAAAGAACAATCTGACAATGCTAAATGAATATGTAGTTATAAATGTCAATCTACTTTTTGTAATCAACGAAAGTGTAATAACCCTTAACTTTTTTTCTTTCTAGTAACAACTTTTAATCTCCTCCATAGTACTTGCACAATCAAAGTTCATGTTGTTTTAACCGAACCTAGTCATTCACCAATGTACATGCCAAATCTGTCTAGAATTACATATTAACAACTCGGCACAAATCTTTCTTAAGAAATACTAAGGAGAACCTAAACCTGAAGCAGATACAGATCTACTAGTCAGTTACTTCTTCGCCTTCTGAAAGCCGGGTGAATAATAACGTCCAAAGAATCGAGTTTGTCGATACCCTCTATACACTCTCGGATTCTCTTTACTACTTTGGGTATATTCGCAGCGTTCCTTGACATTATTTCCTTAAGCCGAATTATTTTCTCTCTAGAGTCTTGCTCTTCAGTTCCCACCACAACAGGTGCTTGTGTTTCTGCATATAGAAAAAGAAAAACACCAATGATTGGTTGATTTAGCATACTGATAAGAGAGGAAGAAGACAAGGATCACTGCAGGCTCTTAAGTTTTCTCTAACAATACTATGAACCGATCTCAAACAAAGTCTCTTATTGAATTAAAATATTTATTATGTTCTTATTTTCTGCATCAAACAAAACACCGCAGGTTGGTTAGTATAGCATACAAATAAGAGAGGGCGATGACCAGAATCACTGCAGGCTCTTATGTTTCTCTACAATATTGTGAACCTTCTTCAAAACAGAGTCTCTTATGAACACTACAATGGGAACATAGCAGAAGACGCAAACGACATAAAGACTAGCTTTTAGCTAAAACTTCACAGACCAAGTTCTACAGTGTATTGATTGATTCATCATCAACTTCCTTACGCAACTTATTACTCTCACACTTGACTCTGCAAAGATTGTACATTTTGGAGTTTTAAGTAGATATTTTTAATGCACCCAATAAATATACGACTCTTACATATAAACCATTCTTCCAACTGATACATGACAATGTAAAAAAAACACAGTCATAATGCAGGCAAATCATAACTAACTATCCGTTTTGAGCAATATGTACAGAAGCCTAAAGACATTTAAAGCATGAATCCAAACAGAACCAGGACCCAAATGGCTTGCTCACTAAACAAACAAAACGAACACAATTTTCAAGGAAAAGCCCTAAATTTTATTTCGACATTCAAAAAAGTGGTAGCCCAAATTGATTGATAAAACTAATACAAAAAAGGGAAGAAGGAACCTGCCTGCGATAGAGAGGCAAGACGACGAAAGAGGATCCGACCGAGAATCGATGTTGGGTATGTGAGATGAAAGCGCAGAGTCAAGGGTGTTCCTGAGATGGTCCGGTAGGGTTTGCCTGTACTCGGAAATCGTCTTGGCCATCTGCTTCACATCTGACTCCAATTCCTCCAGATCTCCTTCATCGATGTCAACTTCGGGATCTAGAGCCATGGATTCCATCCACTGTTGTTGAAATTTGTGATTCTCCGATAAGATACCTCAAGGTTCAGTAGAGAGAGACTACAGAGGTTTCTTTTTTCTTTTCGCTTTTCAAAATTGAGGAGCGTCTTATTAGAATAACGTTATAGGAGATTTACCTATTGAAACGACGTCGCTCGCTCTCGACTTGAAGCTCTTTCTGTTTAGTAAACACACAGATTAAAATGAATCCCAATTTGAATTTTCATTATTGTTGAAACAGTATCACACAGTTTACAACAACAAACACAACTTATGTATAAACCCTCTCTCCAAGGAAATATCTTTTTTTTTTTGGGGTAAAAATCGAAAACCATATGCAAATGACCCGAGACACACTCTTTGGAATGTGACAGAGAGGTGCAACAGATGCAGCAATTCTTCTCTCACTATCAATCCTATTACTTCAGAGCTTGGCCCCGAAGGAGGGCTTTATAGTCACAGCTTCTCTTAGCAAAGCTTCTTGCGTCAAAGATACCACCAGCTGCACACAAATTATCAACTATATATGTACTTTCTTTACCACCTTAAAAATTAAAAACTAGAGCTCAATTGTGCAGACATTTTTATTTGTATTCTACTTTACGGGAGCTTGAAAACTACATTAGATTCTTCATTCTTCGAAGCAACTACGCACCTCCCCTTTTCTGTTAAACATTTTTCCAGTGGCAAAACCACGGCTTTCGAACGCTGTTGGACTCACTATCTGCATAATGAAAATGTTGTAAGTATATTTTCCTTGCTCAGAGTTTTCATTTCTAAAGGATCCAGTCAGACCTTTGACAATATCACTAAATTGTTGTGATTTACTTCTTTTAACATGATAAATACAAAGATAAAAATCCAGAAGGGGTAGATCTATAAACTTCACGAATATCAGCTAAATAAGCAAGTTGTTCTAATCTATAGTTGTCAATGTTTCTACCTGTCATGCGGGTCGTCTTCAGATAAAGACGCACCATATTAATATAAAGGTTTATGGCTCTCCAAAACTACTCAAAGTTGCGCAAAGTATTTTTACATAATTTTGAGTTTCACCTAAACAAACATTTGGATTTCTACCAGTAATAACTTTTCCTTTTTAAGAAATTTTTTCTAGTATTCTTCAGAAAAAAGACATGAGCTTTTCTTACCACAAATAGCAGCCAATCATCAGCTCTTAGCGATCGGTGGAACCACATCCTGCAAACAAACATGAGAAAAGTAAGAAACAATTACTCGATGCATTGTTTCTGGAGATGGTAAAATCTAGATTTTAGAAGATAGAGCAGGCATGTAATTATGTGTGCGCCTACGTGTACATATATAAATTACGTGGTTTGGACATATTTTATGGGAATAGTACAGCCTCACACTTCGCTATAAGAAAATTAAAAAGCTTACGAGTGGTCCAGGCTAAGAGCAGCTACACTCATGCCCTCTCTGCGGTGAGGGTTTAAACTGATAGAGGCGAATATCAAATCTGAAGCAAATGCAACCACAGATCTGTATAACAATGCCGGGGACAAGACAATTAGAAAGTCTGCAAGAGATATGTCTCAACAACCCCCTAGTTTCCAATGGTAAGATAATCTGGATTACATTTCAACTATAAAACTGGTGATACTTAAATACCGCTGATAGGTGAACTCCTTTGAATATTAAAAGGTGAACATTACAATTCAAATTGTCTAGATCATATAAATGAATTCGAGTTTTTAGGTGACTTTCAGCTTTAACACCACTGAAGTAGAGTTGCTCACCTGTGCAAAGCTTGATCATCATCAGAAAGTTTTCCCTTTGCTCTAAACCAATATTTCAGTCTGCAAGATGATTTTAGGAAAGAAATATTTAGTTTTTATCAGTACACAAGTAAAAATTTAATATTACTGTTTAAGAGTGACAAAATGAAATACGCAATATAGTAGTAAGTAAACAACAAAATTGATTTATTTAGGAGTTAGACAACTAGGTTAACCTTGGAGAAGACTTCGGCTGTTTAGAAGAATCCTTTGGCTCACAAAATCGAATATCTATAGGGAATGGAACATTAATTTCAGATGCAACTTTGTCTCGGTAATCCCTGAAATGAAGAAACATTTTAGAAGTGTATCACTCTGAGTTCTTGGAATAATTGGTCAGGCAAAATACTTCCACATACCTAGGTAGCAGAGGGTCAGTGACAAGCCGTTCAAGCAACTCCTCCCTGGGTAGAAGCTGCAGTCGATAGGGATGAAAATGACAATCATCGCAATTCATGATAAGCCTCAAAGTAGGAGAAATGATTTACCATTTCAGGAGTTGGTGTGTGAGGCATAGTCGACTCCTGGTGAATAAAACCTTGTTGCTTTTTCTGTAAAACCAAATAAATAGATGAAGAAGTTGCGACGTGTTTATTTGTTGTGCTTCAGCGTGAAAAGGCTATGGGCTCATGATGACATAAAAGCCTAAAGGTCCATAAATATAGCATGAAACCTGAAATGAAGCGAACAAGGTGAATATGGTTTTTCCTTTCTGTCTAGCATCTACTCTTCTGGTGGCAAAGTTGTTGCCGTCACGTAAGCGGTTAACTTCAAATATGATGGGAACTGCAAAAGTAGCAAACTATGATAATTTGCAAAGAGGAACAGATATCTGAGGTCCAGAGGAATCCGAAGAAAACAGCTGGCAGGGTTTTCAGATAGAGAGCGAAAACAATCGTTTGCTTGCAAAAGCACATTAAAACTATGCCCTTACTATTGATATCTCCAACAAGAAGGAAATAGGAATGAAAATTATGGACTATCTTCATAGTTTCAACAGTTTTTGATGCTGCGGCAAGTGCCTGCGAAGTGAAGGCAGTTGTGTCACAGTGATTACTAGTTATTTCGATTTCGTGAATAAATAGCACATAACAAGCTATATATGCAAATGAATGATCAGCAGGGTTAATAAATACCTGATGTAGCCTTACATGAGAAAATTTCATACCTGTCCAACTAACTGCCCTCCATAAACCTTCCCATAGGTTGGAGCATTGGGTGGAGTGAACCCCCGGAATACATTCAACTACAAGAAAGAAATTCTACAAATAAGAGATTCCTCAATTTTACTGGCAGAGAAAGAATGTTTTAAAAAGCTACAAGTAGTATGTATTGTATGAGGTGAACATAAATTTGAAGAAATGTGAAATGAAAAATGCTATAATTCTGATTACACAGAATGGTATATATTAATGGCTAGAATGAAGGCTGTTGAGGGCAGATTCGTACATCTAGTGGTTCTAGATACAATATCTGTTCCACAAGACAACGTGTCTCAAGTTTCTTATCTGAATCCCGGAACGGTATTGTCTCAAGCAAAGCACGATGATCAGACATCAACAGTAAGCAGGTAAGCTGCAAGGAAAGATATAAAAACAGTACTCAGTTTGATACTACCGTTAGCATACCATGAGCTCAAGGAAAAGAAGGCAGCCTAAGGCAAGAAGAGATAACTTTTAGCAAACACCTCTGACAGAGCAACAACATCTGCTGAGTAAACATCACCAAAAATACCTGTATAGGGATTTTTAAAAGCCAATTCAAATTAAGGAACCCACACTTGCAAAAAACAACATAAACACACTGAAATTGGAGAATGTCCAATACTGAAAGAATCATCCTCTCACCATGGCCGAAGCAATCAAATCGTTTCAACAGGGACTCAGGACAGCTTTCCTCTCCGGCTGATCTCAGAACCTGAGCCTGCAAAAGATGTCAAAAGATATTTTTAAAAAAGGCCGTTGCAGTATACTTATTATATCTTCCTATGGAGATAAAACAAGTAAATATGCACCTGTCCTTGTAAGAGAAAATAAACTCCATCCACATATTGATTTTCACGAACCACATAATCACCTCTGTCTGTGAAGCACATAGACAAAGAAGATCACAAAGTGGAAAAACATAAGCTCTGTTTCTAAGAATAACTGCTTAGTGCTTACACTCAAGAACACAGAGTGAAGAATACAGACCAACAAAACATAACAAAATTCCCAATCAAATTGATGAGAACAAAGTCAAAATCCAAGAATCATGGAGATCACTGACCATAACGCTTAAACACAACGACTTGGGCAATTCGCTTCAGAGAAGAACTAGGTAACCGCTGCAACAAGGGCACATTCCCCAGGAACTCGACAACTACAAACCAAAGCAACCAACCATATAAAATTCATTCCATATCGTGAAAAAAAAAAACTCTCAGTTCTCAACATCACTCACTGACTTCTCCGGCTATAGAACAACGGAAAAAGATATCGGAATACCTGATCCAGTGTTCATGATGAAGTGACCGACGAAGTCAAAACCAATCTCTGACCAAACCAAAAACCAAAAATACAAAATTATCCAGTACCCTACGGTATACGATAGTCGGTAACTCCGGTATACAATAATTTCGAATCGAATTGATGTTTTTTAACCAACTGGGGAAAACGTGTTAATCATGTCCCAATACTGACAAAATTAATGGGCCTACAGATAAAAAGCCCAACAACTTTTATTAACATTGAGGGACCCCATCCGCTGTCTCTCACACAGAAGTTTCTTACACTTAGCCCAGATCCGTCCGACACTTTCCGAAATACGAAATTGCACGTCTTTCTTCTTTCTTTTGATTCTGTCTCCGCTGTTCTCGACGGGATGATGCTAATCGAATCTTTCGAGCATCTATGGTGAGTAGATTCTTTCTCACAACAACTCTTTTCATCGTCTCGTCTTACGAACTGTGGTTGACTTGAACTTTTCGCAGTTAACAAATCCAACTTGTCTTCTCTCTCTCTCTCTAACTCGTGTCTTCTTCAGCGCCAAAAGAAATGATTGAACTCATTTGATGTTGAACCATCTTCTTTTTACAGTTGTCCGTGATGGTTTCGGACACAAATCCTAGAACTCAGCTTGATCCGACCAGCTTATGATTCTGTCTTTTTCCTTACATCCCCTTGATCCACACTGGGTAATCTTGTGTCAGTGGGTTCTGCTTGGAAAACCCGATCCCATTGCCACAAAAATATCCCAATTAAGTATATAATGCTTGCTTGCTTCATAGGTTCTCATGTCGATACTGTGTTGCCTTCCCGTACTTGAATGTGTATATTGCTTGGGTTGTGCCCATTGGTTGTGGAAGAAATGTCTATACACAGCAGGTCACGAGAGTGAGAATTGGGGACTAGCTACATCAGATGAGTTTGAGCCAATCCCTAGGATCTGCCGCTTGATCTTAGCCGTGTATGAGGAGAATCTTCATGACCCCATGTGGGCACCTCCTGGTGGCTATGGGATTGACCCACACCATGTTATTCTGAAGAAAGACTATGATCAGACTGAAGGCCGTGTGACGCCTTACATGATCTACTTGGACCATGACAATGGCGATGTCGTCTTGGCCATTAGAGGGCTTAATCTGGCTAAGGAGTGTGATTATGCTGTTCTGCTTGATAACAAACTTGGACAGACCAAGTTTGATGGAGGTTATGTACATAACGGGTTGTTAAAGGCGGCCATGTGGGTTTTTGAGGAGGAGCATATGGTTTTAAGGGAATTACTCGAGGCAAACCCAAGCTATTCATTGACGTTTGTTGGGCACTCGCTAGGTGCAGGGGTTGTGTCTTTGCTTGTCTTATTCGTGATTCAGAACCGGGCTAGGTTAGGGAACATAGAGAGAAAGAGGATTAGATGTTTTGCTATTGCTCCTCCAAGATGTATGTCTCTCCATTTAGCAGTGACATATGCAGATGTCATAAACTCGGTTGTTCTTCAGGTATGATGATTGTCTAAATTGGCCTCCATCAACTCGCTTAGGTTGCCTCTCCTCTTCTGATCCATTTTACGTGCTGCTCTGAATAAACCAGGATGATTTCTTACCTCGTACTACCACAGCTCTGGAGAATGTCTTCAAGTCAATTATCTGGTAAGAAAACAGTATGAATTTTAAAAAAACCAGTTATTGGATTATTAGCCTAAGTTTACAAGATGAAGAAGAGAAAAATCTCATGCTCTTGTTTACATTTAAAACCTTCAGCTTGCCATGCTTGCTGTGTCTCACATGTTTGAAAGATACATTGATATTCGAGGAGAAAAAACTCAAAGATACAAGGCGTCTATATTCTCCTGGTAGATTATACCACATCGTTGTGCGCAAGCCCTTGAGGTATTCATTCATTATTTATACTTGTGTGCTTCAAAACCGTTTCTTTAACTCGAATACGATTTAAAGTGAAAACCATGCCCTTGGTGCAGATTAGGAAGATACCCACCTGTTGTGAAAACAGCTGTCCCAGTTGATGGGAGATTTGAGCAGATTGTTCTCTCCTGTAATGCAACGGCGGATCACGCCATCATCTGGATTGAAAGGGAATCGCAGAGAGCTCTCGATGTGAGTACCTTAAAATGTATTTCCCTTTCATAGAACTGCTTCAGCTTTGTGAGATCTTGATATCTGACAAATCGCCTTTCTGTTTGGTGAACTATTTTCAGTTAATGCTGGAAGAGGACCAAGTTATGCAGATTCCAGTGGAGCAGAAAATTGTGCGCCAGAAATCGATTGTTGAGGATCATGACGAAGAATACAGAGCGGCTATAATGAAGGCAGCTTCTCTGAACATCCCCATGTCTCCATCACCGTCTTATGGAACATTCCATGATACAGAAGAAGGAGAAAGCTCTGCAGGATCAGGCATGGAAGGATCCCCGTCTCCGTGGTCCTTCAAAGAAATGAGAAGAAAATGGAATCAATTTAGAGATTGTCATTTTCCTGTAAATGACGACAGTGGCCATATGATCTTCAAGGAAAAGGAATCTGCAGCTTTGTTGTGTGATCAACAAGCATGAAAATCTTGTCATGGACTCATAGGTGTACATGTAGAACCTAGGATATAAAACCAGATACGCAAAGTAGATGAAAAGTCATTATTCGAGCTCTTTTTGTTTCACATATGTGCTGTTGCGAGCAAAATTTCTTAAGAAATCTCAATGGATATCACTTATTTGTTATATTATATACACTGTTCATTTGACAAGCTCACTTGTTTTTAACTACAACAGTAATCTTGTTTTGACTCCATCCAACTTTGCTATGCTGAATTGCTAAGCCAAGCCATGACGTTCCATTAGTGCCAGTGTTTTTAGTAGCATGATTGACTACATACATCTTCACTCGGATTTGGTCTCTTGTGTCCTTGGAGCTACACCAAGATCTGGAACGGCTTCACCTGCAAGTGAAGGTGACACCATGTTATAAAACCTTGAGGAGACACTAAAATCTACTAGGAGTACATGAAACGACAGCTATACCATGCATGCGTTTGAGGAATCTCTCAAACTCTATGAAGTTTTTAGATTCCATCAGAGTTGGGTTAAGCCTCAGGTAAGTGAAACAAGACAAGTGGCGACCATCAGGATCAGTAAGAGGCTTTGCGTTTTCAAGTATCTTGTTATAACCTTCTCTGTCATAACAAGGAAGAGCATTTTCACTAGCAACAGGTATACCAGCATCCCAAGCAGCATTCAGCACCTGCAAAATTAACATGAAATCAAAATTTGCAAGTTAAGAATTAAAGCCTAAGTTGAAAAAGTTTTTACCTGCCAAACTAGACCTTCTGGATCTGCCAGAGCCTCAGGAAAATCCTCATGTTGATCAAGTGTTCGTAACTCCACACATGTAAAGTTGAGAGCAGCATCATGTTTCTTGAACATTGCAGCTATTGGACCATAGCCATCACGGTTTGAGGAGTTGTAGAAGCCAGCAGTGAGTTCAGCAGCATGACTAGCTGTTTTATACCACCAGTGTATACCTGATAGCTGATTTCCAGAAATTGAATGACAAAAAAGGTTCAATTAGCACAAGCCAAAAATAATATGGTGAAATATAGTTCACTTTCCCCACATATAGAGCTTTCTTTACCTTTGCAGCAATGCAATTTCCTTCGAAAGCCAAATTTGCCATACCAAGAACACGATCACCATGGTCAATCAGAACTCTTGAGTACCAATTAAGAAAAAATCTACCATAGTAGCTGTCGTAATCGCCTCCATCGCGAAAAAATCCAGTCCCATGAGGTGTTGAATTATAAGTTTCTGTGTTATCAGGTCCTCTGCCCCAAAAGCTGTGGCCTCTTACCTCTGCAGCCTCCTTTAAGCTCTTCATCAAATATTTATCATAACACTGCTCAGAGAGGAGAGAGCACAGCAGAGAATATAAATTGGTAAGTAAACTGGAAACTAATAAATTACTGGTCGAAATAGTAAAAGAAGATAGAATATAGCTCTGTATGCTTCAGATCCATCAAAAGTATTACCTGGAATTCACCAATACCAGGATATTTCCACCCAAATTGTGCAGGGTATGAAGGATACCTCAGCTCCCCACATGCACCTAGTCCAACTTCAATTTCAGAGATGATTTTATCCTCAAAGAATTCATCAAATTCCACCCGAAAGCTTCGCATGTAATCAAAGTAAACCTACAATTTTAGGAGGATTACTCATATCAAAGTTTCATATGGTCTTCTAAAAATTCTATCATGATAACTTTGATATAGAATATTGTTGGCATAGAATAAAGCCATACCTCCAAAGCAGTCCGTCCTCTTAAAACCCGTTGCTTATCAATTCCCCATGTAAGGCATTCGGTGTTACGCCTGCCTTCTCTGTCAGTGAAGTATATGTCAGGATTGCTTTCGCCAATTTCTCTAACCCACTCAGGGAGTTGTATGTGCACATCATCTCCAACATTGCCTCCACATTCGTGGAACGACATAACAACCTGAAGTCAATTTAAGTCAAGAACATGGAAATTGTTCTTAAGTCCAGGGACACAAACTTCATGTTTCGAGTGATGCCTAATGATATGAATATACAGACCTGAATCTTAAGTCCAAGGTCACGTATCATCTGAAAAAGTTTCTTGTAACCACTCCAATTATAGACCTGTGGTGTATGAGCCTCCACAATTCCCCACCAGCAGTCAAGCATAACACCATCAACGTTAACCGACTTCAAGGTTCTTAACTGATCCAGAAGCTCTTCCGGTTCCACTACTTCTGAGTCCATATCAATGACTCCCAGCTATATCATTCAACAGCGAAATCAACCAAACACTCATCGAAAC
Organism: Capsella bursa-pastoris; assembly: GCA_036452645.1. Taxonomy (NCBI): domain Eukaryota; kingdom Viridiplantae; phylum Streptophyta; class Magnoliopsida; order Brassicales; family Brassicaceae; genus Capsella; species Capsella bursa-pastoris. The sequence goes on from CP144196.1 coordinate 23,960,704, forward strand.
GAAACAAAACAAAAATAAAGAAGAAGACTCACCGGTAGCATAACATATACGGGAACAAAAGCTGTGCCGGTAAAATCACGCTCTTCGACAAGCACAATTTCTTCATCAACCTTTCAAATTAAGAGTAATCCATCAAAACAAAATCACGTGAATCTGGTAAATAAGAGTGAGCTAAGAGAAATCTATTAAAAAAAAAGACGCACTTACGAGCTGATCAGTAGAATCTTCGTCATCAACGGAATCATCTTCAACTGGAACTCGCTGATCCTCCTCCTCCTCCGTACTCTCTTCTCTCTGTTTCACCTTGGCAGAAACCAACGACCTAGCACCAGAAAATGTAGAGACACCACGCCAGTCTCCAACGCTAAACGGTAAAGAGCTCCGAGCAGATACTCTCGCCGGAGCTCCGAGCTTCAAGTTCACTGGAATGACAGTGTGATTCAACCTAATCGCCATTTTTACTAAAACAAAAATATCTCAATTCTGTAAGCACCAATTATTACTATTATACAGAGACTTTCGTGGCATTGAAAACCAAAAAACCACGTGAAGCTGTACTGTAAAAAGGGGCTAACGCTAATTCATGGATCCAAGAAACCATTGGTTCAAATCAATTTTGAAAATTGTTACAGGATCCACTCAGATCCGTTGGGTAGAAGAAGAGTACCAAAGAGTTTTGTATTTTACCACTTTTTATCACCCACGTGGCAACACATTACACGTCGGACAACTTGCGTGGGTGTGGCATGTTTATTAATGGGCTTTCTGAGAAAATCTTATTGGGCCCGTGAAGTCAATATCTCTCTCAGGTCTCTCTGTCTTGTATTAAAAAGCCCTAATGCGCTCGCTACTGAATAATAAAGTAAATGAGCTACACATAGTTTTATCAAATCTCCACATTTTTTTTTGATAAATATTATTATCATCCAAAGTGAATGAATAAATCGGTTACTATAATGTGTTTTTTTTAATCGGTTGGACTGTACTTGCACGAGTGTGTGTGTGTAATTTCTTAATCTAGTTGGCGATTATATATAGATAGATGATTGAGATCAACGATGTATGTTTATATGTATAATTTACTAGTATTAATCTGAAGACGTGCATAGTAGTGGAAAGTGTTAATGTCAGTTGTGTCGCCTCACTAATTAATGCTCTATGGTCTCATGGTCTCTGTCTCTGCGTCGACGTAACAAAATCATTGAGCCTTTAAATTTTGAATTTCACTATGTTATCTTCGTTTGTATTTACTCTCATAAAATTAATTACCTCTCGTAAGTCGTAACTTTCTTCTTTTTTATTTCACCCTTCCTCTCTTTCTCGTGGTTTTATTTCGTTTATAAACATAATTTGAAATACAAATTTCGTTTAGGTTCTCATTGGTTAAAAGGTTTTTAATTGTTGCAAATATTAGTTATGTACTGTTTTTTTTGTCTTTAAAAAAAAAGATTAGCTAGAGCATTTGAAACTAAAACTAAGTGGTTTCTATGAAATACACAAATATGTAAACACAAACATTTATATATATATTTATATATGTGGCTATAGTGAGTGAGTGAGTGAGTAATGGTGTCAACAGAAATAATTTTATAGAAATTAAACACAAAGTTTTGTCGTTATGGAAATAAATGTGCATGCAAACCCAAACAAGTGGTAGCGTTTTAAGTAAATAATGATGTGTGTGTGTGTGGGGGGGGGCTTCGTGGGATAGAGATGGATCAATTATTATTTTCACGAGTTTCTTGCCTTCATTTTAGCTTATATACCTCTCTCTCTCTCTCTCTCTCTCTCTCTCTCTCTCTCTCTCTCTCTCTCTCTCTCTCTCTCTCTCTCTCTCTCTCTCTCTCTCTCTCTCTTTCTTCTGATCGTGCCATCAATTTTATTATTTTTTTTTTTTTACTGCCCACTTGGGTTTTGTTTGTTTTTTCACTTATTACTTCGGACAAAACAGTGCTTTTGCTTTGATTGATGGTAATAAACAAATGTGTAACGATCGGTATTATTATTATTTGATGTCCCGCGACTGATTTATCAAACTTGAACAGCGGTGTGTGTATGTGTGTTTTTTTTTTGTTTTTTTCAGGTCTTAATGATGGTATAGTATAATAATCTATTATATGGTTTTATAGATGCGGGTGAAATGCGCATTTTTATCAAAGAAACTGGAATCTTCAATATCCAACTAGTATATTCCATTTTCTTCCAACTACGTATTCTTAAGTACACATTCTGTTTGTCATATAGTATTATTTAAGATGGAGTTAATACAAAAAGAAATTATCATCTTCATTGATGTGAGCAAAGACAAGAGTTTCGCTTTTTTTGCTGTTGTTAAGAGAATGCTGATGATGATACGTTCTATTTCTACACGACGAGATAAAACCCCGACGTGTGGTATTAACTATTATTGTATTAATAACATGCAATAAGAACCAACCAAATACTGATGTGCCGGCACCCCATACGATATTTTTAATTGATCAGATAAAACCTATATAATACTTACCCAAAAACACTAATAAAAATAGACGTAAGTTTTCTTATTAGAAATGTCGATGGAATGAATCCCTGACTCTGTTATTTTCCACAAACATTTCTCGTACTGTATTTTCGAATACATAAATATCCTAATATTACTTAGACGTAATAATTTCTATTCGCATAAATGGTTTTTATTTTACTATATCTTATAAGAATAAACTAATTTTGTAAGGTTAACGTGTTTTTATACTGTCTCTTATTGGACGTAAACTACTAGACTGCAATAAAATCATCAATATTAATCATCGTGGATCGAAATTTTCCATATTTATCAGTTACACGATAATTCCGATATCATATAGTGGATTTCAAAGCATCTTAAAGAATTGGCAAAAGCAATATAGTAAATTTGCACTAAGCAGTTTTAATTTATGTATATATATCCATGTATAACGCAGACGACCAAGCACCTATAGTATAGTAGTACTAAAGTACCAACTAAACTTTTGACTAATAGAAGAAGAACAAATTAAATACTATATTGAATCTTTCTTTTGGCATTATTTTCAGCAACACTTTATTTACAGAATATTTTACCTTGGGTTTCACCAAATAGAATCCAACACTATTACCACATGTATTGTATAAAGATGAGTCACTCCAAAAACCAAGATCATGACCCAAGTCAACCACACAAACTCTCTCTCTTCTCTTCCTCCCTCTCTCTCTATACCATTATTCAGAAACAGTACTCAACTTTAAAGACACTCTTTAAAGACTTTTCCATCTCAGGACCAAGCTGAGAAAGAGAAAGCAATAAAGAAAGAAATATAAGAAAGAGAAGAAAAAGAAAAAATAAAGTTTCTTTTCCAGCCTTCTTCAATAAATTTTGCCTTTTCTTTGTCTCCTCTTTATTCATCAGTTTTGGTTTCGGAGTTTTTATTAGATTCAGTTCTTCACGACATCTGCATATGTCTTTGACAATGGCTGATGATGGTGCAGAAGCAGCTGGAGGAAGAAGTAAAAGACAAAACAGCTTATTAAGAAAAAAACTTGCTTTAGCTGTAAGAAGTGTTCAATGGAACTACGCAATCTTCTGGTCGTCTTCACTTACTCAACCTGGGTAAGTACATAATCTAATACTCATATAAGATCTTGTTGATTTTCGTGTTTGCATTTCCCTTTTCCTTCTTTTTAAATATCTCGATCAGTTACATATATATGATGACTACTGTAACCTAAATTTAGGGTTTTGGAGTGGGGAGAAGGATGTTACAATGGAGATATGAAGAAGAGGAAGAAGAGTTACGAATCTCATTATAAATATGGGTTGCAGAGAAGCAAGCAGCTTCGGAAACTGTATTTGTCTATGCTTGAAGGAGACAGTGGTACTACTGTTAGTACTACTCATGATGAGCATACTGATGATGAAGAACATAATTGTGACAGGACAAGTATGATGCTGTCACCAGATGATCTCTCTGATGAAGAGTGGTACTATTTAGTCTCCATGTCCTATGTCTTCTCTCCTTCTGATCAATGGTTTGTTCTCTTTCTCTCTCTATCTCTTCTCCCCCTCCCCCTATACCTATGAATCAGCTAGTACATTTAAATATGGCTCTTTTGAACTATTCATATAGTAACCAATATAATGCAATAAAGATGGAATGAGGAGTGTCCCTTCATTTTTAGATGAAACATTACTTTGGATAAAGAGGTTTAAAGTTCTATCTCGAAACGAATTGGTAAACAGTGGAATGATGCTACACGAGATTAACCTTTCCGATTCCTTACCATTACACTTTAATTAGCCTTTTTTGCGTTTTAAGTAATTATATATGTCAAATTTGTATTTATTTTTTTTCTTCTCTAGCTAGCTAGCTAGCTAGGGTCAGAAATTAATGTCCATGACTTTTTTTTGGTTGTCCATGTGCGCTTAGTTTGCCTGGAAGAGCTTCGGCGACGGGTGAGACCATATGGCTTTGCAACGCTCAATACGCTGAGAACAAACTATTCTCTCGTTCTTTGTTAGCAAGAGTAAGTTCGTACAACCTTCTATTTACTCTTTTTGAATTCTTGATATTTTTCTCAATATCGAATCTGACTATATCTCTTTTGATCTACTTTGCATTTCATTACTGTTCCTATGGCTTATCCTCATTAGAGCGCATCGATTCAGGTACGTTGCATATATAATGTTCTCTTTAAATGGGTTCTGGTTGCTAGAATTGAAAGTTTTGTTTCTTTTTGGAATTGAAAGATTAGTTGTCTTATTGTTAGATTAGAAAACGTCACTATACATAATACATCAACCTAAAATAATTTAAAATGTATCTGTGTTCTTATGTCTTTCTTTGTCTTCTCCAGACTGTTGTGTGTTTCCCTTACTTGGGCGGTGTGATTGAGCTGGGCGTCACTGAATTGGTAACTCTTCATCTTAACTTATAAAAGTTGGTTTTATATTAATTGGTTTCTTGCTTTACAAGAAATTCATATACTTTAATGTGCATTGTCTTTTTTTGGACAATGAAAGATTTCAGAAGATTACAGTCTGCTTCAACACATCAAATCTTGCTTATCGGAAATACCTGTCCACCACAACAAGGATGATGAGAAGAAAATGGGGATTATGACCAGTGAAGGACACTTGATGCTTGAAGAGAAGCATCAGATTCCATTAGGTATATCTGATGAAGACTTGCATTACAAAAGAACCATTTCAACAGTACTCAACTACTCGGTGGATAGATCAAGTAGGAACGATAAGACGATTCATCACCCTCAACCAAATCTTGTTTCTTCTGACTCTGGCTCAAATTTCTTGCCGTGGAAGAAATGTGAGCAGCCAAAATCAGGTTTTAGTGATAACCAAAGTGATTTGCAGCCAAAGTCACAGAATGTGTTGCGGAAGATGTTGTACAATGTCCCTTTGATGCACACAAAGAGAATATTACCAAGTCAGAGATCTGCTCTGAATCAAGATGATCCTTCGGACAGAAGAAAAGAGAACGAAAAGTTCAGTGTCCTTAGAACTATGGTTCCCACTGTCAACGAGGTACTAAATCTGTTTCTAAATCCTTAAAAGGCTTGCTCTATTTCAGAGAACCAAGACTCTGTTTGGAATATTTGTGCAGGTTGATAAAGAATCGATACTGAACAACACAATCAAGTACTTGCAAGAACTGGAAGCAAGAGTAGAAGAGCTAGAATCTTGTATGGGATCAGTTAATTTCGTAGAAAGACAAAGAAAGACAACAAAGAACCTTAACGACTCTGTGTTGATCGAAGAGACATCAGGGAACTACGATGACAGCACGAAGATCGATGAGAATTCAGGAGAAACCGAACAAGTCACTGTATTCAGAGATAAGACACATTTGAGAGTTAAACTCAAAGAAACAGAAGTTGTGATCGAAGTAAGATGTTCTTACAGAGATTACATAGTTGCAGATATCATGGAAACTCTGAGCAATCTTCACATGGATGCTTTCTCTGTTAGATCTCATACACTCAATAAGTTCCTCACGTTGAATCTCAAGGCCAAGGTAAATTAATTCTGAACAAGACCATTGTTGAATTTTCTTGACTCGCACGTAACGTTTTTGGGTATATGCAGTTCCGTGGGGCTGCAGTTGCATCGGTAGGAATGATCAAGCGAGAGCTGAGAAGAGTCATTGGTGATTTGTTTTAATGTTCGCTCTCAGTAAAGAATCTTATTATCTTAAACTTGTGATGAAATGTTTTAGACTGTTTTTTTTAACCTATATATGCGATGTGCCATTAACTTTACATCAAGTTTTCCTGGTTTTTGTATGTAAAGTTGGCCAAGGTTTGGTTGGAATTTTCGACAATGTTTGTCTCTTCATCTTCTAAAAACAAATATCTATACTTATTATAGTTCTTGAGTGGGTGACTTGACCAGGTGAATTCATATCGATTGTCAGGACTAATTTATTACAAAAGAAATTAAAGATAGAAGCCTTAGGTCGAACAACAATAACACTTTGGCTATTGGTTTATTCATATACATATAGCAAAAGCAAAAAAAAAAAAAAAAAAAAAAAGAAAAGACCAATTGGCTTTGGCTCATGTTTCTTCCCCAGGATGACTCCTTAAGAGGAGGTGCTTCCTAAAGATGGGATCATATATATATATCCATTACTTATTATTTTGAGTGAACCCTATTGGGTCAAGGATTATGATACCATCTTCATGATTGGGAAGATTCATTCATGAGCTTTTCCTTCATCAAAGCCAATTGGTTACTAATGCTAGAACTCCTCCTTAATATATACTAGCTTCTTTCTTCAAGTTTTTCCGATGTGGGATTCCTTAAGGTTTTTAATTCAGTCTTCCTGCCGACATTATCACCCTAAGGTTTACCTTAAACCTCAAGTAATTGGATTGGTCCTCTCTAGGCCTTTTATTCAATCTTTAGTGTGTGGGCTTTTGGGCCGAAAGCCCTAAACTTTGTGTCCGTTCTACGCAAACTTACTTCTCCGTCTCCCCACTTTCTTATTTTTCTCACTTTGTTTGAACGAATTATCGAATGATACTGGATAAACTTCATGCAAATCCTCAATCGGAATGAAATTTACTATCCCGAGCAAGAATGTAACTTATTAAAAAGGTATTTACTAAAAACTGTCTTTACTTGAATGCATTATTTATGGTCTTCTCTTTTGTAACTCATAGAATCAAAAATTAAGTAGTAAATGTGATGGTGCATTATAAAACTTCATGGTTTCACTTGCATTCTCTCCCACTGATGCAGCTAGCTACTTCAATTTGTTTCCACGGAGTCTTTTGAGTATTTGATTTTTTTTTTAAAATATCTAATATGAAGAGAGGAATATTGGAAGTATTTCTCGTTGATGCTCATGGGATCACACACACAAATTTTATTGGTGATATTATAAGAAAAAAAAAAAAAAACTGTCTTCATATGTTTGATTTATACATCATACTCAAAACTAAAATATTTTGTTTTGATCAATTTGGTTGCAGGAAGCCCTGTGTATTATGTGCTCTTACAATGTGGGACAAAGGAATACCGTAGCAAATTTTCTAAAGGTTTACGTTTTTTCACTGCGGTAATTTTGTTTATCTTCTGAGCCAAGTTATATATATGTTAGACAAACATTTTTGGTTCTTTTGTGAAAATAGGTGACAATGACAATGCATTGTGGAACCAAAAGTTTGTCTTTGGTTTCCCGATGTCTCAATGGAAGAAGCTTACCCATATCAAATTTAGGATCATGGGCAAAGAGCTCTTCAAAGATGGTGGATTTGTTGGTGAAACCTTGTAAGTTTTGGTTAAAGAAAAATGAATATTGAGTGATTTTGCAATATAGCAATCAAATACCAGAGATATATATATATAAATACAATACATGTGGCTGCGTGACTCTATTTTGGTACAGAATTCATCTCGGAGGGATAGTAACCGAAGGACGTGACAGAGGATACATGGAAACTAAACCAGCTCCATACAATGTTGTTCTTGACGACAATACTTTTAAAGGCCAACTAAAAATCGGATTGAGATTCATTGCCACGGTAAGTTACTATCCTAGATTTGAAGTGTACATTCAAGGAGAATCTTTGCGGTTTATTTATTCATCTTAGCTACACATATTGAAGTATGATCAAGAACATCGATTATAATAACAAAGTTTCTCAAGGAAAATGTTCACTTTTCTCTTAGGAGAAACTGCAGAGGAAAGCATGGGAGCTGAAGATGGAGGCCAAAAACAGTGAAGATCCAATGATTTCCCCATTTATGAATCTGATGAAACTCCCTTTGTTAAGGTTTCTGCTCTATTGCTTTCGGAAAACAAACAAATATCAACTCAAAGACAACTAGAAATGCTAAAAGGGTTAGCATCAAAACACTTCTTTTTTTTTCGCTTTTTAATAATTCCCTTTATTTCAGATTTATGGTTACGTAACCCCTAATTCAGATTCTATCAATCAAGTAGTAGTATACTATAGCGATGACATTTATTTGATTTTCCAAGTTTGTGCAAGCATGTTAGGTTCGTAGCTGCATGGGCAAGAAGGAAAGGTCTCGTCAGGTCAATTAATGCAAAACTACTTAATATCTTCGTCGACTATATATCAAACAATGTTCTTTCTTATATTATTCGTAGCTAGGGTTTCCCAATCAACCCTTTCACGGTATCGTGATGGGCAAGAATACGAAATTGTTGATGACTTTAATCTTTTTCACCTTCAATATTTAATGTAATTGAATGGTCTACATTTATATATCTTTTGATGTAACATTTTTTCTTACTTTCATTCAATTTCCCAACCAATATAATTAATAATATGTATGCAGTTGCTATAATGTTTTTTTTTTCTGTAGTAAGTTATCTATACACTCCATTGGAAAATCTCAAGTTCTCAACACATAAATAAATGAATATGTTAAAAGTAGTTAAATATTGTCTAATACCATAGTCTATATATAGTACATTAAAAATAATTAATGACCCATTGATTTAATTTTTTTTTTGTCATCCGACCCATAGATTTAATTATATGCTACAAAATGCGTTGTGCGAGAAAATGGGACGCACGTCTGTTCCACGCACGAACCGAACCATGCAGCAATATACATATTTGTCTTCTCCATCTCCATTACATTATGTTATCATGTGCTAAACTATTAAGTTTATAATTCAAACTGAAATTTAAATATATATTAAACTAAATACTTATATATATATATAATAATCAAATCACCTAATTAATTATGAATTGCAGTTAATCGTGTAGGATACATGGGGATAAGCTAAACTCCAGCCATGTGATCATTGGTCTAATATAATAAACGGTTGACACATAAAATTTTAAAAAATAGAATTCCTAGTGGGAGGTGTTACTACGATAGACCGACCAAAGATTATTATTACTTCTTCAAAATATAAAAGTCGTATACGTTGAACATTCACTCGTATCCCATTATAGCTGCGATCAAGATCTTTCATATATAGTATAATTATATATTTGGAGCTTCAACAGATTAGTTAATAGGAACGAGTTTCAGTAATTCTTATTAGAACATCCTGGATTTTAATTTCCAACAAATGATGCTAAAAATTTACATGAGATCGATGTCTTCTAAATTCTTCTTAAAGTGATCAAAAGATGTGATATAATTATGTTTTTTTTTTGAAAAGGAAAAATCATTAATGATTCAACGTTATGTAATTTCCAATGGGAGGCTAATAACTAATTTCATTTATTTGTGTGTGTGTGTGGAAGGATCCATTAATCAAAGATTGTTTTGTCTGATTGAAAACTATAGAGTCCATATTATTATTATTTTAGCCAACAAGAAAAGGATAAAAGTATAGTTATTTATAGCACTATAGAAAAATATAGCTCTTAAAAGGGAAGGGGGTATTTGCATTTTTTTTTTTTTTTTTTTTTTGGGCTCATAGAAGCAAAAACACTTGTTGTTGTTGATTGAAGCAGAGGAAAAGCCACTCCATCGTCTGTCAGGATCGGACGGTCCACATTTTTCCGGTCGTCACCGGCTTAAAAGAGGGTTTTGGATTCAAGTTCCAACAGGAGGGAACTTGTTTTTTTTTTTGACGTTTCAAAATTTGGTTTGGTTTGCTTTAAACGTAAGGTTCAAATTCAAGAAGAAGCTTTTAAAGGTATCATCAATTATCAAATAAAGACCGTTGCTTTGATTTTCTTACTTTAACGTTCTTTTCAAAATTTAAAGTTTCAGACTTTTGCTCTCAGTTGTGTGTGTTTATGATCTTTATCTCTCTCTCTGTTGAAACTTATATTTTTGAATTGTCTGTTTGTTCTGCAAAAAATTCCGGTGAAGTTTTCAATAAAATTGAGAATTTTTAAACTCTCATTTGATCTGATCTTTATCGTTCTTCTTTTTCTGCTTTATCTTTGCTTTAATCTTTGTTCTTGCTTTATTGTTCCCTGGTCCTTAGTAATTTCACTATCCAAACCCCAAAACTAAACCTTCCGCTTTCAAATATCTAAAGTTTTCTTGTTAACATATCTCAACGAAAGCTTTAAGCTATAGTCACATCTTCGTTTTAAATCTTCTGAAGAAACAGATCAAGAACATTAAGATCGAGAGAGACCTTTGTGGAGTTTTGAGCTTAAAGATGGAGAATTTATCAAATCCAGATGAAAATGATGATGTGGGATATCATCAATCACCTAGATCCATTGACCCTAACGATCAATCCGCATCTGAAACACCGGTGTACTCGACAATGAGCATAGATTCCTTTGTTTATCCTCGAACTTGTTCAGACAGCACTTCAGGCTTTTCAGACCAGATAGATGAAACCAACAGCTTCTGTAGTGAAGCCTCTCCTTGTAATTGGCCTGTCCTCACTGAATCTAAGTCTGATGAGAGCTCCAAATGTCTCTCTGGTTTAGAGATGCAATCAAATGAAAATCTTGTAGTCCAAGAAATTACAGAACCAGGTGCTGTGTTCTCTCTCTCTCTCTGGTCTCTGATTTTTCAAAAGTCTTTTGAAATTATAATGAGATTTGGGGTTTTTGCAGAACTTGAGACAATGAAGGAAAGATTTGCAAAGCTTCTACTTGGAGAAGATATGTCAGGGAGTGGTAAAGGAGTTTGCACTGCAGTGACGATCTCAAACGCAATTACCAATCTTTATGGTAAAGACATTATTAAGCAAATCATCTACACAGCCTATGTTCTTGTTTCTGATAACTGTTCATCTGATTCCTGTATTTTTGAACTTTGATGTTTGCAGCTACAGTGTTTGGACAGAACCTGAGGTTAGAGCCGTTAGAAACAGAGAAGAGAGCATTGTGGAAGAGAGAAATGAATTGTCTTTTATCGGTATGCGATTACATAGTCGAGTTCATCCCTAGATGTCAGAATCTTAGCAATGGAGCTACTGTTGAGGTACATAACTCGTCAAATATTTTGTCTGAATACGGGAAAATGGAGAAAGAGGAAAAAATGAATACGTTCCTGGCGGGTTTTACAGGTGATGGAGAGTAGACCAAGAGCAGATATCTATATCAACTTGCCTGCTTTGAGAAAGCTAGATTCAATGCTTATGGTAAATATCCGAAAACGTATAGATATTCATATGATTATTTGGTTTGATTACATAACATTATTTTGTTTTTTTTTTGTAATTTGTTACAGGAAGCATTGGACAGTTTCCAGAACACAGAGTTTTGGTATGCAGAAGAAGGGAGTTTATCGATGAAATCTGCGCGTTCTGCGACTGGATCATTCAGGAAAGTTATAGTACAAAGGAAAGAAGAGAAATGGTGGTTGCCGGTTCCTCTAGTGCCATCAGAAGGTTTGTCAGATAAGGCCAGAAAACAACTCAAAAACAAGAGAGAGAGTACCAATCAGATTCACAAAGCGGCAATGGCTATCAACAGTAGCATTCTCAGTGAAATGGAGATTCCAGAGTCTTACATGACAACTCTTCCAAAGGTTTGTTTGTTATACCTTTCATAACTGCTAGAATCTTAATGATTCGGTTTTGAGTCTAACTTAGGATGCTAAATCTCTGCAGTGTGGTAAAAGCAGTGTTGGAGATTCAATTTACCGTTACATGAGTAGTTCGGGTCGGTTTTTCCCAGAACAACTCTTAGATTGTCTGAACATAGCCTCTGAGCATGAAGCTGTTCAGTTAGCAGATAGAGTAGAAGCTTCCATGTATACATGGAGACGCAAAGCATGTCTTAGTAACTCTAAGAACTCATGGAACATGGTGAAAGATCTTATGTCAAATACAGAGAGAACAGACAAGAACTACGTTATGGCTGAGAGAGCAGAGACTCTGCTCTTCTGTTTGAAACAGCGTTATCCAGAGTTGTCTCAGACATCATTAGATATATGCAAGATTCAATACAATAAGGTAAACCGAAGAATGAAAAGTCATTGAGATTATTATGATTGTACACTAATATTATTTGAGATTACTAAAAGTATTCTGTTTTTTTGGTTTTGCAGGATGTTGGAAAAGCTGTGCTGGAGAGCTATTCAAGAGTTCTTGAAGGTTTAGCATTTAACATAGTTGCTTGGATAGATGATGTTCTCTATGTAGACAAAACCATGATGGGAAGTGAATAATAAATAAGCTGCTGTGCTAGACTTTTGAGGAGGCTTCTATGTTTCTGTTTCCCTCTCTTGTAAAGAAAATCAATGTTAAAAAAAAAACATATTTGTATTATAGTAATCAGCAAAGTTTCCCCATTCCATTAATAAGACCACAGAAAGAGCAAAAAGAGAGCGACCAAGTGTTCTTTATAAAATATAAAATTCAGGGGAATAATAATTCTTTTTAGTGGATAAATAATGGAACAAGGAACTTGAGACAATTAATTTCGAATCCCTATATATACAACAGGGGTTCCGAACCAGCATGGGTCCGGGGGATGTGAAGTGGTGTGACCAAAAAGCAAAAGGGTTAGTAATTAAAATACATAGATCTGAAGAAGTCACACAGACTCGTAGAGATGTCTCATTAAGACGTCCTTCTTCATGAGCCCTCAATAAATGATAGTACAGTCTAAGGCACCGAAGATCCAAGCTTTTTGCTCCTTGCTTCTCACTTTTCCAGAGCTCTCTTGATCATCAAAAACTATGAAACAATAGAATAATTCAGCTGTCGTCGTCTACTGAACCAACGTAAGTCAGATCAGTCCGTCTGACCCTCACTGCACCTTTCAGCCAACAGGTGGCTCGCAGATTCGCCATGTCGCTGCTGTTTGAAGCGTTGCTGCTTGATAGACCTGAACTTGTCCCATCTTCGAGAAGCGTCCATGGGTCAACCATATCTGCGTTGTCTGCTTCTTGTTGCTGAGGTGGTGACAACATTGTCTGCTTCAGCTTCCCTTGCGCTGCTGCAGTTCCAGTTTTCGGTAAGACAGGGGAGTTTCTTTGAATGGGTCCACCAGCAGCAGATCCAGAGGGTTGAACAAGTGTGAGTGCAGTTGGCGGAACAGAATGAGGCTGGCAAGAGAGAGAACAGCGTAAAGAAGGAAAGAGGATGGGCATCGCTGCTTGTATCCGCCATCTAATGGTGTCTGGTAACTGCATCCGTGAAAGCTCATTCTGCATTATTGACAAGAAAAAAACCAAAATACTTCACGAATCGTATTTTCAATTAAGAAGACAGATTCTCAAGGATTTTATCATTCTTTTCTGACAAACCTGTAAGCTCTCTGCTGCATCGCGATCAAACAAGCTAAAGTCTTTGGATGATTCACTAGCGGGAAGCCTTGGCTTTAGCCAATTTGGCTGGTGATTACTTAACAGCCCGTGGAGTACAAACAGTAACCGGTCAAATAAGACTTCACTAGAGAGATCTCCCATGGCTGAAGGATCTATTGTTGATTCTGTCTCCGCCTTTGATGGGTCACTACGAGGAGAGCATACAGCATAATCTTCATAAACTACCCGACTTCCAAGCAAACGAACTATTGTAGACGCAAGTGCATGTCTCGTGTTCCTAAAGGAAGGTTCCCTGAATCATTGCCATACAAAAATATAACTTAGGCTTTATTTCGGTAATATGGGAAGAGTCATCTCATATGACTTTTCAACAAATCTGGTTAAACGGAATGGGAAAAAAAAGAAAATGGAAGAGACTAAGTACCCGCAGATGACAGGCAGTAATCTTAGAAGAAACTGTAACCGTAAAGACATAGAAGCTCTCAAAGCAGCAGGGGACGGTGGCAGCGCAGTGTCAGTAGTATTGGTTGAGGATCTTCTTGCCAAACTAGGGCTGCCTCCGCGAAGGCCTTTCCGAGTACTTCCTTTATTTGATGAAATCTCAGACCCAGACGAAGCAGTTCCCGTGTGCTTGTTGTTTGTTGTACTGCGGTTGGTAACTGAACTTAATTGCTGCTCAATATTGCTAAACTGTCTTACCAACTCATTCACAAAGGTACTTCGAGATTCATCAGAGCTTTGATCTATGCATGGAAGCACTAGCTGAACAAAAGCCCTCTCAGTTGTAATCCCATAGCCAACACTGGGACTATTCTCATCTAATGCCCGAGGTAACAATACCTTTCTTGAACCTGACCCTTCCTCAATCACTTCCCCTTCTTCGATAGAAGTAATTTCCAACTTCCTTTTCTTCACTGCCTTGTTTGCTGTAATATGATCGGAACTGGAGTTGTTGCACCAACCCCAAGGTTTCCAAAACTGAGGTTTCGTGGGAAGTCCTTTGCTTTCACCTACAATAATCAGTTTTTGTCTGATTGTTTTTCGTCCAAAAAGAACATCTTGACCTGCTAGAAACCATTCAGCTTGCTTCAACATTGAATCCTCAACTGATCTACCGAAGAGATGAACCACTTCTGAGAAAAGTGGGACCGCATCAGGTCTAACCAATAACCTTGTAAGGAGAATTTGAATGAAATTTTTCTCATTCTCAGAGGCCTCAGGCTTCTCAGAGGTAGGACAGGAAGATCGTATTGCATCTGTCAAAGGCATATCGTGATTCTCAAGTTTCTCAGTTAGTGCTTGCTCGTTTAGAAGCAGCCTGAGTTCCACCCACTGCCAGTGAAATTTTGCAGGTTGCAGGCAATCTAATACAGATACAAGCTTGTCCACAAGCTTTGTTCCATTTCCCTGGTGTCGGTTTTTTGCTTCACTAACTCCTTCATGGGAATAACCAGAGGATGGCACCTTACAATCGATTATGGAATTTAAGAAAAGACGTGCTCGAAGAGGAACAAAGGCCACAGATTTCAAGTGCATATCCAATCCAATTGATTCAAATACCGACGCAAAATCAGCATCCGTGGAATCAGCCACGATCAGTTCATAGAGTCCCTGAGTGTCTCTCAAGCACACGTCTCGGAAAGGAAGGTGCTTAATAACATCATGGAAGGCTATCGTCAAAGACTGATAAAGGCGGTGAGTGTCTTCATGGATACTGGAGTTAGAGTTATTATTCGAAACGAAAGGCCTCCATAGAACAAACGCAATAATTGCATAAGCTGGTGGGAAGACCAATTTCAACGGAAGCATGCGCTGCATGCGTGTTATAGCCAACGCAGAAGATTCTCCCACAAGCTCCAAAACCAGCCCTTCCGATACAGTTTTGCAGTTACCAACAAGGAGTCTGAACCAATGCACATACACTTCAATAGGGGTTTCCACTTTAGACGCACCCGTGGACCTAGCACTGCCATTAGAGCTTGATTTTGTACGCCTAACAAACTGAACAAAATCTAGGCACTCCTTTAGTCTCAGCAAACCAACAATCCTCTCAAGGGTTATAGCACCATATGTGATAGAACCTATAACAAGTGCAGATACAGCTGCAGTAATTTTTGTTGCTCTGCTCACTGCTATTTTCCCAGTACCGTTCGGAATATCATTTGTTGAATTGTTCGCATTTGAATCATAAGATTCAGGAGATAGCTGATGCTGACCTCGGGATCCCTTCCCAGGGGTAAAAGCTCCAGCAAGAGCAGTAGAACTTTCTGTTGCAAGTGCTATTTCAAACACTCGGCTTTGACGCTCTCCAAGTGCTTCCTTTAGAAGGCATAGGCAGGTTACATGAATTTGCAAAATGTATCGTGCAATATTAGATGAATCGATGCCAGATGGATGATTTTGATGAATGCTTCCCAAAGAGAAATCTGAAATCCTTACCATCGAAAGGCCTACACTGTTTATAATTGCGGAAACCGCAGAAGAAACCAAAGTGGGATCACCCTCTTGAGCTGCTCCCCCAGTCTGTCTAATGCAGTCCATTAGTCCAACTACAATCTGTTGAGCTACTTGATACCCGTCCTCATTTTTCTCAGCAAGTGAGGCTTTCATAGTACCAGCACCAATGAGTTTTCTGAGATAATGAGTCGCCTCTTCAACATGTCGTTGCACAACCTCTCGCATATTCAGACCCACTCTTGAAGGACGTGTACCGCCGATGCTGATTTTTTTACGTATATAGTCATCTGGATTATCTACTCCCGCTGGAACTCCAAGGGGGATCCCATACTCACCATTTCCTGATCGTGTATGATCTAATTCAGAAAGAAGCCTCTTTTCGCATGTTGCTTTGAAATTGTTATGCCATTCCACAACACTGGGAAGACTTCCATATCTTTTCAAAATATAGCGAGCATAAACTATGGCTGCTGATCCAGAAATTTTTCCATTACTGGACATAAGTGATGCAGCACGGTTCATCAAAGCTGTCATGGCTTCAGGAACAAGATCTGCTGAAAGTAATATGTTTTCATACCTGAAAGAAATTGATGATACAACCCATTTAAATTTCTGGAAGTACATTGTCAAAACATATATGACTAATGAATGTTTACTTATTGAACAGGAAGTAAAACCCACCTCCTCAGTGATGATACTAAAATAGCCTCGCCTATTTCACACATGTTGTTTTCAACATTCCTTGGCATAATTAGAAGGTTTCTTCCACCCTGAACGGCAAAATTTGGGCTACTGTTGGCTTTTGGCAATAGCCAAAAAATAAATTTAACCACTGAAACAAAGTCAAGAGAGATATCCAAGAGAAATAGTATGGTAGATAGCTCGTCTGCCCCAAGCTTCCACCTAAATGTGCTCTTCTCCTCAACTGGAACACCTCTATTGAACTGCCCAACTCTCACACTGTTCTTTTCGGGCTCTTCAACAAGTTGCTGAACCACAGTTGTAAGCCAAACTGCAATAGACCGCTTATCAACAAACTGTAGCTGCTTCAAAGATTTTCCAACAGATACAATATCCACAGGGATGGAAGTTCTAAACACATCAACCACTTTATGATTTTCCCCTTCCACTCCAGGGCCATGATGAGGACAGCTTACTTTATTATCACAAACATGACTAGTTGAAGCGCCCTGGCTACCTTCAATCCTAGCAGCTTGTAGTTGAGCCAGCGACTGTGTCTTACGTGCCATTTTCTGCCTACCACGTGGTACTTGTTTAGTTAACTCTATCTGAGGATCAACCTTCAGCGAAGACTCCAGAGTTTTAAAACCTTTCTTGATCCACCAATTATCTTCTTCTTCTGATGCAGTTGGTGAATTCCCTTGATAGCAAGAGCTCTTTTCATCATTCATTTTTTGTCTTTTTGCTCTTCTACAGTCTTCACACCCTGGTGTAGCTTCTAGTTGGTACATCTTGCTATATACAGATCCACTTGATCTCTTAACAGTACTTTGAAATTCATCTTGCATTGGATTTTTCACACCACATGACATACCTGGAAACTGCAGTAGAGCTGATATGCGCTCCTTTAGTTCTCCAATATCAACACTACTCTTGGTATGTTTGAGAGGTCCCTCACTATCGGCCATGGCATTACACGTCCTTGGAAAAACAACAGACGGAAGGGAAGTGGAATTTTTCTTTGACTTCTGATCTGACAGAATTAAATTATTCCAATGTTTACCTTTCTTAACAAGCAATTCTCGTAGAAGAAGGCGACGTTCATTAGAATAAGTTCTCACAGCCTCGGAAAGCTTTTCCCCTCCAAAGAGCTGAGCTTCCTCTAAGGTTTCATGTACAAAACACCCAGGTAGCTGTTTTAATATGCGATGGTGTCTCATTCTTCTTTCAGGATCAACAGCAGGTTGAATTACATCGATCATCCCGCTAACTAGGAGTTGCCTCACATATGCTATGGGATTAAAGATTCCAGAACGTATAAGCTCAAATACTAGTAATTGCAAGCGTTTTGCTCCTCCCCTGTGTACCTCATGCTGATCAATCCAACAAACTATGATATCATGTAATGGCCCCGGACTTTCAAACGCATCCATCGAACTGTTAGGTTTAGAAACATTAAGAAAATTGCCGCGACGATTCTTTCCTTTGCGCGCTGCGAATTCACCACCCAGAATCTTTTGCTTCAGAAGCTGAATGACTAGATACACCTGAGAACAATCTTTTCTGCCAGAGAACTTGATATCTTTAGGCACACCAGCGCGGAAATCTCTAAAATCACATGTCGCCCATTCAATAAGGAAAAAAACGGAACAAACAAAGGATGTGCTAATAGCGCCAATCCATCTAAGAGATGATCTTAAGCATGGACTCACTTCAGCCATCCAGGTCTCATCAACGGCTCCATTGCAAAGGTCCTCAAAGAGATAACTGTAAGCAGCTTTGACATCTCCATCTGACAAAGCTTTATCCAAGGCCTGAACAGCTTTAGCCACGTTATGTTGAGGATAGCCAGCGCTAGCAATCTTTGCCAAATCATCTGCACTTCTTTGAATGGTTGAAATGGTATAATCAAAAGAAAGAAACTCAAACCGGGAATCAACTCCTCTTCCTTGAAACTGGATAGAAACCTCTGCAGAATTACTTCTAAGCTTTTCCAGATTCTCATAAGCCTTTGATGAATAGCTCACATCATTGGGTCCACATGCTGCTACGGAAGGAGGAAGAGGAAAGCAATCTGAAGCAACAAACGTGTCGGGTGCAGCAAGTACCAAGTAGCGAACTAACTCAGTTAGAGCAGATAGGGTATAAGCTCTTCGAGAGTTATCAACAAGATCAGATCCACCAGGAGCAGGTTCCTGAATGAAACGAACAGCAATAGCTACAAGACTCTGTACATATGTCTGAGAGAGAACAATGCTCTCTAAAACACCATACACGATGGGGAGTAGCAACTGCAAAATTTCAAAGACTTCCTTTTCCTGCAGTAAAGCAAAAGGAAAAATTACAAAGCCGAAAAAAGGAAAAATTACAAAGCCGAAAAAGGAAATCTATCTTGAATTAATTAATTAATCTGACACCGTACCTGTAAGAGCCGGAGAACCCAATCAACAATGAGATTCGGAAAAAGAAGCCCTTCGGCATGGTGCCATTGTAGAAGACGCACCATATACCACCATTTAAAATGTTGAGATGTTTCCTCACCATAAAGGCTAGCTGATGCTGGACTAATCTTTTGCACTGATCCTGTATAAAGCATCTGTGGTGACCTATCTCTAGTTTGCTGAGCAGAAAATGAGCTATTGCGTGACAGAAGTTCATCCAAGAGGTACTGCAAATATTCAATAACATCTTTTGTCCATTGTTCACACCGAGAAGCTTGTGTCTTGTCGGGCGTTCCTGAAGAAATAGCAGCAGGACTAGGTCGCACCTGCATGTTATTAGCAAACTTGATATCCTCCAACACCCTGAGAAATTAATTCGGTATACCAATTTATTGTCCAAAATTGTACCTGATTGAGATAAGTTACTTTTATATACCAAGTAGCTCTCAATAATGGGACATTGTTCCTTATAAGGACTTCAAATAAAGTTTTTCTCCTATATCCAGGAATGTTATCAGCCAAGGAGCGCAATCGTTTGTGCTGTTGTGATAAACTCTGTGAAAAAAAGAGAGCAAGAATGAGTTGAATATTTTTCTTCAAGAGCATATGGCAGCTAATCCACAAGTACATGAACAAACATGGATCAAAGGAGTGTTAATAAGAAGTTTGGATAAGCATAATGATATGCCAGGGTACCTCGATCCATTTTTTCTTTGTCTCCTCCCCACATGACCTTTGTTCTGGAAATCCAGGCTTACATAGAAGCGAACCAGAGAGAGGCACCCCATAAACTTGACCAGCCTGCCATTTAATTAAGGCAATTATGTATTATAAGCAATATAATTGGGACTGAAAACCCTGAAATCCTGCACAAGAAGCACAATTTAAATTGAACAGGAACGGGTCTGAGAATATCTCAATTACCTTGCGCTTCAGTGCACGAGATTCATTGATAGCTCTAAGACACTTTCTGACAGCCTGCGGGATAGAAATCGAATTTAGTTTCATGTGACAAATGAACTCCAAATTGAGATAAAAAAATATAAGGGAGAAAATACTGTTTATGCTCTCTAGTACCGTACCTCTTTGCACTTTATGACAACAGGCTTCGAGAAAGTATGGACCTGGGACAATATAATCTCTTCGGATTCCTATACAGGCCAAAGGGGCAGAACCTCAATTACAAGAGAATGCAACGAAAACTAGTGAAGTAAGGAACAAAAAAAACCTTATAATAATGTACGGAGTTGTAAGCATCCTATGGATTTATATTAAAGAAATCCTCACTACAATCTGTTGAGCTACAATGAACATTCAGACTAAGACATTATTCCTACTTTCGAGCATCTATAGGAAAACAACAAAGGCATGGGTCCAAGATAAGATCTTTATATCTACTGCAAACATATCACAAATAGTAAACAATGGTTTTCCAAATTATGAATCTAGGCCATATCTAACACACAAGAAAGCATAACTAAATTCAGTTGATCGCACCTTAAGTCCATCAACAGTTTCCTTGTATCCAAATTGAACATACTCTTTGGTCAGATTTTCTTCTGGAGAACTTGATGTTGGAGGGTGAAAATCAGGAGGTCCTAATCTGCAATATTTGAGAAAGAAAAAAAAGTACAAAATCATCTAAGGAAGTAAATCAAGAATGGAATAGTCGCCAACTCCATGCATTAACAAGCATTCAAAGGAATTAGTCTTGCAGACAGAAAAGAGTGAAATTCCTAAGCTACGAACCCAAACCAGCAAAAGTAGGAATCAACTTTATCCAGAAACTAAACTCGGGATAAGGTCAAAGTGGAATTACCGGGAATTCAGACCGTCCTTTTCACACTTCAACTTGTAGGGTGTCAACGGTGGTGGCCTCCTGCAATAAAGAAAGTATTCACACGTCTTCAAATGTAACAACATATAATGCTATGTAAGGAATTCTTTCTATCGACATGCCTGGAGTTTAGTGAGTAGTTTCCAATCGAAGAGGAATCAGCTCGACCTGAGTCCCTAGCGGATGCACCACCTATAGCACTATTGTTGACTGCACTAGTGCAGTTGGCAGCATGATACCTTTGCATTTCTCCAAACTATAGCCAGCATACTGGTTCTGACATCAACATACCATAATAAACTCTAAGAAATAATCCACATTCTAGCACCATAAGAAACTTTTTCATGAACTTCCACTTATATTGCAATTTCTCCTTACAGCATAAAACTTAGCACTGGCGACAGCGCAACCCCATTGATGGAAGTAAACCCTGAAACATAAAATTACCCTTGGTGTTGAAGTTACAATGAAGTCATATAAGCAAAGCAGGTAACATCAAATTTACATATAGTCTCGAAACTTCTTTAGAATTTTCAATTTTTCCCTATGAAATTCAGTTATCTGAAATCATATCACAGATCAGCTGCTCAAAAGTGCTCAATACTCTTATTCTTAACTATCATCAGTTTAAATCGCCTAATACTTTCCACATTCTCTTCATAATGTTAGCCTGAAACTTTCGCTATAGCATACATCACTTTAAGTAAAAGTCTGTGCTTAGCATGATACAGATCCCACCTCAAAGGCACGTAAGTTTACACTGTGAGGAAGAAGAACAAAAAGTGATCTCGAGTAAATGTAAACTAACCCTAATTAAGCTACCAAACTAGAAGACAAATGAAATCCTGGAAGTTCAATTCTAAAGTTAAAAAATAATCATCATGAACAATATTTCTATAAACAAAAGAGAATCTGAAATAAATCTACAAGTTTTATCGAAGAACAGTTGATTCTCAGTTGAAACACAGAAATCAAATAGCTACATACAAGAGTAAGAAAGAGAAGAACAAATCCAGATAGAAGCAAACAAAAATCAGCTAAAACTACAACCTTGACAAGCATATGAGCTAGAAAACAATCACCATGATCAAAATTACCAAATCCAAGTACGCAAGCAAATTAATCCGTACGACGATAGAAAACAAAAACTAGGGTTTCAAATCGAAAACTAACCAAAAGAAGCTCCAGATGACCCCAGAATCCGGAGTCGAACCAAAGTTAGGGTTTTGACAGCAAAGTCCGCGAATTCCCTGAAGAGGACAAACTCAAAGGACCCGAGATTCGAACGAATCAAGGGGAACGAAGACAGAATCAAAGCTTGGAGCTTTGAAGAAATTGAGGGTTTCCAAAAAAGGGGAAATCTAGAAGAGCGCAAGAGATTCACAGGGAGAGAAAGAAGCCAACAGACAACAAAAAGAAAAAAGAAAGGCACAGAAGAAGAAGATGAAGAAGAAGCAAAAGAAGAGTCTTGGGCTTTGTTAAAGTTTGACTATTTTCAATCTCTTCTCTTCTGCAGTTTTGGTGTAATGAGGAGACGACGACGAATGCTCTCTCCTCTGCTGTCTTTGTTTATATTTGCAGGTTTTGTTGATTCCGTAAATTGGGATGTGAGATTGTTTTCGTGTGATCGAGGGAAAGAAGAAGAAACACCAACAGAAGGAACAATCAAATAAGCAAGGCAGCAACAAACTCTCTCTCTCTCTCTCTCTCTCTTTTTCGATTGATCGATCGAGTTTCGATCTAACACACACTGTTCTGGTAAGAAAATCTTAACCTTTTCTGGTTTATATTTCCGATTTTGTCCTCGCGGTTTCTTCCCTAGTCCCTAGGGGCTTAATGGGTAAAATTGTATTTATTAATTATTATGAGCCTAGTTTTTGTTTTTATTTTTTTGACATATGATGGTGGTGGTAGTGGATGGATGCAACCAAGGGTTTCGTCTTCTCAATCCTTTTTTCTTTATTTCCTTTTTGGGATTTTAGAGTCCCTCTTATTAGAGTTAGGGCATGTTTTGTATCGTCTTAGATTTTCTTATAGCATTTCGAATTCTAAACTCTGATCCGATCAGTGCCTAGGTCCATTGTACACGTATTGTTTTTAAGATTTTTTTGTTTGTTTTTGGCAACAGTTTAAAACACAATTTATTAATCAATAATAACATGCTGAGTATGAATTTTTGTTTTATGGTAACATTGTAGCCATACTAGTACAAATCAGTTTTGAATGGTTTCAAAGTTGTGATTCACTAGAAAATAGTGTTACATGTCTTCTTATGTTTATATATATGAGTATAGTTTATATTCATGTAAAAAAAAGTTTGTCGTTTTCTTACAGTCATTATTATCTATTACGTTCATTTTTTCTTTTTTATTCAAATTAAAGAACGGAGTAGTAAAAAGAATAATGATAATTAATAACAACGACTATATTTGAAAGTAACCATTTTTTTTAACGGTCAAGATTAACTTATTAAATGGTATAATCATTTCACAAATTTGCATTTATAAACTCGTATAGCATAAATAAGACTAATTTTTTATCACAAAATAACGGATTCACTAAACAAAAGGAAAGTATGCTAAGACAAAAACATATAAGTGACAATTTTGATTAATGTCAGATATAGTTTTATATATTGTCAATTTTAATATTTTATAATTTATTAGCTTAAGTGAGTGTATCCCATATATATATTCACTCAGTTTTGTTAATTAAAAAATAAAATCCATCTTTATCAGGTGTACTATCTATTGTGTCCACATAATCATATCCCATCAAAAAGAAAAATGTTATTCACTAAGTAGGGCATAAAGTGCAACAACTACAAACATTATCCAAAACCTTTATATATGATCCAATATACTTTCATTTCTCCATGGAGTCAAACTCTCTACGGATTTGTCCCCTTACTAGAAACTCCATTGTTACTTATCGTCTCCTGTTATCAACCCACCAATCTTGGATTACAATTTACAACACCTTTTTCTAGTTTCATAAGTAAAAAAGATAAGTTTAAAATGATCACCAGGTCATACTCTCCTATAATCCATAGTACATATTGTATGTCAGTTCTGAAAATATTTCACACAAATAGTAATAAATGAAAACCAACTTAAAAACAAACACTATCACATCTCTCTCGATCTTCACACACAAACATAAACACTCTAAAATAATTTTAAAAAAAAAAAAAAAAAAAAAAAATCATATCCTATAAAAAATATCCTAAAAGAAGACTGTCTTTGAAAGTGATTCTATGCTGACCCCGCCACTAACAGTTTCTGGTCTGGTCTTGAAAGGATCTTATTTCCTCCCTCTCCCTCTCTGTAGTCTCTGATCAGACGGGAGCTCTGTGAGGTTATTGTCTGAGTAATACGAAGTATCTACATGGTTCTGTGCTAGAAAATTAGCAATGGTGACAGTGAGACTATGATCAGAGCTTACAGCTGTCTCAACAACGGCTTTGTCATTAAGAAGAGAGTTTTCAGTTTTCACGACCTTTATAGAATAAGGATGCTCCCATCGATCTTCAACTCAGACGGAACCAGAGAGTCATGCTCAGTGTTTTTGAGATAGTCGAGAGTGAGCTCTTCGAGTAACTCGTCGAGAATTAGTTCACTAATTTCAAAACCAATGCAGTCAATGTCACATCTGATGTCTAACCAGTTTCCAGCTCTAGCCATATCTTTTCTAACTATCTGATCCAAGGCGTGAGGGAGTGGCAATGGCAAGAGATGCCAGTAAACCGCTTCTTGAACTTCGTGAATGATGCTTTTGACAGTAGAGAAGACCCGGGTTCTAGGTGAAACAAACGAAGCCCATGGTGGGCAGCAGCATAACTCCATGAGAGCTTCATTGATGCAGTCAAAGAGGAGCTCATGGTCAGGACAAAGCTGATTTGGACAGAATGGTATATTGCTGATAAGTGCCGGTTCAAGAAGCTGGTCAGAGAATTGCGCCTTCAGATAGAGCTCTTTGAAGTCTGACACTACTGCGTCCAAGATAGCTTTTACATACTTATACACCAATTCTTTGTCACTTGTGCCAGAATTCTCTCGGTTTATAGTTGTGGGATCTTTTTCTTCAAAGTGGATACACCAAGGTTGCACCTCTGCTTCACCTGAGTTGTAAAGATGAGTCAATAATGAAGAACTAAGTACTACAATCCAAGTCTAGTAGTAGCTGGGATTTCACATACCCGACTGAGATCTCATTTTTGCTGGACTTATATCATCTTCAACAAAGAGTGGCTCAAGAACTGATATTGGACTTGACCACTCTGGAAAATCAGAATTGGATGATTTGCACTCATCAGTTTTATCTAAACAGTGAGACGGTGAGGCCACAGAGGAAGACAGTGGTGGTTGGCTTTCTACATGAGAGGTCTGTAGAAAACGAGAAGCAGCAAAGATTTTAAGTCTTCCACCATTCCAAAGTCCATACATAAATATATTATTATAGTGCTAAATCAAAATTACTTGCCTGTTTTGAGATGATACCCTCTCTCTGTTCTTCATCATGAACTTCAACTTTTGATAAGTCACCAACCAAAGTAGAGCTTGCTTCCTCTCGAACTACACCTATCTCATTGATAATCATTACATCATCTGCAGAACCTGGAAGATTGGCTTGTTACAGTATTAGTTTTTGTATTTTCAAAACAGAGAGCCTTACTATGAGACCGAAATATTATTACCTGCAGAAGATATTTTATTTTCGTTAGCAGTTCCATCCTCAATTTCAACACTTGTTTTAGTAGCTTCACTTGCGGTTGGTTGGATAGAATCTTCAGGTTCTTTGCTTAGATCGCAGGCCAAAATATCAGCATTTTCCTCTGGTTGACTTGCATGAGTTTCTTTCTTGATGTTCACAAGATTTATGAAATCTGCTGAAACAGACTTCTTGTGAGTAGTTGAGTTCTTTTCCCATCTTCTTCCGGGGCTATTTAGAGGAGACAAGTATTCAGGAAAGGAGAGTATCCTCCCTAGGCTTCTTTGAACCTGTCTGCTCGTTGACTGCGAATCAAGATCTCCATTGTTTAACATCTCAGCCAGATGTTTCTTGGCCTCTGTGTAAATGTTAGATACCCTTTGGTTTTTTTCATCTTCATTATGAGATTTCTTCTGAGATGTTGAAGGCTTTGCCATCCGCTCGAGAAAGAAATGATCTTTAGTTTTCGAAAAGCCTTCCCCAAATCCCCCGGCCGGCTGGTCCTTTTTGATTGCATGTTTCAGCTTCCTCTTGATCTCAGAAAGAAAAAAATGTGAACTGTTTCTCTCGTTCTGCAATCTGTTTCTCATCAAATGAGAATCAGGTGATGAACCACGACTATTTCCTGTGTCTGGACTTGAAAAGCTTGCTGATCTTGGCTTCAGAATGAAAATCCGGTCTGAAGCTTCACATTCTTCTTGTGGTGAATTCTTCCGTTTGAAAAAGCTAGACCATTTCTTTTCAGCTAGAGAAGATTGTTCTGACTGCAACAAGCCCAAGCTCTCTTCTCCTTTCTCCCTTGGCACAAGTATCTCTGGATCTTGCAAGAGTTTGAGAAATAGTTCCTCATCCGATCCCAGAATCTGAAACACTTCCATCAAATCCTTAGATGTAAGGATTTCACTATTTCCTCTGGGACGGTTCCCATGTAACAGCTTCTGACTGATTAAAAACTTGACCAACTCCCTCAGTTTTTCTTTATAATCTTCGTCTTTCTTTGCACGGCTTGTACTTCTGCGATGAATCTCAGAATAGAACTCTTCAATCATATTATCAATGTCAACACTCCTAGTAGATCTATGATTTCTGCGTTGAACTTGAGGCTCTTCACTGTCAACTATATGGCTAAAATTATCGCAGCTTTTCTTGCGAGTCTTGTTTTTTCTCCTCTGGTTTTTTCTTCTTCTTCCTTCGAGTTCAGAGTCAGAGAACTGTCCTGCTTCAGCATTCTCCATCTTTTTCTTGATTTCCTTGTCAATGGACAACTCCTCGGCTATGAGTTTCTTCACACTTGGCTTTATAATCGTTATCGTGATATTGCGTTCTTCACCAACCTTTTTAACAGTTCAAGGAACAACTTAATTAATCCACAGGAGACTCTTAAGCAAAAAAAAAACAACAAGAAAAAAAAAAGATGAGGGATGTTTCCAGTAAGTTTAAGAGCTTACATGGGGCTCTTGAGCATCCTTTTCCCGGCATTTTGATTTGCGAAGCTCATTGTTCCTAGGATTTCCAACAGCTGGAACAATCAACATAACTATTAACCAAAAGAAGTCTTTCCTGAGTAATGCAAAACCAAAGATACCAGAGACAAGAGGGGTTTTTACCATGTTTTTGGTCCAGAAGCAGCTTGTGAGCCAGTGGTCCATGGCGGAAGTTAAACATATTCATAAATCCCCACATGCACCCTAACTGATCCCTCTCCTGTCGAGCAGCTGCACGACGTTGTGTTTTTTTGGCCATGACAATCTATGCTAATGGTCCTTCCTAATCTTCTCAAACGAGATGTGCCTTTAAGAAATACTGAAGAAGAACAAAAGAAAACTATTAAGCACCACACCAGCAAAAACTATGAGAGGCAACGGTACAATATCCGAGTTGCAGAGATAGGAATTACAAGTCCGGTAAATGCTACTAATGGATAAATAATACTTAAAACAATCTCAGATCCTTGAGAGACAAACAACAAGAAACGAGGCCAAAAAAATTCCACAAATAAACTTACTTAGAAAGAGAAGAAGAAAATTAAGCTTCCTAAGCACTGCAATGGAATTCTTGAGAAATAAATTAAGATGAGAAGTAAGAAGTAAAGGATCCTCTACCAGTTCCCCAATCCAAAGCAAACTCCTTTTACAATCTAGTAATTGCTTACTTGTTCAACTAATAAGGCAAAAATTAAGGAGAGTAAGAAGAGAAAGCTTCTTGATATACAAATACAGACTTATGGAGCAAATCAGATACCTTTCCCTATTGAAAAAGACAGCAGAGGAAAGTACAAGAAAGTACCTCAGATTCTTCTCAACTCCTTAAAAATTCCAAACTTCAATGACGGGCAACAACGATCGTAGCTGGTTTTTCATCTGCTTTGCTTACGTTTGAGCAAAGCCTTATATATATATCTAATAGATAAAAAAATAAGGGTTGCAAGTTGCAGGCCGAGAAGTACTTGTCAAACTACAAGTTCCAAAAAAACTTTACTTTTGATGGCAAGAGTTAAGGTTTCTCCTGAACAAGCCTTTTGATCGCCGGACAAAACGGATAGAAAAGATTAGGGATTTCTTTCAAGCCAAGGCGAGAGAGAAGCTTAAGCAAATGATAGATAGCTTGAGAGAAGAATCTCTGTAAATCCAATTTGGCAAGGCTTTAGTATAAAACTTGAAACAGAGGATAAGTTAGCGTATCTTGATGATCCAATCTCCAACCACATTGTTCATCTGACAACTTTTGCAGGTTTTGTCGAAAAATAAAAAACCAAGCTTTCGTAATCATACCATCGGAATCAACAAAGGGAAAGAAAAAGGAAAAAGCTTTAGATGATCGTAGGATTTAATTTCCTAGGTTGATGAACAAACCCAACAGAAATACAGAATTGGTAAAACAAAAACGTTGTTAACAACTGCTCTAACATTCAAATAAAAAGGAGAAAAGAAGAGATATTTTTCTTTTATGTGTTGGTGGGCATCTTTTGACAAACAAGGAGAGGAGGAGCTAAGCGAAAAAAAAAAGATAAAATATATTAAATATATATCAATGACCGACAAAACCATTAGTTTTCATGGAGGATTCTCAATTGGGCAAAGGCAAAGAAGAAGAAAAAAGTGACATAGAGAGAGAGAGATAGATAAAAAAAGGTGGAAGCTTTATGCCAATTTGACAACCACAAGACGTCGTGGCCTTAGCTCCAAACAAGAGGAAAAAAGTGAAGAGCACAGTTGGAAAATATTTCTACTTTCGATTGGGCCCATCATCTTCTATTTCTCTCTACAGCAGCAGAGAAGAGAGAGAGAGAAAGAGAGAAGCTTTACATAGAAGAAAAGTATGTGCAGAGATTTTTTCAACAGCCTTCATCATTAGCCTCACCAGTAAATAATTGATCTCTCTGTGTTTCTCTCTTTCTTCTCAAAGCTCTGAATTTGAGACATGGCAGTGACGAGGATTCTTGTCTCCGAGATGATGATAGCTGCTGAACAGCTGAAGCCAATTCCAAGCCGTGCCAGGGAGGAGAAAAAACGGGGCTTCTATTGATCAATGTGAAAAGATAGGGGCCATATTTTAACTATTAGAGAGTACAAGGTTGAAATAGAAAAATTATGAGGAAAAGGAAAAGAAGAAGTGGGGGCGGGCAAAGAGGCGACGTAATTGGCTTTGGTTAATGGAAATGGAGAACACGTATGTAAATATTCGAGAGATTGATTACACCAACCAAATGCGATTGACCTAGTCTCTCATTCATTACATCTCATAACGACGTTGTATATATGTCTTGTCATTCTCCTAAGAGTTTGTGTGCTTTTAAGTTTCAAACCATCCATATATATATGGTCCATATCCGATCACCCCCCAATTGTTTTAACCAAAACAACTCGAATAAATTGCATTTGTTGTATAGTACTCAGTGCGCGTCTATTCTAATCTTCACGAACACGATCGCTATTCCTCGTAACGTCACGCCGGTCGTCTCTATCTCAACTCCAATAATAATGGCACAAAAACAAGATGAGCAAATACTTAAAAAAGAGCTATCTGATTAAATACGCAAATACAACAAATCAAGAAAATAAAAATAAAAAAACTATTTCTTTGAATCCCAATCAATTACAGATCGTATATATGAGGATTACATATAAATCGTATTTAAAGTTTTAGTTAAGAAAGAATTTTATGTGGGGTTTGCTGTTAAAGAGCCGAGCACTTTATGGTCCAACTAGAAATAATTTTTAGCTCGCATTGTCTGATTTCATCGATGGCATAGCAAAGGTCTAAAAACCCATATATACAGTATATGTTAAAGCAGAGTTAATCGAATAGATCTTGACCATGCATGCTCACAGTTAGTTTAGTTCCATTGAGTTCTCTTGAAGCAACTTTATTCAGTCAGTCAGGGACCATATCTAGAATGTTTACATACATACAGAAGAACGAACACACAGTTACCACTTACCATTCAAACGCACGCGACAAAACGCACGCGCACAAGCTTCTATAGTATAATATTAACTTAAATATAATGGATTCAGAAATTGCTACAAATTTTATACAATTTTGATAGAATACTTTGTGGTAACCATTAATTTTGGACCTGCGGTAACAAAATGAACGGCTAAATATAGCAGTTGGACTTATACCTCCGAAATTATTTCAAATCAAATCAGCTTTAGGAATATGGGTAGGATAAACAATAATAGGAGTTAGTTCAGCCTCATGACTACCATAACTAAGTTGGGGTCAATGGACTTTATCTAGATGTTTCACCTATATATACATGGAAAACTTTAATTTCTAAAAAGGATAATTAATCATGAAGCAACTTGATAGGACAATTTTGCTGACTGCTTTTTATAAATTTCAAGGACGAGAGAGAACGAAGAACACATGAAGTTTCTCTTTTTTTTTTTTTTTTTTTTTTTTCATGAAGTTTCTCTTTCACTTGTAGTGTTTTTTTCCTTAAAATAAGAGGTTAGGCCAAAAGCAAATCTAACCAACGTTAATTTTTGTTTAATTGCCCAAAAAGGAGCAATAGATGAGTTGTTTTACCAGACGGATAAGCAACATTATAGCACCCTTAATCATAATGTTGGGCGTAAATTTTTTATTTTTTTTTTTAAAAAAAACATATGGGTAAAGAATTTTCTAAACCAAGTTACTTTACTTTTACGAAGATAACTAACTAAACAAACTGCCAGTTTTAATCTTGATTTGTCAAGAAAAAACCTTATAAGAAAATGATATATTATTCAAGAATCTGAAGAATTTCAAATATTAGAAAGTATAATCCTTATTTACAGAAATTTTTGGTACCCTGATTTATGGGTGTTGCTAGCTATGCTTTAAGAAGAAAATCCCATATGCATTAGTAAGACACAAAAGAATTGGCAACCTGTAATGATGCCTTAGAAATAATAAAAATATAATCAAAAGTGAGAGCACCTTTATTTGGAATTCTTTTGTTGTATTGCGGTGTAAATGAAAGTATATGCATGTGAAGAAGACCAAAGAAAAAGAATGGAGCGGGGCCTTTCCAGGGTCTATTTGAGCATAACTAACTCTCTGCGACAATGGGCCTCAAATCCGTGTTGCGGGCTTTTAGCCTTTTCCTGAACAAAAAGGCCTTGTTGGAGAGAGAGCATCATGTGAGAAGCGGATGAGGGACAAAGAAGAAGTAAAACAACATATATTCTTTTTTTTTTTTTTAATAATCAAAGAGGTTATGGGCCGAAGTTCATACATCCCTTCAGACCCGAAACTAAAGCATGTTATATGGTTTCGTCCCAAGCGCTACTCGAACCGGCGACCTCTTAGCTTTTGTCAGAGATCTTTACCAATTGATCTATTAGCACTTGGTAACAACATATATTTCCCGCAACACCATTTCATATTACATGATTAATTTTGATTATAAAAAAATGGAACGAGAAGCAAGAGGGAAGAAGAAGGCAAAGAGCCAACAAAGAAGGAAAGCAAAGTCAATAGAAGTTAGGCTTTGTGTGGTGGTTTTGTCTTAAGGAGACTATTGGGATTAATTAGACGCAATGAGCTAGTGTGTGTGGCTATGTTAGTTAATGTCTAGCTAAGAGTAGATGCTAACGGCTAATACTAGTTGCCTAGTTGTTTAACATTGCTTGTAGAACTAGTCTTAAGTATCTAGAGGTGAGGACTAGTAGTTGTTAAGCCTAGAGTCCAAGAAATTGAGTTGTAGCAAGTAGCTGTATACATATATGAAATTATAAAAGTATCCAACTGATCACACAAAGTAAAAAATATAGTTTTCTCTTAATTGTAATCCCTCCTAGTTACAATATGTCTTTGTGTTACATGTAGTTTTCCCGTCCCCCTTACAGACCTATAATATATACTAGTAGTACGCTACAAATTTTCAGAAATTAGTCTAATTAGATACTATATGATAGTTGGAATAAATATATGTAAGTAGGATAACTAGTAAGTTATATGTAATTTAAACTTTTAGTAACGAATGTTGAAATTGCACTTAAAATAATAGATGAGTGGATGAAAACACAAGTAGAAATAGATTAGCTGAGCATATGAATTATGAAGGGAGGGGAGGGATCAGGGATGTCATATCATAGGAACATATGCGGCTTTGGTCGGGACCGTCCCAATATATAAAAAAAAAACAATCACGTACACATGTTCAGCGGGGTTTAGCCAGTCTATTTATCCCACGTGTCCAAAAAATGGTGGCTGGACGGTGTGTGACCGGACTATGCATTATTGTGTGTGGTTACGTTTCGAAAATGAACACGTATGAATGGGAAAATGAACACTAACTTTATTTTTATGTCTTTTCACAACAACACTGTAACTCATAATGGAACTAGAAGACGAAACTAGTACTAAAAAACTTTATAATTTATGAGAATGGGAAATTGAGAGGATAAGAATTACTAGTGTTGTTGTTGTTGTTGTCGTCATTTGGCAACGAAGCATGTGAGCGCACAGATAAGCAACACTCATCTCTGAGCTGTTCAAACCTTTACATGTCAGCATCCCTAACCAAAAAAAAATTGGTAACTAAAACTTAAAACTTTTACATTTTTATTTACTTGGCTTGAATTTGCAATTGCATGCATCCAATAATTGAGAATTATTTTAGAAATAAAACATTTGTCTTAGATTACTCTTCATATTTAGGCACTTTCTAATTTTTTTACTAAAACAGACACTTTTACAACGTAAAAAGACGTTTCTGTCTTTACTTTATTAACATCATCTCTTCCCTTCTCTTCCTATCATCTTAAGAATTTGAAACTGAATCTGGGAATTCATTGATGGAGGAGATTTTATGAACAATGTTTGGATTCCCTAATTACTGTCTATTAGGGTTTAGTTTTTCTCCTTTAAAAATCAGATACACATGATTTTTCATCCTTTTATTACAAAATCCCGAATCAACAATCTTGTTCTCTTTTGATTCGTTGCTTCCAATCAGCAGATTTCCCTAATACAACTTCAACACCGGTTCACCTGTGGCTTCTTCTCCGTCACGGTGAGATGCGTCTTCAGCAGCAAGCCAACAACCTTTTCTTTGCATGAATCACTTCAGATCTTGGTCAGATCAACAAAAGGGTAAAAATGTCAGATACAGTTATGTTTATATGTACAGTAATGCTTTTCACTATTGTAATGTCTAAAACCGAATCTCTCTCCTCAAAAATGCCTATTTTTATAAATCTCCCATTATTTTAACTTCTGATACTTGGTTTTTATAATAATGCGAGGCTTGTTAATATTTTTAGGTTAGAGTAAGCAAAAGTGAAAAAGAAGTGGTAGGAAAGATACATTGTCCCTACCATTCCCACATTCGTAATTAGATATATATATCTTTCATCAAGGGTTACTATACATTAACACTGTTTTTTTCTTGGCATCGTAAAAGTTTTTGTTTTTCTTTTTCATTTTTATATATTTACTGGAATGAAATGAATGAATGGATAAAAAGAAAAAAAAAAGAAATGAATGAATGGTTGAATATTTGAAATGTGAAGCATGGCATTATACCATAGTCCGACGAAAATGACTTTTCATAAAGCTGTCAGTTTTTTCTCTCCAACGGTCAGATTTTTATACAATTGTTTCGTTGGAGAGAGAGAATAGAGATAGACAGTCAAAAAAGTTATTTATATTTTGGTCTTTTTTACCATTTCAACTATTGGGCTTTATTGGGCTCATAAACAAACAAATGTTTTTTTTATTCATCGATTGTTGTTACCGTCCAAACAAATATAAGAGGACCACACACACGATATATACATATGTATGTATTATTTATTATTATCTGGCAAAGAAAAGACAGCTCATCAGCCTCCTCCTCGGTACGTTCCAGAACACTCTTCACTCTCCTCCTCGGTATCATTATCTCTCTTTTTTAATTACAACAACAAATCAATTCACCATCATGATTTATAGATACGTAACGCCACTAATACTTTACCAGTCCACAAATACATACGTAGCTAGGACTAGTTTAATGATCTGTTAGCATAAGGAAACTTACTTATAATTCAGGGCCGTAACTACTAATCTTTTTTTACCGTTATAAAATCATATAAACCTTAACTTCTTAATCAGTAACTACTAACTAACTAACTAACTAATCACAAATGTGTTTAAAGACGATCCCTATAATTAAATTACGTGTTCACTGTATACCTTCTACTCGTTGACAAAAATAATAATCAAACTATACGTTATTTTGGGTATTTTCTTGTTTGTGCTTATTAGCAATAAAACATAATAATAATGAATTTAATGGTTTTGGAGACGTTAAGGCAATTTATTCTATCCTCTCTCTCTCTATAAATGAACTCTGTATCCACCACACACTCTTCTTCACTCAAAACTTTCACCTTTCTTGGAGAGGGAGAGAGAGAGAGAGAGAGAGAGAAACCCTAAAAGAGAAAGAAAGAAATGGAAGGCAAAGAAGAAGATGTTAGAGTGGGAGCTAACAAGTTCCCGGAGAGGCAACCCATCGGCACATCTGCTCAGTCCACAGAGAAGGACTACAAAGAGCCACCTCCTGCACCACTGTTCGAGCCAGGCGAGCTGAGCTCATGGTCCTTCTACAGGGCCGGAATCGCTGAGTTTATTGCTACTTTCCTCTTCCTCTACATCACTGTCCTTACTGTTATGGGAGTCAAGAGAGCACCAACCATGTGTGCTTCTGTTGGGATCCAAGGCATCGCCTGGGCTTTTGGTGGCATGATCTTTGCTCTCGTCTACTGTACTGCTGGAATTTCAGGTTTTCCTTCTTCTTCTCCTTCTTCTAGTAGTGTTCTCTGGTGGCTTTCTCTCTCTGTTTTTGTTCTTGAAAGAAAAAGCAAGGAAATTTTCTCTGTATATTTGGTTCTGTTTGACCTAGGAATTGTAAAGGGACAGAGACAAGTTTGAAAAGCAGGAACCTTTCTCTTGTTTTGATGCTTGGGCTTATCTAGATCTGTCCATTACTCCAATTTTACTCTAGGTTTCTCAGATAAAGCTCATATTAGTGTTAAAAAAAAAAAAAAAGCTCGTATTGTTTATTGTAACTTATGTTTGTGTATGTGCTTCTCAGGTGGACACATCAACCCTGCGGTGACATTCGGTCTGTTCTTGGCTCGGAAGTTGTCTCTCACCCGAGCTGTGTTCTACATGATAATGCAATGTCTCGGAGCCATCTGCGGTGCCGGAGTCGTCAAGGGTTTCCAGCCAAAGCAGTATCAGACTCTCGGTGGCGGTGCCAACGGTGTCGCTGACGGCTACAGCAAAGGCTCTGGCCTTGGCGCAGAAATCATCGGAACATTCGTTCTTGTCTACACCGTCTTCTCCGCCACCGACGCCAAGAGAAGCGCCCGTGACTCACACGTCCCGGTATGGACCCCTCTCTTTTCCAATTTTATTGGTTTAAGTAGAGCCAGTTAGTTAATTAGTTCCGGTTACTACATTATTGGTTTCATTAGATTAGTAGTTGATGAGCCAATTAGTCCCGGTTGATGAGTAATAATATAAATTATATTGTAGATATTGGCACCACTCCCAATCGGATTTGCAGTGTTCTTGGTACACTTGGCGACGATTCCAATAACCGGAACCGGAATCAACCCGGCTAGAAGCCTTGGAGCCGCAATTATCTACAACAAGGACCACTCATGGGACGACCATGTGAGTATACTCTTTTTTTGCTTCTTACAACACATATGAAAACAACCACTCACCTGATTATGTAGTCTAATTTTGGATTTGTGCGGTTTGGTTTGGCTGCAGTGGATATTCTGGGTTGGACCATTCATTGGAGCAGCACTAGCAGCGCTCTATCACACACTCGTCATCAGAGCGATTCCTTTCAAGAGCAAGAGCTGAACAAGAAGAGGATTCCCACATGTCCAGATTTGTTCTTCTTTAGTTTCCCTGTAATTCCTATCCTTATCTATGTAGCTTTTGTTTTTGCCATGTATGGAGCTTTTTCAAGAAAACGACAATGTTTGGGAATTGCGAATTTGCTTATGTGCCTGTTTAATGTAAAAAACCATGGTTAAATTTTCTTGTATGCTGTTTAAGTATGTCTGGCTCTCTCATCACAACACTTGTACTTCTTAGTCTTCTTCGTCTTCTTCAAAACCTTGCGGAGGGATTGCTGGTGGATGCTAGAGTCAAGTGACAACATTAACATATATGAGCTATACAGCAACCAACAACAATCAGTCCCCAATATTACAGATAGAGAAACGACGGTGATGAATACTGAAGTAGATTACCTTGACTGAGGCGTGTCGGTTGTAGTAGCCTCAGACAGTGATCCCTGATGCAACTTGTAAGAATCAATTAATAAACAAGCCAAAGGAGGTTTGCAAACAAACAATAATAAATATAACAACTTTGACAGAGCTCCTTAGCCTTCTGAATCTACATCTTCTCTGCTTCCACCCATCCTTGTAACCCTCACTGAAAGTGGCTTTCTTAACATTAAACGGGTAAACTGGGAGGAGACGATGTTGACGGGAGCTGAGAACGCGAAGATTCACCATTATCGCTGCTGAGATAAAATCAAAGTTTACAAAGCAATTACGGTGTGCAAAGAAAACGTGTATCGATATCACAGATTGATGCGATAACACGGTCCAGAAAGTATCAACCAAAATATTCTCAAACCAAAATAGATTCAGCAAGTAACCTGAAGTTAAGAAATCTGAAATTATTCCTGATTGATGATTGAGAGAGAATGATTTTAGGTTTTCGTTATTGCAAAGGAAACCCCTGTCCCAAGGAGAAGTGGTTAGCTACTCCCAACCCTAGCAAAGAAAAGTGTATCTATTGTTTGGGTCAAATTTTAAGCCCATAGGCCCATGTTTTGTAACTTCATAGTTTTGTTTTTTAAACATGTTTAATAGCTGATCAAAACAAACTATTTTCTACGGGTTTTACGGTGCTAAAAATAAAATAAATAGTATTTTTGAGTTGTTGGTGGAGATGAACTAAAATTGGAATTGGTAGAATAATGTAGAATTAAATTGTATAGATGATTCTCAAATATCAATTGAGAGAGCTTTGGTATTTTATTTTATAATGTTCTAATGATTAAATAGTATTCAATATGTGGATTGTGTAAGTTTACGTACAATATTTTCTAGAAATTTGAGATGGATAATGAAGGAACATCTCGTTCGAAAACATTAGGTTTAATGAATTGGTTGAGGATTTTCTTAGAAGACCTTCAAATTAATAGGAGGGCAAAATCTATGAGCTTAGTTATAAGTTAGTTTTATTCTTTTATTTTATTTTTGTGAATACAACATGACTTTACGTTTGTATGTATGTAAATCAGAGGGAATACAACTTTACAGCATGACTTTACGTTCTTTGTGAATATGACACAGTTGACACATATAGATACAAGCCATTCATATTTAATATCACGGCCTTGTATACAGGTGAGAAGCTGAACCACCTTATGTTGTGACCGACCGCTTTTATTTTCCTCATATCCATCTATTCAGATAAATATATGGTCAAACCTCCAATGTCACCACTAGCTTAAAATGTCTAGGATCAAACTCTAATTACAATTATAATAACCCCATTTTGGTAATTTCGAGTGAATACTATTGCATTTAAAACAGAACGTCCCCCTCTCTTCCCTTGCACATTATTTTTGCTCTCTGCTCTTTAAAACCTCCATTGACAAGAAAGAGAGAGAGAGAGAGATTCCGAGCAGTGAGTGAAGATGTCTTCTCCGGATAAGAAGAGTCGAGACTTTCCTTCGATAACAGAATGCAAAGACGGAGGAGAGTATGACTCTATCGCCGCCGATCTTGACGGGACTCTGCTGCTCTCAAGAAGCTCGTTCCCTTACTTCATGCTAGTCGCAGTCGAAGCTGGAAGCCTATTCCGTGGACTAATTCTCCTTCTCTCGTTACCTTTCGTCATTGTTTCTTACCTCTTCATATCCGAATCTGTCGGTATCCAAATTCTCATCTTCATCTCCTACGCTGGTCTCAAATTCCGCGACATCGAGCTCGTCTCCCGCGCCGTTCTTCCAAGGTACGTATGGCCTCCTCCATATCCATAGATCTAACAACTACATATTCAAGTGTTTTACTAGCTACTGTATATATACATATCATTTTTTCATACTATTCAAGTGTTCTTACTAGCTAGCTAGCTTTTTTTGTTGTTGTTGTTTAGGTTTTACGCGGCGGATGTGAGGAAAGACAGTTTTGAGGTGTTTGATAAGTGTAAGAGGAAAGTGGTAGTGACGGCGAATCCGGTAGTGATGGTGGAGGCCTTTGTGAAAGATTATCTCGGAGGAGATAAAGTTTTGGGAACAGAGATTGAAGTCAACCCCAAAACCAATAGAGCCACTGGATTCGTGAAGAAGCCTGGTGTTCTTGTCGGTGATCTCAAGAGGCTAGCCGTTTTGAAAGAGTTTGGCAGCGAATCTCCCGATATCGGCCTCGGTGATCGAACCTCCGACCACCATTTCATGTCTATCTGCAAGGTATTCATTTATATCAACCCGGTTATAATCACTAATTATAGTTAATAAGTTGTAGGCTTGTAGCTAGGTTTAAGGACTTAATATATAAAAATATTGAGTATTGATGTCTAGGAAGTTTTGAAGGTAACGTGAGAATCTAATTAATGAGCAAGTGTTTTGGAAGTCGTTGCAGTGATTTTGTGATTACTTCTTATTTGTTTATAAATCTTGTCGTGTAATTAGGCTAAATTAACTTGTTGACTGGTTTAGTGTTATCATGTATACGCGTGAATGAATCTTATAGAAACAAATCGATTTATAGTAGTAATAAATGTATGTACCCAAACGGCCAAACCTATCAGTTCACGGGACCCTCTCGATTGTAATCCAACCCCAACTACCTCTACTAGTACCACACCAACATTTTGGGCTGTCCATTTAATGAACTCAGACTGTAAATAATTTATAAACAGTTTTTTTTTTTTTCATTTTTTTTTCAAGCTTAGTGTATAAATCTTGATTAAACAATTTAGAGACTACTTTCTTATTATACATCTGAAATGAATAACGTTTTTTAATTGGTATGATGATTAACAGAAAGGTTACATGGTTCATGCGACCAAGTCAGCCACAACAAGTCCAAAGGAACGTTTAAAGAACCGCATAATCTTCCACGACGGGCGTTTAGTGCAACGTCCAACACCGTTAAACGCCATTATGGTATACCTCTGGCTTCCCTTTGGTTTCCTCCTCTCCATCTTTCGCGTCTACTTCAACCTCCCTTTACCTGAGCGCTTTGTCCGTTACACTTACGAGATGCTTGGGATTCACTTAACCATTCGTGGCCACCGTCCTCCGCCTCCTTCCCCCGGAAATCCCGGAAACCTCTATGTCCTCAACCACCGTACGGCACTTGATCCCATCATCGTTGCCATTGCTCTTGGACGCAAGATCAACTGCGTCACTTACAGTGTATCTCGTCTCTCCATTCTGCTTTCTCCTATTCCTGCTGTTGCACTCACCCGCGACCGTGTTGCTGACGCTGCCCGCATGAGAAAACTTCTCGAGAAAGGTACCTATTGTCTTACGTTCACATTAATCTTAAGTTGAGATTTGAAAGTCAACAGAGTAGTTGAGCTTTTTGATATGTTTTGGTGCATAACAGGCGACTTGGTGATATGTCCGGAAGGCACGACGTGCAGAGAAGAGTATCTGCTGAGATTTAGCGCTCTATTCGCGGAGCTAAGCGACAGGATCGTGCCAGTAGCGATGAACTGTAAACAAGGAATGTTCAACGGGACGACGGTGAGGGGTGTGAAGTTCTGGGATCCTTACTTCTTCTTCATGAACCCGAGACCGAGCTACGAAGCCACTTTCTTGGATCGCTTGCCTGAAGAAATGACTGTCAAAGGCGGTGGCAAGACTCCGTTCGAGGTGGCCAATTACGTGCAGAAAGTTATCGGCGC
The DNA here is from genome assembly GCA_036452645.1 of Capsella bursa-pastoris. NCBI lineage: Eukaryota > Viridiplantae > Streptophyta > Magnoliopsida > Brassicales > Brassicaceae > Capsella > Capsella bursa-pastoris. Next base: position 24,000,968 of record CP144196.1, read on the forward strand.
TGTCTTGGGATTCGAGTGCACCGAACTTACTCGCAAGGATAAGTATCTTTTGCTTGGAAATAATGACGGCAGGGTGGAGTCAATCAACAACTCTAAGAAGTGAAAATACAAAATACTATAAGGTTTTTTTTGTTTTGTTGTCTAGTTAAGTGCCATTGACTTGGTAGTGAAGCTAGGTCATGATATACGAATTTTCATATGTCATTGCGGGGATATTATCATCATTATGGTAGATTGGTGGATAAAGGAAAGGTTTTTGAGTTGAAGATGCATTTGCTATTGTATTTTTCTATATATATTTTAAAATATATATAATTAATGTAGAAGGGGGGGGGTTCATCTTTCCCTAAAAGCTATTTTGTATATGGTTGGATGAGTATGAAGGAAACTCTATATCTAAAAATATGCAGAATATATGTGAACATATATAGGAGATGCTAGTATCATCAATTGGTATCCAAGGAAACGAAATGAGCATCTATTGTCTAACACAAAGGAAGTTCATTGACTTCTTAGATGCTAGCTAATTCATGGTTGAAGAAAGAATATAAAGTAGGAGTGTGTAAGCTTGGTTGCTTTATATATGCATGAATCTAAAAAGCGACTAGTAGTTTGGAATTTGGAGTGGAGGTAGTTTAACCTCAATAGTCAATCCTGCTGAAATTAAAAGGCATTTGCTTTACTTACTGCCGTCCAGCACTTGTAAAGTTATTTGACAAATACGCATATATATCCTCTTTCCATCTACTTATAAGACATCATCCCAAAGAAATATATTAGCTAAAGAGTATTCAGAAGCAGATAAAGTTAGCTGAAGATGATGCTACATTTTTCTCTCCAACTTTTAACCGTTTCATCCATCATTGAATGCTTTGTACTAAACCAACGACTACCTACATCTACATGTACTCTGTTTTTGATATTAGTGTGATGATAACAAACGGAAGATCTTGGGTCGTGTCAATGTTAAGCCCATCATATTAATGATTACAGCATATTGGAATAGTAAGCCCAGTAAAAGCCCAATAGCGACGTGTCAATGCTTTCTTTTTAGTTCTTGTTCAACGAACGCCTTTTCTTTTGTGTGAGGTCATCTTCGGCTGTAACGGCTCAGATATTTCCACGCCAACTTCCCAATAATACCCTTGAGAGTTTGTTTAGCCAGGGGTGTGTTTCGACATGAGGGGTAGGTTCGTAATTCGGAGCACAACGGAGGTTCCAACGAGTAGAAGATGATGAGCCACGTGTCACTTTGTCGACCCACCCTTTCCTCTTCTTCCCCCACTCGTCTCTAGTGACTGATTTTTTTTCCCGCTTCAGCGTCTCTCTCACACTCTCTCTCGGCTTTATCTCCTCTTCTCCTCAGATTTTTCTTTTTCGAAAACCTTCGTTTACTCCGCTTCTATGGAAGAAGCTTGAAAATCTTTCACTTCTTCTTCCCTTGAGCTATTTTATTATTATTATTATTATTATTATTGTGAGAAGCAGGCAACATGGCCCTCGGTGGCTTGATTTCAAATCGGAACTTCGGTTCCTTCATCGGCTCAGGTATCTCGCTTCTCCTTTGCTCCGAGATTAGGGTAAAATTCTGGTTGTTTGTATCGGATTATGTTAGTGGAGTTGATAGGGGGCTTTGTTTGTTGTGCGTTGCAATTTCGCTAGTTTCGCGATGTCATTCATGTGGTGCATTGAGCTTTGTTCTTAGTGAAATTTCTCAGTCTTTCTCTACTACAAGAGTGAAGAATTTTAGAATCTCCAGCAGGGATATTAGTATAAACTTTCTTAGTGATACTGCAATATTCACTATCAGTTTTGTTCTACTTTTGGAATCCCAGTTTTGCTTATAATATTTGCGGCCTTACTATGTAGGGAATGGTTGTCAGAGACTAGGCAAAAGTTGTGCAGAGGTTTCCAACAGAGTTGTGCTTTTTCCTAATGGTACTTCCCATCTTTCATGCCCTCTTCTCCCCCTCTTTATGTATGAGATTTATTTATCTTTTAGGCAATTTTCTTAATTGTAGCATTGTCCCGTAATCATCAACCCTGGAAGATTTTATCTTTTCAAGCTAGTTCTAAGCCTGAATTGGGACACATGACAAGTTTTGGATGTTTCCTTCAACCAAGAATGGACTGTAGAGTTAGGTTTAGGAGCAGTATCAACGAATGGGGAAATAGCAGGATCAACACATCTCGTGCTTACTACAAATCAGAGGACTCTGATATTACAGATGGAGTTGTTGACTCCCTCCCATCAGCTGATGGCTCAGCTGAAGCGATTCTAGTTGATGGAAATCTACACAACACTTCTCCATGGTGGCAGCAGTTTCCTAGACGCTGGGTCATCGTCTTGTTATGCTTTGCGTCATTTCTTCTATGCAATATGGACCGTGTAAGTATATCTTGCTTTTTTTTTTTTTTTACATATTCGAGGGATATGTATATTTTGCCTACTGTGTTTTTACTTTATGAGATGCTTGTGGCAGGTGAACATGAGCATTGCAATTCTTCCCATGTCACAAGAATATAATTGGAGCAGTGCTACTGTTGGCTTAATTCAGTCCTCTTTCTTCTGGGGCTATTTACTTACTCAGGTCAGGTCTCATTTAATCACTCTATGCTGAATGTGATGTGTTATAGAACTCTACAGAAAGAAAGGGTAAATTTATCCTAACTTTAGCCTAAACCATGCTCATCGTCTCTTGAATATAGATTCTGGGAGGTATATGGGCAGATAAGTTTGGTGGGAAGGTGGTTTTAGGTTTTGGTGTTGTGTGGTGGTCCTTTGCCACAATTATGACACCTATTGCTGCGAGACTTGGTCTCCCTTTTTTGCTTGTCGTGCGGGCGTTCATGGGCATTGGCGAGGTTGGCCTCTTCTGTATCTCCTTTCTCTTCCTAAACTTGTCTAAAACCTGTAAAACTTCTCACTGGCTGCTTCTGTCTACCTTTGTTCCAGGGTGTTGCTATGCCTGCTATGAACAACATGCTTTCTAAATGGATCCCTGTATCAGAGAGAAGCAGATCGCTTGCACTAGTCTATAGTGGCATGTATCTCGGTTCTGTTACAGGATTGGCATTCTCTCCTATGCTAATCCACAAGTTCGGATGGCCATCTGTTTTCTATTCGTTTGGCTCCCTTGGAAGTATATGGTTTATGCTATGGCTAAGATATGTATGAACTCCTCCTCAAGACAAGAGCCATGATTCTGATATCTACAAAACCTCCAAGTGAATTTTTTATTAAAACACTTGTATGTTTCCTTTCAGGCATATAGCTCTCCCAAGGATGACCCGGACCTAAGTGCAGAAGAAAAGAAGGTCATACTCGGAGGTAGCAAACCAAGGGAACCTGTCACAGTTATTCCATGGAAGCTAATACTGTCTAAACCCCCTGTCTGGGCTCTCATAATTTCCCACTTCTGCCATAATTGGGGAACTTTCATACTATTGACATGGATGCCCACATATTACAATCAGGCATGGATTTGAACTTGACTTATATCCTTACGTTTTAATATTTTTAAGAACAATTAAAAAGAATGCTGTCTATTTTGGTCTTTGGTCACATTGCAGGTCTTGAAGTTCAACCTCACTGAATCAGGGCTCCTCTGTGTCTTACCATGGCTAACCATGGCTATTTTCGCTAATATTGGAGGTTGGATTGCTGATACTCTAGTGAGCAGAGGTCTTTCAATTACAAACGTTCGAAAGGCAAGAAATACACTCTTCTACTTTCTTATCATTACATGTCTTTACTAACTCAAAAGGGCAAACTTGTTCTGTTGCTTTTAGCTAAAGGAGTGACAACAAAACTTTTGCAACAATAAACTATTTTCATGAATCAATAAAGGCTTCTACAATTGTAGCATAATGCTAATAAACTGTTCACTGTCGCAGATTATGCAATCAGTTGGTTTTCTGGGTCCTGCCTTCTTCCTGAGTCAGCTGAGCCATGTCAAAACTCCAGCAATGGCGGTTCTCTGCATGGCATGCAGTCAGGTAATTGTTTCAAAATATATCAAATCATTAAAAGAGCCATAGAATTATGCATACGTGAGTGTATATATATTAAGTATGGAACTGTTAAAAACATGTTACGCCGTTTTTGATTTCACACCTGCTGTGCCGACACAAGATTATTCTTCAAAGAGTACAACTATAACTGAACATCAACTTAAATGCAATGTCGGCTACAAAAAGCAGACAGTTGTCACCCATGGAACCTTTGATGAGTTGTGTACAGGTCTGACATAAAGACTCGTGTTGTCCCCAACAGGGCTCTGATGCATTCTCTCAGTCGGGTCTCTACTCTAATCATCAAGACATTGGCCCACGATACGCTGTGAGATAACATCAATTCTCTCTCTTTTAATACTTTGTCACCAAACTTGTTCGACTTCATTAACTATGCCGGCCATGGATTGCAGGGTGTACTCTTAGGACTTTCAAACACAGCAGGTGTCTTAGCTGGTGTCTTTGGCACTGCAGCTACTGGTTATATCCTCCAACGAGGTATTTTATCTATATCCACATTCTTGCCAATCAACACAGACACAGATTTGGGACATTAACTATGATCTAGGGTGAATGTAGTGTGAATATTCGTGTGATTTTTGTGTGACATTTATGATCCTTTGAAATCCTGTCTTTTATTGATTAACCAGCAAATTGTTTTGTTTTGTTTTTTTTTTAACCTAAATATGTAGGTTCATGGGATGATGTGTTCAAAGTAGCAGTTGCACTGTATCTAATTGGAACTCTGGTCTGGAACCTGTTCTCAACCGGAGAGAAAATTCTGGACTAGACCTGACCTCGAACCAAAGTTACCAAATAGCTGCAGTGAAGTTGTGTGAGCAAAGCTTTTATATATATATTTTTTCTTTCACTGCTATACATTTGATCTGATAGTGAGGTCAAATATGTGAAAATGGTTCGCTGGTCTGTTTCATAAAGGAACAAAGTTTTTTATTTCTTTCTGAAGTTTAATTTTGGGACTCTTTTAAAGCTTACACATTTTGATGGGGGCGGAGGGGATAAGAATCAAATTGTAAAAGCTTACATTAGAGAAGAACAACCAAAGTATTACTCAAAAACAAAAAAGGAAGAAGAGTATTTGCTTACAAGTTTTACATAAAAATAGATACACAACCAAACCAATTTTTTTTTAAAACTGTTACCCCAGAATCACAAAACCCAAACGAAAGTGTATTTTAGTATAAAAATATTATTAACCCGATCGAGAAGCTGCAAATTACACGGCAACCGCCACGGCCGCATTAACGGCGACGCCTTCACCAATACCGCCGTTGCATTTTCCGTTAAGAGCGACGACGTCGTTTCTCTCTTTGGTTACGACGAGACTCTTCATGATCACTTCCAAATCCCTCTTGTGGATGTTGACCAGAAGTCCGTTCTTCATAAACAAAGTCAACGACATCTTCTGCTCCACCTTGTGTCCCGGCGCCACCGTCAGTCTGTGCCGGAGTAACACCGCCGCCGCTATCGTTTTCATCTGCAGATACGCTAGATCTTTCCCCAGACAGACCCTTGGCCCGGCGTTGAACGCCACGAATCGATACTGATCGTGATTCACGAACTTCCCGTCGTCCGGCGAGATCCACCTCTCCGGCTTAAATTCCAAGCAGTCTTCTCCCCAAGTCGACTTCATCCTCCCCGCCGCGTAGATCGAATAGGTCACCGAGGATCCCGCCGGCACGAAGGTCCCGTCCGGCAAGATGTCGTCGTTGACGACGTGCTTGGAGTCTTCAGGCACCGATGGGTAAAGCCTCAACGTCTCGGAGAGCGCCGCCTTGAGGTAAACCAAGCGGTCGACCTCGTCGAATTCCAGGGGCTCCGCCGTCCACGAAGACACGTCGGATCCACGTGTCTCAATCAGAACGGAGCAAATCTCGCGGACGATGTTATCCTCGACCGTTGGATGCGTGGTGATGAGCCAGAAGAACCAGCTAAGGGCAACAGATGACGTGTCACGTCCAGCTAGGATGAAATTGAGGACCACGTGCTGGAGAAAGGAGGTCTGGCTGTAGGAGGGATCTTTCTTCTTCATGAAACGAGAGAGGAGGTCGTCGTGTTTCGGGAGAGCCCCACTCTCTTGCTGACTCAGGAACTCTTGCTTGCGTGCATTTATCACTGTATCCAAATACCCATCGATCTCTCCTAAGCTCCGCCTCAGGCTTACCTCTAACCCCAGCCCAAGCCACTTCTTCAACCTCCACAGGAACTCCGGCAGTATAAACCTCTGCAGAGATGCTTCCGTGGCTCTGTCGAAAGCCGAGGCGAACCCGTTCTCCGGCAGTCCCGGTGCGCATGTTCGTGTGTCCTTCCCGAATGTTAAACCGCATATGTTGTCGAATGTCAGCCTTAGTATCAAGTCTTGGAGATCGACTGCCTCGTGTTTGTTCTGTGCCGTTTCAAGAATCGGACAGAACCGGAGCTTTATTCCCCGGTTCACCCATCTACCCATCGCTTGCCTCAACGTCCTGCATCACAAAATTAAACCAGAATCGAGTGAGTTAACCATAGAAACAGAACAACTGTACATGCATGAATGAATGGGCCGGTCCGGTTAACGTTGTACGTACCTGGTGGTGAACTCAAGAGCGGATGTTTTACGCTGGAAGAGCCAAGTGTCGCCGTCGGAGTTGAAGATGCCTTGGCCGAGGAAGTCGTGGAAGACGGCCTGCCACGTAGGACCTTTAGGGTAGTTATCGAACCGGGTCTTGAGCATGTGCTCGATGTTCTTGGGATCGCACGTGACGGTCACGAGACCTTGCTTCTTGGCCAAGAAAGGCACGGCGCATATACATGTCTGGTAAGTGCTGCCACACGCACGGAGGTTCTCAGTGATCCAGTCGTGCATACGGTCGCGCTGCTCGATCAGGCCTGGAAGACTGCCCAGCACTGGCCAGACACGTGGACCCTTGAGCCACCGTGAGATCCGCTTGAACCATAGCCAGTAAGCAGTAGCAACAGCTACCAGCAGCATGGCGTTGGATACATCCATATCAAAAATGGGGAGACTGGAGTTGAATTGAATGATGTAATTACCAAAATGGAAAAGATTTAAGGAATCTTAATGGTGCTTCCAAAACTGGTGTTTTGATAGATGGGTGAGTTAAGGTTATTGCTGAGAAAATATATATATATATATATAGAGAGAAAGAAAGATGAAGATTGATCAAGAAGAAGAAAAAGAAGTGGAGGAAATAAAAGTGTTACTGCTAGCCATCAGAAGCAGCAACCCCTCATTAATGAAGATTGTTGAGAGAGTGTGTCTCCTAATTGAATGAGATTTGAAGTTTCAACTAAGTTTATTTTTTTATTTTGTGAAGAAAAAACTCGTTTAGTTTTATGGTTTTGGAGCTAGATAGATAAATCTTTAAAGATTGTTCAGATTTCCAAGTCAAACAATTTGGTAGTAAAGTTGTGAGAGAGAGATATAGTTGTGTGTGTGTGTGTGTATAGGAGAGAAATTTGCATAGGGAAGAATTGAGTTGTCTCATTTAATGATGAATCCATTTAATAGACTCTAATTATTTATATACATAACATGTACAGTAAAACCTCTATAAATTAATAATGTTGGGACCACAAAATTTTATTAATTTATAGTGATATTAATTTATCTATAAATTAATAATTATTATTTTATAGTGTAAATTAATAATTATTAATTTATAGTGGTATTTTAACTCTCAAAGTTTTTTGAAATGATGAATTAGGACAATTTTACAACATAAAATTAGTCTATTAGATTAAATTTTATATTTTATAATTGAATTCTATATTTATATTAAAAATAACAATGAATCAAAAATATTATAAATAAATTCACTTCTATACAAAGTACATACATAAATTCAAATTTATGATTAATACTTCAATTGTCATCCTATAAAACAAAAAAAAAAAATATGATGCATATTTATAAACAGAAAACATTTAAAAAAATTTGGTTATATTATGATGTTATGAAATATATTATAAGATTATAGTTTAAAAAAAAAACATAATATAGAGATGAGGTCTAGGAGAAATTCATTTTTAGAAAAAACTAAAAGCATATTTCAAAATAACTACTTATATCATATATATATATATATGTGTATATATAGTGATTATTAATTTATGATATTATTGGGACCATATTTACATAGGGATTTCAAAAAAACTTATTATCTTATTATCTTATCGAATTTGGTTAATTTTTACACTGGCCCGACTTGGGACCAACAAAATTTATTAATTTATAGTGTTTATTAATTTATAGAGGTTTTACTGTATATGAGTTTTTGTTTTGGTGTTATCCTCATACTGTACTTAATTATTATTTATATATATATATATGTGTGTGTGTTTCTTCTCTGTGTGCTAAATTAATGAGATTAGTTGAGAACTAGGCACAGAAAAATATGGATGAGAATAATAATAAGTAGAAGTAGAAGAAGTAGAATCTTTCTATTGCTTTATTTACATCTAAATGTGGGTTAGAAGAGTTGAACACATAAACACATGTATAGTTTAGGTGATGACATTAGGGTTTGCATGATATAACTAATGTATGATATAGGTTGCATTGTGTCCTAATACACAACCTTTTAGGTTTGACTTTGTAAGTGTTCGTAAACCGATGCTCACGTTTTGTTGAAAACTGATTTTTATTTTTCTAATACCTCGATTAATTAATTATAATAGAGAGTTAAGGAGACGTGATATATAATCTTCTCGTTTTGGTTTATCAGTTCTTAATCTTTTGGGAGGGATTTGGTAAGCAACTTGTGACTCTTTTATCTGACTTCCTACTTCTTCTTTTTTTTTTTCCATTGGTAAAGAAATGTTAAAGAGTGAGCCATTGATTAATCCCACAAGAAAGAAACACATTGTGTATTGTGGTCATTAGTTTCAGACCCTTTCTGGTGTCTCTCTAGCTATTACATTTTTCTTCTTGTTGTTATTACAATACCAAAAACTGCAAAAGACAAAAGTGTGCATGCACAAATCTCGAGTAAGATATAGATGTCATGGCATGCATTCATGAGATGTGAAAGTCAAAAGGGAGCTGACTTGTGTACACTGCTGCATATGATAATCATAAATATAGACGATTTATATATCTAGTAATAATGTATGTGACAAATGTGTTACATATATATTACACATATTAGGTAAGTAAAGTAGGCAACCATAAATCACCACCACACGCAGAGAGCAGCAAATATAACTCTGTAAAGGGACTGTGTATGCGAAAACCTTGTGATCCCTGTTCCCTTTTTTCACCTGTTCGTATATATATATATATTTTTTAATATTACAATTGTAAATATATCAGTACTATTTTTAAGATAGTAAATATATATATATAATTCCGTGTGCATTGTATCTAGAGGCTTAAATATTTAATTCTTATTAAGTTGATACATCTTTTGTAGACTTCTAAACTGCATATTGCAAGAAATTACATTCAAATGCGAGTTAATGTCGAGAATTCTTCAAATATTTAACCATCGCGGTAAAATGTATGCCAGATTCTTATAAGATATATGTAACTTATTTCGGTTTCATAGTTTCTACTTTCTAGTATAAGAATATTTGGTAGTTCATTATAATTGCATTTTTTTATTTATATAAACACCAAAAAAATGTTTATGTATATATATGCACTGACTCTTAATTAGCAAAACAAATAAAGAAAAGAAAATAAATTTAAAACATGTTGAAAATGTAACAAATGGAACACAACTGTAGATGTCAGATAGCTTGTAGATGACTTGCCAAACCTCAGTTATACATAATGCATTAACACTCACTGTTGACTTTTTTTTATACTTTCTAAGTGAAACAACTAACATGAACGAACTCTGATCAAGATCATGGTTCTAGTTTTTCACTTGATTTAATTCATGGTGTGATCGTTACAAAATAGTATTTAAAATGGTAAGAGTAACCAATATTAAGTACGAAAATTCTAGGATTAGTCGTCATAAGGTATTATGAAACCTTTAGTATCAATATAATGAGCCTCTAACTATTGATATTTTGATTCAAGTATTGGTTGGGGATTCTCGAATTATATATATTACTCCAGATAAATACAACTAAAAATGAGGCGGAATATAGAATCTATTTTTTCGAAAAATCATTATACGAATGATGATTATGATTTGTGGATTTATTTTTTCCCGGTGTTAATTGCTGCTTCTTGCCAACCTACTTTTTACAAATGCATTTAATAGTTGTAGTTGACTTAGTTTTGGTGACACATAAGACTTTTATATACTTCAATGGGTGATAGATGCACAATAGAAGTCGCTAACGGACATAATCATTATTTGTCTATAAGAAAATGGACGGTGTTGGACGGATCAAAATGGACGTAAACAATCAATTTTGATAGTTTTAACAATAGCGGAGGTGAGAACTGAAGATATATCAATCAATCTGAGAGACTAAAGACTCAATTCAATATAAACTGATATCTGAATCAAACTGATATCAAAAAGTATATCTGAATCAATACTATATCAATCAAACTTATAAAATATATGCAAGTTTAAATCGTTTTATCTGTAAAACTGATATCAAAAAGAAGTAGGGTGAATTAGGAAATCAATTGAAATAGAGTCAGATACTCATATGATATATGATGTTCTCTAATTGGCTAATGGAGGATGGAGTCTGAACTTTGGGAACACTTTAATTTCCAGAAGATTTGAATAGGTCATATGGAGATTTAGAAGTTCAAATAGTATTTGGAATACTGTATATGGCATTTTCTCAAATACATAGTAGATAGTACACACACATACTTATTCAATGTGGTTGATAAAAGCAAATAATTGTGATTGAAACGTATATCTATGATTGTTTTCTCGAAACGTAAAAAACAAAAACAAAAAAAGAAGAAAATTAAACTTAATAAAGAACAAAATAATGAATCATAAATGATTATGATTAAATTACGGGTACTCATTCTTCTCTATAAATAAATAGCTTACGGTTTTAGTTGTTCTTTCATAGAGGTTTGTGGAAAAAGATGGCGTTGCAAAACTCAAAGCTTCACTTTGTTGTTTTCATGACCATTATTGTTTCACTCCTTGCTAACACTGCACAATCCACTCGTATGTTCTCTATTTTGTTTGTATAAAAATAACTAACATTATGATGGATATTAATAGATATGTGCTTTTATATATATATATATATATATATATATATTAATGATTCTAATACATTAACATAAAAGAGAATTATGATGATGGTGACAACTTTTGGTAATGTGATCAGGAGGAATCATGGATGATCAGTTTCCAGAATGTGAATTCAAAGGACCATGCAGAATGAAGAGTGATTGTATCGCAACTTGTGGAGGCAAACCTCGTAATGCTTTGTGTATTCCTAATCCTAGTGTCGATACCCTTCAATGTTGTTGTCTTTCAAATTAATTTTGATTCGAATCAATGTTTCTTTCTTACCACTGAAATTAAAAAATGCTCTACCAATATATTGATAAAATAATTTAATAAACATAGGTTGCTCTTTTTTTTACTAATTTTTTTTTAAAACCCATTTCTTACTAAAATCCCATCAACCGCAAACTAGGGAGGAGGTGAAATACAAAGCAAAGCAGATTTGGCCACAGCATCTGCAAGAGAGTTCTCTACTCTAGGAATATGATGAAAGGAGAGAGATAAGAAAGAGAGCTTGGAAAGGCAAATGTCAGCCAAGATTCCATCGATCTCATTCGCTTGGCCTCCGAAAATGAGAAGAAGAATCAGTTCTAGACAATCCAAAAAGCAGGCCAGCCTTGGAATACCCGAAGCTAAAGCGGCCAAAATTCCCGCTTTTAGAGCTAATGCCTCTGCGACAAGGGCTGAGGACACAAAGGGTCGAGAGAAAGCTCCTTGGAGCTTCAGTGAGGAGTTGGGATCATGGAGGAGCCAGCCCATGCCTCCTAGTTGTGAGTGAGCCAACCAAGCCCCATCCTAGTGGCAAAGGACGGCTTCCCTGTGCACCTCTGCTTCCCGGGCCAGAGAAGAAGGGTGTGCCCGAGGCTGTTTCTCTTCCTGTGCTAGGTGCCAGCTGCGAGCTTCCTTAACTGATTTTAGGAGCAAGTCCGTCACCGGGTATCGCGATCTTCGAAAATCAGCAGGTTTCACGCCTTCCATAGGAACCACATAACCCTACAGCGGAGTCGTTCCTAGCTTTAGAGGGGGAAGAGTAACCATCTTTTTACTTTCTACTATGAGGTCCTTCATGGATCCTGTGTTGCCTGCGTTTGGTGTATACTAGGAGGTATAGAATAACTAACTCAAAAATTCTCCAACCCAAAAAAGAGTTTTGATTTTGAGTCTTTAACCCACACAAAAGGATGGATCATAGATTCAAACATTATTATCTTGGCCGAAGGTAACAGGAGAGACTGGAATATGTTTTCTTGGTATAAACACATAGAAGCATTGTAATCCTTCCTAAATTACGAAATGGGTAAACGAGATTCTTTTCACACCAAAGAAATAAAGCATATATGTACAAACCACCATACTCGCAAACCCTTGACAGCACTAAACGTTCAAACCCCCAGAGGATCTTTACCATTACATTATGTCTTAATCCACCCCCAAATAGTTACTCTTGTTTCTTATCGTCATCATCAAAGCTAAATCACCTTTTGTGCTGTCTTCGTATCAACTGTCATTAGAGGAGCTGGCTCGGATGAATGAATCCCGTCTCTGTCCTCCGACAAACGCTTGTTTCAGTCGAGAGATCGGCCCCATCAATCTTCCAGCTTTCTGCATAAACATCATCAGTTGGATAACATGGGTATCTGTTTCGATCAAGAGAGACATTAGTTATCCTATACCTCGTTTCCAATGGTTGATTCCCACTTGAGCTGCAAAATCTGCCACCTCTCTTGTTGCCAATGTTGGCCAAGAATCACAATTCCCATCACAGCTGAAGCAACGAAGATGGACCAAACTGTGTTGGTTTCTTTAGCTTGTGCAATCAAAGACGCAGCGCTTCTTTTCCACCAGGCTTCGCAGGGTGGGTTGTTTGCCACATCATTCTTGTCATCTTTAGTAGGATTGAGATGGGATGAAACATCAGATGGAGTGGCTGGCTCAGTCGGTTCTTGAACAGGTTCAATCTGTTCATACCCAGAGATAGCTCTTGCATCGTCCAGAGAAGTCATGTTGTAAAGGTTGTTGTCTTGGGCTATGCCTTTCTCCAGGGAAAAGTCAAGTCCTGCAAAATGATCAGATAAATCCAAGGCCTTGAGAGTCAAACCCACATCTTCCTTGACAGTAGAGCCGGTTTGTTGTTCCACAGAGAACCCAAAATCCAACTTCTTGCTACCCTCGGTAAGCTCCTCACGACTGGCATGATAGGGAAGGTCATCAGAAGGTGGGAAAGCAAAGTGGCGAGACATGTACAAAGGATGAGAAGTCTCAGCAGAATCGTAAGGAGGAAGAAGTTCCTTGTCATCATCCAGAGGTTTGGGACCAGGAGAAGCAGCGTAAGCTGAAGCAGTAAGGGAAACAACTTCCCAATCATTAGCACGCGTAGCTGCATCATCTTTGTCAGCCATTGTCCAAAACTTGAATAAGACCTGTGAAAAAAAAAAACTAGAAAAGTTGAGCAGACGAGAAACAGATCCAATACAATACAATACAAAAACATATATGTTAGTTTATTCCCAAGAGATAGTATTAGCAAGAAAATACTTGTTTTCGAAATAAGCTATAATAGTGGTGTCTAAAATTTCTGAAACAGCAGAAGATCAAACTTATTCAAATATGTTAGTGAAACAGTCAAGGATACTATTTTGGTTGAGAAGCATGGAAACAAATTACAGAGGAGTTTAAAGATCAACCGCCGTTGGAATCAAAAGGCAACAATCATAATCCTCCAAACACTAAAAACGCCTAATCGAAACACGAAAAAAATGAATTAAAGAAAAAAAAAAAAAAGAAGATAACAGAGATCGATCAGAAGTACGGTAAGAGAAAGCCAAGGGAACGATCGTTGACGGAAGAGGGAGGTTATGTAACTCACTCAGACACGGTATAGAGAGATAAGATCAAATGAAGGAGGAGGCGAGAAGACAAAGAACGAAGAAGACGATTGCGATGATTGTGAGATGAGACGACGATTTGATTTGATTTGACTGCTACCTCTGCTTAATCGCCTCCATATTTACTCTGCGCTTATTGTTTGTAATTGTATTGTCCCCTTTTCTCTTTTTTTTTTTTCTTTTTGTTTTCATAAAAGGAATAATTATTTGAGAAGCAACCCGAAACCGGGAAATGGGGTTAACCGGTTTCATTTTCTGCCGACGAACCTTTGCACTTTTGACCCGCCGTTGCAGGTTAGAGACTTGGGTTTGGATAGGATTTTGACTCTTTTTTTTTGAGAAGAAGAAAGAAAAATGATTGACTGATTCATTACTGAATTAATAAGTGAATCATTCTTTTTCTAATTTATAAGAGTAAAAAGTTACAAAAATGTATGAGAAATTAAGTTTGATATATACAATTTTGTTGTCAAAGAAACTGATATATACAAATTATAATAGTAGGCTCGTATATATTATTACATAAGAAAGTGAAATGTACAATCCCCAAAATTTTAAAAATATTTAAGTTGCTATTTTTTCTAATTCCTCATATCCAGCTCCCCATTGTTTCATTCTCTCCGAAGCTTGTTCCACCTGCAAGATAGTGAAAGAAGATTACACTTGGGTTTTGTGGGTGGTGATTAAGAAGAAAGAAAGAAATAATAAAGATTGAAATAATAAAGGTACATTACCTCTTTGTTCCAGTTGGTTATGTATATCATGTACAGAAGGATGAGTGTCTGAAGACTAGTCCCACATATCATACCTATCCATATCCCCTGACATGATAATACATACAATCAACTTATTTCATCTTTAAAAAACCCCAACAAAAATATTGACTTTGGAGTGAGTATGTGTAAACTATGTATATGATGCTTTATTTTGTTTTTACCTGCACGCCAAGACTTGTTTTATAACCTAGCAAAAACCCTAGAGGTAAACCAAATGCGTAGTAACAAAACAAGTTTATATACGCCACCGGTGCTTGCCATCCTCCTCCCACTGCTACACCTGCCCTCAAAATTAATCCACACAAAACTTGTTCAGTTTTTTTTTATCTTCTTTACTTGACATTACTTACTAACTAATTCTTTTTGATTAATGTATTAATTTTACCTGATATAACTGGTTGTAAACTATTGAGAATCATCGTTATTCCGAGAAGGTAGGCAAGATCAGCTACCGCTTTTCTCATCTCCTCGCTCTCCGTAAATATCACTGCAAACTCATCTCTTGTTATCAGAATTACAATTGCACACACTACTCCGATGATCAGAGACTCGATCACTGTTACGATCACCGAGTATTTCGCTGCTCTTGGGTGTCCCGATCCTAGCTCATTCGACACCCTTACACTGACCAAACATATCACGCGCATATTATATTATAGATTTTTTAAGTTTTCTTTTAGAAGAACAAATTAAGATTGCTTTTTAGGTTTTACCTTATAGCTGCATTGATGCCTATGAACAACATTCCTTCCCATCCGTTTATGTTCATACTGAGAGAAAACAAAAAAAGTGTTATCATCAGATATCGGATAAAATGTAAATCTTTGAGATTGTCATAGAGGTCTAACGATAATTAACCAGATTGAGAGAGATCCAACGGCTATGACAGGGTCTTCAAGATGTCCGGTTAAGACAATGATCGTCATGAAGTACCAAATCTCAAGGCAAAGCATAACCGCAGACGCAAACGACAGTTTCAAGAACGGCCAAATGTCTTTAAATGCTAACCAAGACAGCCCTTGCCAACCGTCTTTACACCACCCGACAACATAAACTACCTGCGCGATCGCTATTCCCCAAGCCGAGACATCGAAAGCAGCCGCTGCACCGTTTAGCCCCCACTTGAAAACGTTTATGAAGAGGTAGAGGATGAAAATGTGAAGGGTCAAAGCAAAGAAACCGATCCAGGCCATGATCCCGACTTTGCTCTGCGACTGGAGAAACTTCTGAGTCGGGAAATTGATGGCGAGCGCAAACATTTGAGGAATGATTTGCGTTGTGAATTTGCCAGAGATCTCTGCGATTTCAGGTTCTTGGCCTAGTAAAATGAGAAGAGGAGTTGCGTAGATGTAGAGTGGAAGCAAGCAGACAGAAGTGCCGAGGAGGATAAGCCATGAACGCTGCATATAAACGCCTAACATATCCATTTGTCCCGCCCCAAACGCTTGCCCGCATAACGTTTCCAACGCACTCGCCATTCCTAGCTGCAGTATTTGCCTGGAAAGTTAGAGAAAACGCAAGAAACAGAGGAGGAAAAAGCAGAGGATATATAAGGTTACTTAATCACCAAGAAACCGAAGGAGAAATTGGAGACGACGGAGAGAGCGATAGCGACGGCGGAGAGCTCAAGATCGCCGATATGGCCGACGAAGATGCTTGTGAAGGAGTTAACACCGTAATTGCAAAGAATGTTGAAAGCTATAGGTGCAGCGATTTCCCAAAGCTTGGACGTTTCGACCAGACAGACGAGCTTAGCATCTGCAAAGCTTTGAATGGGAGGGAAATCAGCGTCTCCGGTGGGTTCGCCGAGCAGAGTTGACGGAGCGTGATGAAGCTTCGTCGTCTCGTGCTCCGTTTCGAAGACAGAGACCTTGACGAGAAGCGGAGAGGAAGGACCGCTATCGGCGGCGTCATCAGCTACTAAGGCGATGGTTTGCTGTAATGGTCCGGCAGAGGATGAGGATCTTCTCTCCTCTCTCACCGGGATTTCCATTTTCTCCGGTGGTGGCTATCTTTTAGGTTTATCTTTTATTCTTCTCCACGTGGGTGGGGAGGGTTTGAGACACAAGGATCAAAAAAGCAAAGAAGACAACATCTTGTCTTTCTTTTTTATGTTTGCTCTTCTAATTTTTTTTATTTTTTTTTGTAATCTGGTTTCCCTATGATTTAGGCTAGCCGTGGAGAAGAAGAATGATAGAATCTAGCATTCCATTAAAAGAAATAGAATTTGTGACCGTTAATATAGGTAAAAGTTCCCACACTGGATTTAATTACGTAATGACTCTATAAGAATATAATAATTAACGTGACAAAAATAAAGAATTTTCAAACTAAAGATAAGAGATATAATCCATGGTTTTAACTTTTAACTTAACTGTTAACAATCGATTAAGTCAAGCCAGTAGCTGTTAATGGGACCATTAAGATTGACAATAATAACTCATGACTGCATTCACTGAACTTTGATTATATGAAAGGAGTAAAGCAAACAATGAGCGAGTTTAAAATCTATGTATGCTTTCACTAACGCTCATCCCTTTCTAAAATGGGAAAATGACACATTAAGGCTTCATCCCATACAACCGACAATTACAGTATTAACTAATTAAACCCTCTTTAGAGAGCAAATTTAAAAATACACTGAAACATTTAAGACAGACTCGTTTTGACCAAAACCATTCTTAAAATTGATCAAGGAGAAGAAGGTCTACCAAAAGACGACCGTGAGCCGGGGCTAGACAATCCAGTATTGAGATCCGAACAGCCATGGCCTTCGCTGCAACTTGTGCCGCTCACTCCTCGATATGAATCCCCGGAGACAAGAGCTTGTATCAATTTGGGCGGTGGAGGTACCGTCACCTCCACAACTCCTTCAAGCATCTTCACTACCGTTCCCATCGCTGGCCTTATTTCTTCATTGTCTTGTATGCACCATATCGCCACCGTTGCCATCCTCGTCACCTCTTCTATGTTATATTCTCGGTTGAGTCTTGAGTCGACCACAGAGTCCACATTTCCTTGTATGATTTCACGCGCTGCCCATGGCGGAAAGAACCTGAAAAAAAAAGAAACATTGATCCATCCAATGCATCATTGCTTTTAATGTTATCACAATTGATTTCAAAGTAAACAGCATTGTCTATATACCATTTTTCAGGTTCTGTCTCTTTCTCTCCCAGTGTATCGCTATTGACAATGACATTTCTTCGACCACCAATCAGCTCAAGCAATGTCATTCCGAAGCTATACACATCGGCTTTTGTCGTGATGGGCAAACCCGATATCCACTCGGGAGCCACGTAGCCCCATGTCCCTCTCATTGTGGCAAGAACTCGGCTGAAGTCACGGCCAAGGAGCTTAGCCAAGCCAAAATCAGATACTTTGGCGTTGTAATCGCTGTCCAAAAGAATATTTTCCGGCTTGATATCACAGTGAATAATACAGTCCCTGCATCCTTCGTGCAGGTACGCAATCCCTTTGGCAGTACCTAACGCAATCCTGAAACGGGTTTCCCAGCTTAACAATTTGGGGCTTGTTCTAGACAAATAGGAGCTCAAGGATCCTTGTGGCATGTAATCGTAAACCAGAAGTCTGTGAAGATTCTCAGAACAGAAACCTCGAAGCCTAACGAGATTGACATGTTGAATGTTGCCAATGGTGCATACCTCTGCCCGGAACTCGCTCTCACCACTTCCAGGCCTTTCTAAGCGTTTCACGGCCACAAAGGTGGAAGATCCCGGTAATGTTCCTTTGAAAACCGCCCCAAAACCGCCGTGCCCAACCTTCTCCGAGAACCCATTAGTAGCTACATGAAGCTCCTTGAAAGAGAAGACCTTTAAATTTAAGACAGCGAACCCATCTTCGTCTTGCTTCCTCGTCCTCTTCTTCTTTCGACTCTTCTTCAACAGAATCAATGGCACTAACAATGTAAACCCAAGAACTGAGATAGAACCAACAACACTGCACAATATAATGATGGATTTAGAGATGTTTCCCTTCGAATTCCCTTTCCTCGGAGCTCTGATATACAATAGATCACCATTGGTCAATGAGCTCGAATTCTTCAAATTTATCGGCGGTTCAAGTATTATTTTGCAGAGATTGGACTTGTCATTGTGATAAAAACCAACACAAGAAGAGTTTCCTAGGCATGTTTTGGCGCAAGAACTCTTGCTTACCTGCAACCGCGACATCTTTACATCGCCGTCGTACCGCAGATCACCAACCGCCTCAAAAGTATCGCTCTTGTCGCCAAAATCACCATTTTCACGGCGGCATCCGTCGCTGAAATCATCAGATCGCCAAGCGGCGTCGTTCTTAGGCCGGAAACCGCGTATACAGGCACAGGGCTTGAGCAATTGGCCGCTGCAGAACCCTAATTGACCACAGAGACTGTAAACGCGGCACGGACCCTCGGGCTGCAACCAGAACATGTTCCAGCTCTGCGTCTGGGGCTCCCAAGTGTACTGCTTAAGCTGGCCGTTGGCGCCGATCATGAAACGCGTAAGCATGGGCTCGGAAGTTGAGTCCAAGGGCGTGACGATGTACCAAAAGGACGCGGCGGGAGAGTAAGGGTTAACGAAATGGAAGGTGTAGATGTACGGAATGGTCATCTCGGGAACGCCGACGAAGGCATCTCCGGTCCAATTGCCGGTGGACCAGTAGGGGGTGGTTCCTTTGTAAACAAGCTGGAACTCGTTGAAGCCAGGACTCAGCCTGAGAGAGTAAAATCCAGGCGAAGGATCGAAGAGCGTCCGCCACGAAGTCATAACCGTTAGACCGGTGACATTCATCCCGGGAAGCCACGTGTCAGTGGGATTGTCGAAGCTCTGCCAAACCGGAGAACCGTCGTCTCTGGTCAAAATCAGATTACCGGTTTCCGAGAACCGGAAATCGGTACCGGGGTCAGTGTTATCGGTCTGCCAAACGACGGCGCCGTCGGAGTTAGTGACGGTAAGGAAGCCGGTGGTGGTGAGCTGGAGAGTGGAGGAGTGAGGATCGGAAAGGGGTCGGATACGATTGGCGACCCAGACGTGGGGAGGAGAAGGCATAGAAGCATAGGAGATACCCAAGTACCAATTGGAGGAACCATTGCTGCTGGTGCTGCTGCTGAAGAAACCAAGCCGGAAGACTGACTTGAAACTCAGGATCGTTTGGTTTCCTCTGATGATGACTTTGCTGTCAGAGGAAGAAGGTGGAACAAGGAAGATGAGGAGAAGAAAAAGAAGAGGAAGATATGATGTACATGGCATTGAGTCCTCTTCTTCTTAGCAGATGTCTCGTTTGGTTGGTGTTGATATTTTCTTGGTGGTGGTGATGATACTGATAGACATGGGAAACCTCCAAAAAGCAACAGCAAGCTCTCTCTCTCTCTCTCTCTCTCTCTCTCTCTCTCTCTCTCTCTCTCTCTCTCTCTCTCTCTCTCTCTCTTCTTTTAACAAACAGATACGTTTGAATTGTGGAGAGAATTTTTTAGCAAAGATAAATCTGTAAAAGCTGGCGACTTGATTCAGGGACACATGATGATCTTGATAAAGTAAATTTTCACTCTCAAGAAAAGGTTTTGGAACTATAGTCCCAACGGCTTGAAGTGACCATATCACCCCTATAGGTCCATCACACACGAAACTTTTCCTTTTCTATGGCTTTTTTACTATTAACTACTTTAGCTATTATCGGTAAAACAATGCGCAAGTGCATTCCTACTTCAGCTGTTGGTATAATTTGTATTTCATTTTCAGTTAATTATTACTATTATGCGATCCAAATATGTAAAGTTTTATTAACATTCTTGACTCTTGACTCTTGAGGCTAAACTAAAATGTTTTCTCGTTGAAGCAGCATAAAAAAAAAGGGAAGGGCAGAAGAGGAATTTAAGTAAGAATGGAGAAGGGAGGTGGCAGACATTAGTGCTTATAAGTCAAACCCAGTGACCTCTTTTTCTTCTTCTTCTCCTTAAAAAAAAATTGATTCCTAACCCAAAAGTCTTAATTATTAATTATTGTTTATGCAGCAGACAAAAATGAATTACTAAAGAATAAATTTTATATATATTCTCTTTAGTATATCGTACACACGACAAGACTCAGTCGCATGCCGATCAAATTTTTATTTGGAATATTCATAATTTCCTTTTTAGACTGTTATATGGATTTTACTAGCTAGCAAGTATCCCCATCCCACATCTAAAACTGAATGTCTCTTTTCTTTTAACCAAACAAAGAAGATTCATATGCTAAAGACTTATCAAGAAGACTACTAGAGTGAACATGATTTTTGGAGATGCCAACAAATCATATCAACTGAAATGGACCTTTCTTCTTTATCACACCCTGACTGGATCACACACGACGAACTACAAGCTAGGTAATATTTACAATTGCACAATATCACCATCATTACCAATTCCACAAAAAAAAAAAATTAACTAAGCAGACAATACGGAACTAACAGTGCCAGCAACGACAAAAAAGACATGTATACAAAATTTTTTATGTAGTAGACTAACCAAATCAAGCGGCACACCTCATACTTTCAAGCCATGGGGTAGTCTAGTGATGCTAGTTCAAGCAGTCATCAAACACAACTTCCTGCATTCATTAATTGGAGAACAAAACACTATGTTAGTATGTTGTTGCCAATTTGTGCACTTGTTTCCCCTATCTAAGCAAAACACCATCAATAATCTATCTAACTACGAATTCCCAACTCTGTTTCCTTTTTATTACACGGATAGGAATGAATTGGTAAGTAACAACAGAAAAATTGCAATGCATTGATCATCATGACAATCTTTTTAAAATCACTTGATCTCTGCAAACATGAAGAAATCAAATCCAAGCAGGAAACACACCTTATCACATATAGGGCAACTATCGCTCCTTTCAATCCACTCCAGAAGACAAGAGAGGTGAAAATCATGCTCACACTTTGTCGTTAGTCTTGGATTTTCAACATCATAATCTGCTTGATGTTGAACCACATGAATTATGGATTTTGCTAGCTTTAATAAAAGCAAAAACGATATGAAACTGTTCATTCAACAATCTTGATTTCTTACCTTCAAAGCAAATGGGACAAGATTCCTCCTCCTCTTCATCTACCAATTTCTTCCACCCTTTCTGATTAGCAAAATCCGATTTCCTCGGCGAAATAATTTCTGAGGAGTCTTGAGTTTTACAGTCTGACCCACCGAGATCATCACATGTTGCTAACGTTTCGAAACTGCTTCCACTAACCCTTCCTTTGCTAGATTCAGAATCTGTGGGCAGTGGTCTCCCCAAAAGCAAATCATATGGAAGAGGAGCAGGAGCGCAAAAGGTGTCAGGTATACATGTCTCCAAACCTATATCAACCAAGAGGCCTGTGGTGAGTGCTGATCCCACAGCAGCTCGGGTTCCTGAAGGCCCAAGCTCTTCAAAAGATTCTGGACACTGCGTAACAAACTTAAGTAAATAGATGGTGTCTACAATAAGTTCAGAAGACATTTATCACAACAACAACATAACAGCTAACCCCACAACCTCTAGTATTCTAACAATCAAACTCTCAAGCATACAAAAAAAATGTGGAGACTTTAAAATTCATCATGCTCTGATATGTACTAAAAAGAAAAGACTAATAAAAGATAAGGAGGCAAAGAAACACTGACATAATAGTAAACAGGTGTTCCAACAAGATGTGACTTCCTGGACGAACAACAGCAACCTCCCATATTCACCAACTGTAAGTACTTAAGCAGACAACAGTCCTTGAAGCATTTTTACAGAGATGCCCTGCAGGAAAGAAGATAATGAGTCTTCCTTATTGAATGCAACAAGATTAATTAATAAAGTACACTTTGACTTAACAAACCCAAAAACCAGTAAAACTGAAGACATTATCAGAGTGTTAGTAAGCAAAATTCCCAGAGAAGAGTTCATCCATAAGAAACACAAAGGTATCAGTGTAGCAGATAGCTGAAAACTTGAACTTTACAAAGAATGTGAACATCTTAAGGATTTAGTCAAGTTGCAACCAAAGACAGTGAATACATTTTCAATGTTCTTCCAATAATAATCAAATAAGACAATCATCTTCAAAATTGATAACAACGTAACTCTACCATATAAGACCTTAAGAAACTAAATACAGCATGAGATCGATTCAGCCAAATCCCTAAAACATAAACATTTGAAATTGAAAACTTAAAAAGAACACAAACAATAGACTGAACCCTAAAAAATTGAAGAAAGCAATAGGTAACCTGAGAAGTCGACGAAGATTATGATATCGTCCTCCGTCCGTCTCCGGTGATGAAAAGTGAAATGCTGGCGAAGAGAGAAGGGAGCTCTCTATATTACTAGGCTTATTAGGCTAATCATCGTCGTTAATTATACTCTGTAAAACTCTCTCCCCCACCCCCACACCCTTTATTACTCTGCCTAATTATTATTCTTCCCAACTCATTAAATTATTTAATCGGATAACAGTACGACGACGTGGGCTAATGTTCTGAAGCATGGGCTACAAACATTTTGGACCATGGCCCATTAAAAAAAAAAAGGTCAAACATTGTCAAACCTTGTGTCTCCGTCAGAGGCTATTGAAATATCATCCATACTTCAACTGCCATGAATCTTCCTTCCCAGCAACCCATATCCTAATCTAATATTATTGATTAACTTAAAATCAAAGTTACTTACTTTTAGTTTACGAATTTCATTTAAGCACCTCTACATATTACATACCTCTTTCTTTAGTATACTAGCACCTCTACATATTACATACCTCTTTCTTTAGTATACTAGTACAATGAAATTTTGAAATACCTCTTTCTTTAGTATACTAGCACCTCTACATATTACATATGTTGTGAAAATTACAAAATTTAATGCGATTTTGGGATTATTGCGCATTTAAACAAGAGATTGATAAATAGACCCGTCTGATATTTATTAATAATGGTGGCCGCTAGTGAATTCCATACGAATAGGTTATGGTTAGCATTCAACTAATAATGGTATCCTCCTATTCATCTGTACATCGTTTTCCACATTTTTTTTTGCCGTAATTATCTATTGTTGACAACTTAATTTCCATATTCATAACAAAAATATATCACACACACATAACTTCCGTAGATGTTATAAATAGCTAGATACTAGTAGTAGTTTTATGTAATAACGAATAATAGTCTTGTCTGATTTCCCACGGGCATCATAATATTATGTGTAATAAACGAATAATAATACAGTAGTCTATCATATATTTTTCAGTTATTACAAATCAACTTACACGATCATTTCAAATTTGAAAACTACTAATCCAAATCATTAGAGACTAAATATAATTAAATTTTTTTTAAAAGAATCAGGGGAATAATAGATAATTATTGCCGCGGCTTAATAATCAAAGCTTGTCGGGTTTAAATTGCGATAACGTCGTCAAGCTGTGTGTAGCTGGCGGCAATAAATTCCCCAAAAAAAAAAAAAAAAAGAAAAAAAGAAGGAAGAGTCTCTCCCTCCTATGATGAAAAAATAATCAACGGAGAAGAAAAAAAAAAACAAAAAAGTAAGTTGAAATTGTGGAAAGTCAGTCTCTGCTTGTCCTCCTCTATTGCTTGCTACGTTGTTTAACAAAACTTCCGATGCCCAGTCGTCGGAGACATAGCTACACCGGCGGATCTTCTCCTACAACCGCATCTTCTAATTACAGCATAACGAGCTCCATCACCGATCGCTCCTTCCCTACCCCTACACCCACCACCACCACCGACAAATCCAGCAGCTCCGTCGCTAGTTGGATCTCCGGCATCTTCATCAACTGCTTCACTCCTCCCGATTCCCTTTCCTCCAAAGATTTCCACGACTCTAAGTCCTCTTCCTCTGGTACCTCTTATCTCTATCCCCTCCTCTTTCTTTCTTTCTCAGCTTTCTTGAATTCTAGTCTTGCAAATTCAAACTCACCAAGGTTTTAGGTAGATAGTATTTTTATTTCTGTATGTCTCATAGTTGTTCGATGTTGTTAATTACTTAATTTCACTGTTTGATCATAAGGTTAATCGTTTTTTTTAATGTCACAGTTTATAATTAATATTCTGGTCTTTGTGTGTCTGTATACTCTGAACAGAACAGAACATCCGTAGTAGAAGGAGCTCAACAGGAAGCTTGCAGAGGCATTATGGGAATGCTAACGAAACAGAGCATCCAAGATTCACCTTCCATGAAATCTACGACGCCACCAAGAACTTCTCCCCATCCTTCAGGATCGGCCAGGGAGGTTTCGGGACTGTTTACAAGGTCAAACTTAGAGATGGCACTACCGTAGCTGTCAAACGTGCCAAAAAGGTCTCTTTACGATCATTCTCTTTATCTTTCTGCTACTTACAAAACTCAACTATCACATTTTGTTGCTTATAATTATAATATGATCATTCATGGGTATATATACATAAATGCAGAGTATGCACGACGACCGTCAAGGTGCAGAGTTTAAGAGTGAGATTCAGACCTTGGCTCAAGTTACACATCTGAGTCTGGTTAAATATTATGGATTTGTGGTGCAAGATGACGAGAAGCTTCTCATTGTCGAGTATGTAGCCAATGGAACTCTCAGGGATCACTTGGATTGTCAGTACTTTTTATATACTCCCCCCTTTCAAAATTATTTCAAGCAAATCCAACACTGTTCTTGAATCTTGAATGGAATCTGTTTCCAGGCAAGGATGGAAAGGTTCTCGACATGGCGACTCGGCTAGATATCGCAACCGATGTGGCTCATGCCATTACCTATCTTCACATGTATACACGTAAGAATCCTTAATATAACTTTCCTTAGTTTCTTCCATGGCAGTCAGTTGTACTTGTTCTTTGACTCATTTGCTTTTTTATTTGATGTATCATAAATATAGAGCCACCTATCATCCACAGAGACATCAAATCTTCGAACATTCTCCTCACTGAGAATTTCAGAGCCAAGGTTGCAGATTTCGGGTTCGCAAGATTAGCTCCGGATACCGAATCAGGAGCCACGCATGTCTCGACACAAGTCAAAGGAACCGCAGGTTACCTAGACCCAGAGTACTTAACAACGTATCAACTCACAGAGAAAAGCGACGTCTACTCGTTCGGTGTCCTGCTCGTCGAGATTCTCACAGGTCGACGTCCCATTGAGCTAAGCAGAGGACAAAAAGAACGCATCACCATTAGATGGGTAAACTCATAAACATCATCTTAGTTACTATATATAGTAGGAATAACTATGGCTCGTACGTGTTTAATTTTGATTCGGTTTCTGAATGGTCGTCGTGATCATTTGATCAGGCGATAAAGAAGTTCACGGGTGGAGATTCGATATCGGTATTGGACCCGAAGCTAGAACAAAGTCCAGCGAACAACTTAGCATTAGAGAAGGTGTTGGAGATGGCGTTTCAGTGTCTAGCTCCTCATAGACGTTCTAGACCAAGCATGAAAAAATGCAGTGAGATTTTGTGGGGAATTCGTAAAGATTACAGAGAGCTACTCAACACAAGTCTTTAAGGTTCTCTACACCTTATATTACTCAATTGTTATTTTGAATATTAATTTGTCATATTCCACGAATTTGATTATTGTACGCACGACGAGAATTGTTGATTTGAAATTGTTTTCTCTTCTCAAACATAATAATTAATACTAACGGTGTGTATTCGATATTAATAAATTGAGTTATTACCATACACGTTAAGTTACTATAAATGAATGATGCACTTAAAATAAAACATTTTTGGTCAACCTATTTGATATATATAACATTAATCTAACCTATAGCTATAGCCATTACAAGAGCATGTTGACATAGATAAGGCAAATAAAAGAAAACATAAAGATAAACTTTTATGAAGTAGATTGACTGTTGAATTGAATTGTTAGAAATCATAATCTTTTTTAAAAAAATCTTATATATATCCTTGAAGAAGTCACGTTAATTAATACAATTGTTGTCCTCATAAGGTAATATATATTAAGGATCTATCACTGTCTTAATACAAGCTATATTAATATCACCGATCTTCTTTGGTCAGTGGCTCAGTGCAACAGACTACTATATATATATTTGACATTTTTATTTCTTGATACTTAAACTTCCACCTCATCATCTATATTAACATAGTTGGAAGAGAAGAGTGTATCTAAAATAGCGATTAATCATTTTATCATCCAAAATTACAGCAAAAAATATATAGCTTACTTAAACTAAGATAAAATAATGAAAAATCGAAAGTATGCATCTTATTTAAATTTACTGATCCAATAAATGTTGGTCTAATTTTATTACATAAATAAACACTAAATAAATATAGATTAAATAATTAAAAATGAATTGAAATATATTTTACATCTTGCATTTAGAAAATATTTTTACTCAAAGCCATTAAATGTAGGGTTAGACGGATAGCATTTTGTAACCACAAATTCTGGTCAAATCCTCTCATAATCTCCCCAACGATGGTCCTAAGTTGTTGCAATCTATACATATATACTAGTATGAATTTATAACAAAGTTGTAGTTATCAAATTTTTGTAAATATATTTTTAATTTTCATATTATTTTCTGTTATGTTTATGTTATTAGCAATTTAGCCTGTATTTGTAATACTAATTCAGTAACTTGATATATCTTTATGTAATAATATATAAATTTCTAATACTGTTTTGAATTACTATGACTCTATGAGACCAATCAATCTTAATTGGTTATAATTATGAAAGTAATTTTATTCAAACAATGTATTTTTACTGAAATTTATTCTTATATCCAAAAATATAATAAAATGTTTTATTGTTTTTATAATTTTTTTGTCAACAAAAAATTCTAATATTTGGTAGATTCATTGATATAAATTTAAATTTAAAAAATGAGAGACGCTCTTAAAATTCTTTATATTCTTAATTATCATAGAAAACTCTAATTTTGTAATATTTTTAAATTAGAAGACAAATCCGCAAGTGAAAAAATAGTATAATTAAATGTTAAAAAGTAAAAATGGTAAGGAAAAATGTATAGATGAAAAAATTAATTAGTAGTAATAACTATTAAAGCAGTATCAAAGTGATCAAAAATAAAATTTTCAAATATTTTTGCTGTTGTAAACAATAATTTAGCTTATAAAGTTATAAGTATTAATCACAATGAGGTTTAAACTTTAGTGATAGATTTTTAAAAAAAAATTAAGAATCGAGAACAGGAAAGTTTTAAGAAAATAATTTTGATGAAAAACTAAAACAGGGTCGTCTAAGAAAATACAACAGAGATGTAGAGAATCTTCCTACAAATGTTCAGACCAAGTCCACACAAAAATAAAAATAAACGGACAATAAACAAAAAAGGGAAAGACAGAAGTACCCTCAGAAAACAGAAAATATTTCACATGAGGGATTTCAAAGACCTTTCCTTTACGGGCTTCCTTGCTCTCTTGATCGTCTTCTTCATCAACTTGTCTTTCCTCTTCTTCTTCCCATGATCACTCTCTTCATCTTCATCCATCACGTCCACGTAATCCTCTTCCACATAATCAAACGCATCAAAGCTCACACTCCCACTTCCAAACGCCGCCGTTTTATCGCCCTCTTCGTCGCTGCTGCTGCTACTTCTACTCTTTTTATTATTATTATTATCGCCCAAACCTATCTTCTCGTCGTCGGAGCCGCCTCTTTTTCTTCCCCACCGCGGCCCGAAACCGGAGTAGTAGTAGAACTCGTACGGATTCTTCGATGCCGCAGCGGAAGCTAGAGCTTTCTTGCCCGTACCACGTGGCCGTCCTCGTTTTGGCGGCGCCGGCATCGTAACAGCGCACACTTGGTCCTCGTCGACCGGCGAATTAGGCTCGGGGAGAGATTCGGATATCTTGTCGCTGTTATCATCGCTCTGATCCATTGGTTGGTCAGCGTCCGGCGATATCTCGTACTTATCCTCGGCCGCATTGAGATTAAGTTTCTCGACGGTGACGAAGCTGTGATTGTTTCCCATGGAGTTATTAAATCTGGACGATAAAATTAAAATGAAAAAAAAAATTAAAGAATAATTGAAACCGGGTCACCCGGAAATTGGATTCGGGCGAAATTAAATAACCCGACTATCAAAAATACGAGTAAAACCCTAAAAAAGAAAATATAGAAGAAGGAAGCAAAACGAAAGAGAAGCAGCAGACAACAGTGGATAATTCGAGAAGTGGATTGGGAAAAGGAGAATATACCTAACAGCAGCGCCATTACAATCTCCCAAGCTCACATCCCCATTGAAGCTGTCTTCTCCATTGAACTGAGAGTTATTCACGAAGAAAAATAAATAATTGTGGAGACACTTTTGTAATAACGAAGAGAGAAAAAAAAGAAAGAATAATCGGAGATAGAGAAGGAAATGGGAATCAAGGAAGCGAAATAACAACACAAATCGAGAGATTAAACGACCCAGCAACTCAAAATCCATAATTTTTTAGGGTTCTTTGCAAAGTATCCCGAAGGATATATAAAAGAAGATAACGAAAGAAAACCCTAATGCTGGGCATTGGGTGGAAACGAAATCGAAATGGGAATCAAAAGAAGGAAACGAATTGAATTACCTGGTGAAGGAGAGGCGGGGAGGAGGAAGAGGAAGAAGAAGACGATAGAGGGAGGAACCACGACGAGTCGAGCAGGTTAGTTAAGTCGCAATCGCCCGAGGAAGTGACAGGAATCACATCCCATGGAGACTGGTTTAAGTGACAAACATACGTCTCCTGTCTCTCTCCGCCGTACCCTGCTGTCGCTAAAAGAATCGATGCCAGCTTCGTGTTCTTCCGAATCCTCATTTTGTTCTTTTTTTTTTTGCCCGAAAAAAAAAAGAAGAAGAGACAGAAGAAGAAGAAGATGTATAAACACGCTCAATACATATAATATTTTGGGTCACCACGTAAGCATATAGACTCGATTCACCTCTTCTTCCTCACCCGTTTTTATTTTTCTTCGAGCAGATCTCACACAAGTCGATAGAGAGAGGAGGGTTCTTTTATTTTTAATTTTATTTTATTTTGCTTTTCTCGGGCCTTCATAATATATTTTCCAAAATGTTTTTTTCTCATTGGACGGAAATGTCCTTAGGTTTTTTACTTTCATTCCCTATTTTATCCCTCTTCCATATATATTTAGTCAGAAATATTAAAATTAAAATAAAAAGCTGCCGCTAAATTTTACCAAATTTAAGTTCCAAGGACAACAATCGCCTGTGTTAAGATCCACCGTAACATCCAACGCCTTTTTTGGTCAATATTGTATATATGTATTTCCTTTTTATTTTTGTCAACTACATAAATTGTCATATTTTTTTATATAAAAAAGTCATTTCCCTAATTACATCTTTGAAATATTTATGTCAACGGCATAAATGAAAGGGATTTACAAACAGCACTGTAAAAACAAGAAAAAAGAATCCTGAAGGATCTATATCTAAGAATCATCTGACAATATATATGTGGATATCCAAAATTGGACAATATATATGTGGATATCCAAAATTGGGTGGGTACTCGTCTATATATCACGTGATAGAGGCAACGGGGTCACGTGACTTGGTGAGTTTGACTGAGAGCATGCACATGGGATTTCCTTCCCTCCGACTCCGAGGTTTTTTTTGTTTAAACTCAAAAAAGGGTTTGGAAATGAAATCAGACCAAAGCCTCAAGAGTTAAAAGATCATCGTGTACTACTACTGATTAAGGGACATCATAAAACAAAACAAACAAACAAAAATGTGGAGCGTGAGAGATACGCGCGACAGGCAAGAGAGTGGGGGAACACGTGTGAACGGAATGAGGCAAACGATGGTGGTGGTGGATGGAGCTCCGTCGGCGAAACGGCCGCCGTTAGATCGTGGTGGTCAAAGAGAATCAACTGCCACGATTCGATTTCAAATTCAATAAGCGTGAGGAGGAGGTAGACACACTAGAGAATCTAACGGTCGGTCTTTGTATTTACTATTTAAAGTAGGTGCACCGGGGACGTATAAAAATTAATAAGTGTATCTCTAACGCTTACGTGACTGTACTAATTATTATCTTTGATATTATTATTAATCGCGAAATTAACCTCTCTATGCAGGAGCCGGCCATTAGTATGCATCCTATAACCAAAAAAAAAAAAATGTTTTTTAGGCGTAATTAATTAATACACAAAAAATGCGTTAATTGTTCAAGTGTATTAAACTATTAATTCAGTGAAACTGCCACGTGTAACTCGTGGTTTTATCAAGAGAGAGAGTATTGGCACTTTTCTGAGTCTTATTAGAAATAGCAATGTGGGCTGTATTAAGAAAGGCCCAACAATAAGTTTTTTTTTTTTTTGGTTAATTATATATATAAAAGTAAGGTTCCACTCTTTTTTTATTGGTGGAAAAATATTTAAGGCTTTAATTTTTTTTTAAATAAATAAATAAATGTTTATGACAATCATTCAATACAAAATTTAATTACATTATAAATTATAAGTTATAATCAAATGACAAAGAAAATGAAAGGACTTAATCATATATCATTCAACAAAATAAATAAATAAATAAATGTTTATGACAATCATTCAATACAAAATTTAATTACACTATAAGTTATAATCAAATGGCAAAGAAAATGAAAGGACTTAATCATATATCATTCAAAATTTTTTATAAGATTTATTGGTGGAAAATTATTTAAAAATCATATATATAAAATTATTCTATGGGAATTTTTTAAGGTTTCACTCTCTCCTTATTGTTTAATTTTTAATGTTCTTGCATGGGTTGAAAGCTTAATTAAGATATCATTGTAAGAGCTTGATTATATATTTGGTTAAAACTTTTGTTTTTAATTATATTTCTTTTTTACTTTATGTTTGAAAAGTTTGAAAATGGGGTAAATTTAAAAAGTGGTATTTTTAGAGGGGTATTTTTTAAATTCTCCCAATATCATTCCTATTTTTACCATTAACAATATTATTGTTTTATCAAAAAATACTTAAAAGTACTAAAGAAAATTACTATCAAAATTGAACAATTAATCAACGAATAAATTCAAAAGATGTGGATGTATGCTTCTATTGTATGATTTAAATAAATAAAATGTAAAAATATCATAAGCATTGAAATTTATTTAATCTATTTTTTATAAGTAATAAATAAATTAAAATTAATTAAATAAATATACAACAATCCGCGCATATGCGCGGGACATTACCTAGTAATAATAATGGAAAACATACAGAATAAAGCCTTCCTCTTTCTTTCTAAATTTAAAAACGGAAAAAATAGAAATCAGGGACGATGGGTGTCCGACACAAAGGACATGTCATCTTATCGTCATGGATCCAACGGTCAATACACGCCTTGTGATAAACGTGTACGCAATTCCTCAAACACCGTACATCCTCACCGCCGTCGAACTCCTCTTGGCATATCCGGCAGCTCTCCGGCAGATTTACCCTTCTTGACGTCATCTCCTCGAATTTTGTTGCCGGCAACATATCGTCTATCGGAATTTTGTTTACGTCAGAGGAGATAGTACTACTACTCCCCCACGAATAATAAACACCAAGCAAACGACGAGGATCAATCAAAGAACGAACCGTTCTGATCAAATCATTCAGAATAACTCCGATGATGATAACTCCGACGCCGCCGTGAGACCAACCCATGATTCTTTTTTCTCTTCTTTTTTTTTTGTTAGTTAAAGGATGGTGAAATATGAGAAAATCTAAGAATTTAGAAATATTTTCTTTCTATGAAATTGAAGAACTAAAGAAAGCAAGATTTTGAGAGGAGGAGGAGAGATATATATATATAAGACTTGGCTATTTATATCAATTTGTAATATACAATTAGGTGTTAGCTTGGAACGCGAGGGCGGGATATATTGTATATATAGAGTAGAGTAGACGATTGAAACGTCAAAAGAGATAATAAAACTAGCGACTATGCATATGTATGATACTGATGCCTTGTGTTAAACAACCAATCATGTCAAAAAAAAAAAACTGGGTAAAAAACAAACGTGTTAGTATTATTATTGGGTCGGTGACGGACAAGAACGACGAAATTTAAAATTAGGAATGCAAAAAAAGAAAACACGTACACTAGTTGAAGAACATATGCCCTATAAGAAGCAAAAGCATAGCATATTTTATATAATTTATTTATAGCTATTCACATTTTATTAAGAAAGATATAGCTAATATATTCGAATTAATACTAATATAGAGTATAGAGAGATAGCTAAATTAAACACACATGACTAAGATCAGTGCTTGGTTGATCCTTCATTTTTAATTTACTTCAAGCTACTTTAGAATATACATAATGTTGAGTATGAGTGGCGTAAAAGTATATATTTTAGCCTCACTTTTAATAAAAAGGTCCACTAGATATTGTATTATGAACGGAGTGACTGTTACACAAATTAAATCACTTGTTCTTGCTCATTCATTACTACTCGTAATGCTATTTTCCCGTCTATTACCTATTGTTCTTTTTGTTGTTTATTAAAACAGATACATCGGAGTAAAAGAAGATCGGAGATGATCGGAGAAGAAGAGAGAAGCGAAGCTTTTTATTTATCAAAAAGTAAAAAGTTGTTACAAAAGCTTAACGACTAATCTCAGTTTAATTAGCTTATATATGCTAATTAAACTTTACAATACTAAACCAGACATTAAACCATTCAATAACCGGTTAAACATAAACCAAGTCATCTAATATTGTTGTTGTGTATGCGTGTTTATTTTCTTATTCAAATTCATGAAAGAATATCTTTAGTATATTGTATCAAAGATTGATCAATACCATAATGGAATCACACATTTTCAGAATTTACGTAATAATATGTTACACACCTCGATTTGGACCAAATCGTTACATCAGGAAATACAAAACTTAAAAACAGGAATGGTTCGAAACACTAGGGGCCTTTTCCACAATAATATTCCTTAGAAGAAAAAAAAAACAGAGAGGGGAGTCCACAAAGCAAACCACACAAATAGAGGAGCTATGTATATTTATTATAAATGCGTAATCACCAGCTGAAACTGATGGATTCAAAGTGAAGATTCTCAGCCAAACCAGATGAGCAAATCTTGGCCACTGCTTGTCTCATCTTCTTTGGACCGCACACCATCACTCCCACACTTGAACCTTTGGTCTCAAGTAGAAACTCTGCTTTCATTGCACATTATAAAAACATATATATATATATGGTTATTATACAGACTGTTATGTATATTTGCAAATGTTGAGTATACAGATTTTATTAACGTATACTTACTCTTGAGGTCTGGTCTTTCACCGAAATGGAGGTTGGTGCACTGAACAAGCGACTCTTGAGGACTGCTCTCAATTTCTCTGTTAGCCCATGAGCTAGGAGATAATGTTGGGCTTTGTATGTCGACGTTTTGGATCTGTTTACTGCTCTCAACATTGTACTTCTTCTTGTTCCACAATACAGCTGCACTTGACGTCATCATGATGCTAACACAGAGGACTAAAAGATAAAGGATTGATCTTGATGTTGCATTGTACAGGTTCTTATTTTTATCGATCGGGTAAATGTAGTATCTTGTCATGACTCCGATGACTATCATGAAGATTATGGTGGAAGATGCCAGGATGGCGGCAAGACAAAGCCATGAGTTTGGTCCTAGGATTGCTGAGATTGGTTGGTCCGAGGGACTTGGTTTGAACCAGATGGTTCTGATCTTCTGTGTTTCTTCGTTTCTTGCTTCTGTCTCTTTGGTGATGAAGGCCTCAATTTGGATATTCAGGTCAGATGATGATAATTCGAGACCGGATGTGGGGAGGATGAGGTCAAGCATGGAGATATCGGAAGCCTTCTTGAACGCGCAAATTAGGGTAATTTTGGGAAGTTCACATGTCGTTGTTTGGCTCATGGAGATTAAGTCACGGATGATAGATATGAATGGGGTAATTCCGCTGCCTCCGCTAACCATAACCAAAGAGTCGTGCCTGGTAAAAGGAAAAAAAGCTTACTTGAGGCACAAGAAAATGAAGCCCTAATCCATTCTGCTTGATTAACCACACGAACATCAAATTTTAAAATTGATTATGTTACCTTAAGAAATTTGTCGAAACAGGTCCATAGGGTCCCTCGACAGAAACAGAAAGAGAACGATCGGTGTGATCGGAAGAAGAAAGCATCTGGTAAAGCTTTGTAGACCATTTCCCATCGCTCTTAATCACAATGCTTAGCTTATCTGCTTCGAGGTTACTGCTAGAAGTAATCGTAAATGGATGCCATTGCAGCTTCGAAATGCTCGGTATGTTCACAAACAATATGCTCGTCGGGTTATAAACCAATTCTGTAAGATAACAACATATTTATATGATTAGCTATATTTATGGTGTGCCAAAAACCTTAAGACCGGTCCAGCCTAACCCTATCAGGACAAGTCCAGAATATATATATGTAATTAGTCCCCATAGAGATTAATTAACTAGAAGAACAGAATCCTCATTTTTACATGTAATCTTGATAATTAAGAACTCACCTTTGTTTTTGAAGAAAGTGAGCTCAACGGTGTCGGAAGGAAGAACACGTGCAGAGCTCAACCGAATATTGTCGCGTGACTGAAGAAACCTCAAGAAACGATCAACCATGAAGATATAGAAACCGGGGAAGCTGATAAAGCAGAAAGCGACGCCTACGTGGAGGACGTAGAAGAGCATGAAGACGATGTAAAGGTGGTGACTATAGAAGAAAAGTTCAAAGAATCTCCTTCTAATAGATGGATAAGTAGTAGCCCACATCACAAGTCCAGACAGCAAAGCTATCTCTCCGGCAACATACGACATGTCGGTCTTGCCCCAGCTCACCATCTGAGAAAGTTCATGCATTGAGGCCCAATAGACAATGAAACAGAGACCATGAGCGGTTAAGAAGGTCATGAGCAAGTGACCGAGCCAGATATGGTACTTGATGCTTGACTCCGACGTCAGCCCTATAACCGGAAGCAATGATGACCCACGCACCACCGGTATGAATATGAAAGCTAGACAACAGTTTCCGACTAGCCCGATCCTTATTGCCATTGCCTCCAACCTCGCTTGCCATCTATATATAATGTTGGAATTATTAAAATACTCATGCTGTTATTAATAGAAACCAATTAATTAAGCTGTATTTGTGAAAGACTGTACTTACAGTTTTTGGTGATGTTTAGCGGCTGATTGAGGAGTAATGGTAGGGAACGCATTGCGCATGTACATGAAAAATTCCCAAAGAAGAAGAACCACAAACATTGCAAACAAGACTAGTTCGGTAGCTGAGACTATCCCCAGTGGCCCTTTGACCAGCATCGGCCTTCTCATGGCTGCTAACACGCCTCCCTCAGTCATCTTCTCCCTGTTAATTAAGTTCATATATATACATTTGTATCGTCACGAAGAATACATATAGTTTTAATTAACAAGTGTAGTTAGTTGATGAGTTAGTATTATTACCTGACGAGGTGATTAGTAGTCTTTGGTTTCTTCAAGTGAAGGTAGAGACATCCCAAACAAGCCAGGAGGACCATAGGGAACATGAACATGAAAAAGGTCAAGCCTGCATACCGCCAAAACAGAGACAGTCAAAACCGTCACATATTGTAATTATTATACAATGTGACCTTTATCATTTAAGGAAAATGATTATCAACAAGATTGATTAATACAGTATATACGAACCTATTGCACCAAAATAAGTCGATGTACCAAACTCGGTACGCATGACAGGTAACCACTTGGTTCGATAGACCATGGTTGGCATAACGATCCAAATGAAGAGGATTCCAAGGAAAATCACCAGCATTAAGAGCTTAATCAATCCCTTAACCACATCTTTGAACTCATCTCCCGACGATGGGTTTGTGGCTGAAACTTTTTTGCTGTTGTCCATATTTATAGCTTCTCTCTAATTTGCTCTCTTTCTCTTGATCTTGATCGAATGTTGTTGTGGAGAAAGAGAGGAGAAGGAAGTGTATATATATACATAAGAGAATGCGTAAATACATATTATGTTGTAATGGAGTGCCTCGTACGGAATGTATGATAAAGTACTTACCAGTGCATGGTTCAGGCATGTGGCTCTCTCCATGGATCATCTTGTTGTTTTTAATTTTAATTGTTTTTGTCAACATGAAGTAGAAATGGATAAATATTGAACTAGAGGGGATTAGAAGAAGATTAGTACAAGTTCGTATTTTGACTTTTGGGAAGAGGCCAAGGACCATGCAACTTTTATTGCTCAAACTCCATATAATTAAGAATACATATATAGTTTCTGATTTCATGTTTTGGTGAAAAGAAAACAAAAGACAAAAATCTAATGGCAACTCTTCGTAGATTAATGGTTATGATGTAATCACTTGATTCGGAGGTAAGGATCATGCGGTACGGTAACCGTACCATTCTTTCGTTGCTCATCATCCTGACATGACATCACCGCGACCTTTGACCTTTCTATAGATTGATTGTCTAATATTTGTTTAATGAATCACCTATTTCACAGAAATTATAAGACAACAGCTGCAGTAGTAATTTGGTTATTTGAATCGAAAGTAGTATTAGAAAAGCCGAAACGGTCACTACAGTAGTTTTATCAAACAAAAGAGACATCGCTTTATTAACATGATCAATAAAAAAAAAAACCAACTCCATTTCGAAGATTACATAGAGTCTCTCCATATATCATTGAATAAATACACCAGTTACATATGTATAAACAACACATTCAACACCACTGTGAAACATTACAAACCTAACTAAGAAAAAAAAGAAGATTATTCAATCGTATAAAAGTAGAAAAAAAAAAAACTCAAAAGGAAAAGTGTCCATTGTTAATATATCCAACAAGCAAAAGCATCATCAAGCCTTTCTTGCTATAAATTGACTCCCGGACTTGGGATGATCTTCAAGGACGTCCAAGGACAGCTTTGTCCAGCCATAGTTATCCCTAGCTTTCTTCCTTTGAGCCACAATGTAGAAGCTCATAAATATACACATAAACGCCAACATTGCGATAAATATGCTCAGGTTTCTTCTATTCGGGCAACTACTCAGAATCGTCTCTGCTGAGACATACCCAGCAAGACTACCCATTGAGTTACTCATCTTCATGATCTCAACACCGTTTAATATCGCATCAACTCCGCCTTCATCAACACTAGTCTTGTTTGATGGTCCAACACTTACGGTTATCGGCGATCCTGAAGGGCTGTTGTTGTTGTTGTAATCAGCAGTAGGATCGACGACGAAATCAATGTAATACGGAGAAGCAAGGACATCATCCGCAGCGTATGAGAGATCGAAATCTTGGTACGCCAAGTTCCCGTTAATGTAAACATTGAAATATAGCCTGCCGAGTGATTTGCTAGCTATGTCGCAGAAATGCATCCGAATGAGATACTTGTAACCCGCAGTCAATGGGAAATCCCAGCTCATATCAACCAACCCGTTGCTTCTTTTACTCACACGGGCAGTGTTGTAGACGTTGTCAGGTCCAACTTCGCGGCTAGCCCCTCCGGACCTATACTTAATCCTACCGGTGAAGTAAGTTTTCTCAGAAGACCCATCACCGGTTTTGAAGAACTCTTCATCAGGAAGCCAAGTCCTCCACAACGTGTCATTAAAAGGAGTAACTTTTCTACCACCAACATTGATTCTGTACACAACTTCCATAGCTTGTTTAGCTAAACCATTGAATTTCTCAGTTCCGTCACGGGATACAGAGGTTGCAACGTCAGCAATCAAATCCTTAGGCGCAGATATGACTTCGATGGCATTAACGAAGGCAAATTTAGAATCTTGACTAGGAACGAACCTGATGACAAGCTCTCCAACATCGACCCAAATCAAGAATTCTCTAACCCTAGATTCAAAATTAGACGACGAGTCATCGCCGCTAAAATTCCTAAGCACGACATGGCCATTAACGATAACGTGAAACAGAGCGTCACCGATCTCGATTTTAGAGGAATCGAGCCGATTGAAATGGAGACGTACCATATGAGTCCCTGCCTCGTTGACATTGAACTTGTATTTTCCCTGTCGCGCGAAAATCCTAGCTGTTCTGTAGATCTGTGGGACGTTCGGAGATAGATGTTCTCCTCGGAGAGCGATTGAACCTTCAGATGAGAAGAGATTCACGGTTGCGTCGCCGACGAAGCGGCGGTTATCGATGACGGTGGAGTCAACGTCGGAACCACAGTTGACGAGGTACTCGTCCGGAGGAGAGAAAGAAGAAGAGGCAAACACAGAAGACGATAGAAGGAAGACAAACAGATACAATACGATCCTTGAGTAGAGAATCGCCATTTCCGTGGAAAAGATTGCAGTCGAATTCGATTATTGATTGAACAGATCAGACAGACAGACAAACAAAAATGAATGTAATGAAATGAAACGAGAGAGAGAGAGAGAGAGACCAAGTCAACGCGTCATTACTCTCTGGCCAGGCTGTTCCGTCTTCAATTTGTCATTAATAAAACTAATGGGCCTGAAGCCCATATATATATTCAATCTGAGTATGATTATTAGATTATACAATTGAGATGCTTTGTTTAAAATTTCAATCAAATAGTTTTTATAGAAAAAAAATACAAAGAGATTTGTATACATAGACATAGTTGGTGAATATTTGATCAAAAAGATGTATTTTATTCCCTAACTATATAAATGTGACTAACATTAAACAAACAAAAAAGTAAGTCCTCTTTGTAAAAAGAGTAAACAAGAAAACTATTTATCAGAATAAGCAACCATCTCGTCATTTGCACAAGCTGCCACGTTTAGCACCATTGTTCCCTTCCTCCTTGTAGGCACTAATCTACAACAATCTCTCCGCGGAGCCTAAAATAGAACATTTTGACATTTTAATTTTTATCACCAACAATATAATAATAAATGAGCAAAAGTCAAAAGTTTACCTTGTTCCACCTATCCGGGTTAGGCTTTTTGTGGACAACTATGTGATTGATATCAGAAGGATCCGCGATCCCCCAGTCGCATTTGGGATACCATTCATCGTGCCTTAGATATTCGGTAATGGTCGTATCGGAAGAAGAATTGCTAAACGCACGGGAGAGATAAAACACACGCGGGCGCTGACAATCAGTGTATGTAATGGGTCGTGTGTTGAAGGCAAGGTTAGTGAAATCGTGGCGTTTGTGCCAGTCGTTAAAAGTGCGAGTGGGCATCTCCATCATTCTTGCTGGCATATAGGTACGCGTGATTTGAACCGTGTACCCCCACGAGACTGACATTGTCCACTGTCGAGTTGTATCGTAGCATACCGACTGCTGGACAAGACTCGCTGAATCGAGTTTTGCTGGGATCATCAGTTTCTTTACGGCGTTGACTCGGTCTGTCTTTGGGAATATAGGGTCGACCACGTCTAGGTGATGGATTGACACTATCGGTGCTTGCGGATGGACTGACAATAGGCCTAAGAGATTCCCGTATACATCCATCTGTTTTGTAATTCATATATATATAGCTACATCAGTTAACCTTAATCACACCAATATTCATGAAATGTTTTTACTTTTTTTTAAACGTTTTGTTTTCTGATCATCACTAAACCAAAAACAAGAAAAAATGAATAGAGAAGAGAAGAACGAACCTGGTGGAATCCAACTTCTTTGGTGAGAGGAACGCCAAGCTCAGCCATACAAGCATGGATCCTATCATCTGAGCCATACAGATCAGAGTATCTCTCAATACAGCGATCTTGCATCTTCTCCAGAACCTTGGCCAGCGGATAGCTTATAGCAAACCCACCTCCGCCGTACGCCATCCCGTACGAAAACTGGTGCAGGTTCTGCAGATGACTCTCCGACGGAGCTCCTATGTAATAGAACTGTTTGTGATCGTACTTTCTCAAAACCCTAACAAGGTTCTCCGTGAAGAACACAGTGTCGTCGTCACCCATCACAACCCACCGCACGTTTCTCTCGGCTTCCGTCCCGTTCAGCATCCTCACCGTCTCCGACACGATCCTGGTGATCCTGATGGCTGATCTGTGTCCGTTACGGTAGCGGTACTTGAAGCTCGACGTGTCGGAGGAGATTTTGATCCGAGGCAAGGACGAGGAAGAGGAGACGGAATCATTGACGGGTTTGTCGAGCCAAACGGCGCCCTTCATTTCTCCTTGCCACCATGTTTTGACGTATTCTCTACGATGCTTCCACAGATCTGAGGAGGCGGCGATCCCGAAGACGATGTGTTTGAGCTCTGTCTGGGGTTGTTGCTCCTCTGGTCTAAGACCCGACCCGATACGGATAACGGGTACGAGGAGGGAATTGGGGATTTTAGGAGGGGAGTATGGGTTTAGGAAGGAGATGAAACTGAAAGAGTATAAGAGATAAGAGGCGAAGATCAAGAGGACGATCATCGCTGTAAACGAGCATGGTGATGATGAAGGAAAGGGTTTATTAGATTTGTCGTATGAAAGTGACTTTTGCTCTTTGTGAATGTTGTTGTTCTCTCCCATAAGAATGGCTTTGATTAAATTTGAGATTGTACTTTTTAGGGTTTTTCGCTCCGGAGAAGAAGACACTGTTGTTTTTTCTTTCTGGAATCTCATCAGCGGTGGTGTGATTCAAGGCTTTTTATCAAGACATTGGGACTCTCTCTCTCTCTCACGAAACGAAATTTGGATTTTATCATTTTTTTTTAATCTTGATCTATTGCCAAAAAGGTGAATTTTGTTTCCATCTGTTACACTTGTAATTTCGTTAACTTTGATGTTATGATCTTTTTTTTTTTTAATATATATATTTTTTCCCATTTTGTTAGAGTGAAAGTTTTTTGTTTTTTGTTTTGGAACATTAGTTTAATCCCAAAAATGCTAAACTAAAAGAATAAACCATTATTACAAGGGTGTATGTAACAATATAAGATGGTAGATAACATGGCTACATTTATGATTAGAGTAATGAATCAATGGATAGAGCGTTATCACAATCTATGTATATCATTTGTTTATATAATATTCATGATAAATATCTTCTATAATTTTAGTGATTTTGTATTACAGATCTGTACAGAAATAAATAAATATATATATTTTTATATTGTCCCTGTAAGATATATTACATTTTTAACTACACTAGCTAGTAGTATTAGACAAAATCATTGATGTAATGATTAGATTATATACCTTTGAGTAGTTTATAATTACGTTGTGTAATGAGAGAATGGCGAGTGGCATATATATATATATATGAGCTGGGTTAAAAAAAAGAAGACATGGTGAGGAGATGTTTTACATGTTCGAGTGTTGTACGTAGAGAGAGAGAGAGAGAGAGAGAGAGAGAGAGAGAGAGAGAGAGAGAGAGAGAGAGAGAGAGAGAGAGAGAGAGAGAGAGAGAGAGAGAGAGAATAGAAGAAGACACGTCTGATGGTTCAATCACAAGAATACACACGTTAAGCGGGAACTACTACAACAGCCTTTGACCTTCTTTTTGTTTTTGTTTTTGTATTTGGTTTTGTTTCTCTGCTCTTAATGCCACCATTTTTGTCATTCTTTTATTTCATTTATACCCCACGACCGACCGTGAGCGTGTGTGTGTGTATTCGAACCCAAAACGACCGTACACAACAAACAACACTTTGCATTGTTTTTGCAGAGGCACTATAACGAAGCAATAAGCCCAATAGTCACAAATTTGAAAGGCCTAAGGCCCAATGGATCAAAAGTTTAAGGGTAGCTAAAACGTCGTCGTTTCAACACCGAGGGCTGGGGGGTATTGTTGTTGACGATTGAAATCGTGTGTTTGTGTTTTTGTTTTTGTTTCACCGCTTTTTCTATTTTTTTGTTTTTGTTTTTATTTATTTCGTCAGCTTGCTTGCTTCTCCTTTCCCTCTTTGCCAAGCAAAAATAATACTCACAAGAATTTTTGCTAATGATTTGATTGAATCCCAATACGATCTCTCCGACTCTATCAATCATCTTCAAGTTTCTTCAGGTAATGATATAAATCTCTTCTTCAATCTCTCAACTAGTTTGTTTAAAAAACAAAAAAAACATCCAAATTGACTTGGATTTTGAATTCCGTCTGCCATTATCATCGATTTATAGAAATTGACTCCAGCAAGCTCTTAATTGATTTGGGTTTCTTCTTCTTCTTTTTTTTTTTTTTTTAAAATTTATTGGTCTGTGAATGAGAGATTATTAACTCTTAATTTGCTTCTCACATGTTATTGATGAACCCAAGCTTCTACTTGGACGGGTTGAGATAATATTTAATCTTAATTTTGTCTTGTTGAATTATATCTGCAGATCCATCAGAAGACTCGATGGCCGGAGTTAGGTCATCGTTTCTCAAGTCACTTCACAGATCTTCTCGACGACCAGCTGATTATGCTCTTCTTCGCCCTGCAAACTCTTGTCATGCCAGGTCCATTACCTCCGGAAACACTCTTCTTGATGGACTCTCTCACAAACCAAAAGCTTCCCATCCTTCTTCCATTGTCTCCTTTCCCTCGAATTTGCGCCTGCTTCATAATGCTAAGCCTTTCAGCTACTCCATCCCTTTCTTAGGCCATTCCTCCTATGCAAGATCTTTCTCCTCCAAGCCTGACAATTTCGGAAGCATCGTTGTCCCTGCTGTTACTGGTGATGGCAATGGCGGCACTGACTGGCTTGACAAGGCCAAAGATGTCTTGCAGACTAGTGTCGATGCTGTTACCCAAACCGCTATGAAGACTAAAGAAGCCTCTGATGATATGATCCCTCATCTTCACCAATTCCTAGACTCCAACCCATGTCTTAAAGAGGTCATTGTTCCCATCAGTCTCACTATGACTGCTACTTTGTTTGCTTGGATTGTTATGCCTAGGCTTTTGAAGAGCTTTCACACTTACGCTATGCAAAGTTCTGCTGCTTTGCTTCCCGGTGGCTTTTCTACCGAAGATGTTCCTTATGAGAAAAGCTTTTGGGGAGCTTTGGAGGATCCTGCCCGTTACTTGGTCACCTTCATTGCTTTCGCAC
Organism: Capsella bursa-pastoris; assembly: GCA_036452645.1. NCBI lineage: Eukaryota > Viridiplantae > Streptophyta > Magnoliopsida > Brassicales > Brassicaceae > Capsella > Capsella bursa-pastoris. The sequence goes on from CP144196.1 coordinate 24,044,841, forward strand.
AAATGTGACTCCCTTTAACTTAGCTACATGATCTATTTCAGTTTTATGTCTTAGAAAATAAACTGACTTGATGCTTCTGATATGTTGTAGTGCTGCGATGGTGGCGCCAACAACATTGGCAGCTCAATACTTTACCCCGACAGTCAAGGGAGCAGTCATTCTTTCCCTTGTCTGGTTCCTATATCGGTGGAAGACCAATGTGATTACTCGAATGTTGTCTGCTAAGAGTTTTGGCGGTCTCGATAGGGAGAAAGTATTAACTTTAGACAAAGTATCATCAGTTGGTCTTTTTGCAATCGGTTTAATGGCTTCCGCTGAAGCCTGTGGGGTAGCTGTTCAATCTATTTTGACAGTTGGTGGAGTTGGAGGTGTGTCTACTGTTCTCCATTTCAAATTAGTTGTTTTTCCACAGCCTATAATGATAATTGTTAGCATTCAACTAGAAAATAAAAGGCCACCACAAGCATGTAGTCTTATCTTTTCCACGGTTGCTAAGGTTTTTTAAGATACTATTTGCTTATAACATATCAATTTGATTTTGAGTTTTCCAGGAGTTGCCACCGCATTTGCTGCCAGAGATATCCTTGGTAATGTGCTGAGTGGTCTGTCCATGCAATTCTCTCGGCCTTTCTCTATGGGAGATACAATCAAAGTTAGTTGAACTTGAAGTCTCTTGTGTTACCTACTTTTTGCTCTCTTCCTTTATCAAGTTTCCAAGAGCAAGCAAATCTATTAGCGATTCTCACTCATATTTTTTTTTCTCTCATGATTTAGTGTCCTCCTTGTCCACATTTTTTCAGGCTGGTTCTGTAGAAGGTCAAGTTGTTGGGATGGGACTCACGACAACATCTTTGTTGAATGCCGAAAAATTTCCAGTTTTGGTACCCAATTCACTGTTTTCGAGTCAGGTTAGTTTAATCTGTTTGACATTATTCATCTTCATATCACAGAAGCTTATGCTGACTACACTGACTTAATAGTCTGTCCATTAGATTATGTCATTTGTTTGAATCTTATTGCTAAACATCTTTTTATGGAAGGATATGAGAATGACCCTCAAGTATGCTAACATATACAGGTGATTGTGAATAAGTCACGGGCTAAGTGGCGAGCCATAGCATCCAAGATCCCACTGCAGATCGATGACTTGGATAAGATTCCTCTAATATCAAATGAAATCGAGGAAATGTTGAGGGTAAATGCAAAAGTTTATCTAGGGAAAGAAGCTCCCTATTGTTACTTATCACGAGTGGAAAAATCTTTCGCTGAACTTAGCATTGGGTGCAATCTCAATCGCATGGTACACTGTCTTTTTCTCTTTAGTCTCTGTATCATTTTGCTAGTGTTATTTGCCGGCAAATCCAGATACGGTCCTTTTTTACATACAATGGTTTGTATCAGGGAAAAGAGGAGCTATACACAACACAACAAGAGGTCCTTCTTGAGTCAGTTAAGATCATAAAGAAGCATGGTGCATCCCTGGGTTCCACCTGGGACAATTCTACATTTTGAATGATATATTGTTAGAGAGACAAGGAATACTAACCTGGAATCTATTTTGCAAGATGGATACAGAAATCTGTGTTTTTGGGAAATTACATAATGACTTTTTAAGTTTTCAAGAGGAAACATTTCATGTTGATTTTACTTTTTTTTGTAGCTTACCAGTTTTTGTTTGCGGTATAAATTAGGTAGGAATTAGAGGGTTCCAACAAATTCAAAAAAAAACCGTTCGTTATGTAAAGCAGGAGATTTGCTCTTTTGATGTTTTGCAGTGCATTATCAATGATTCAGCTTAATTAATAGAGCTCTGATCTCTTATCATGTGCTTTTTTCTAAACCAGGATTGCGTAAGCCATGTTATGGAAACACGTCATAGATATCGTTTTCTAAGCTATTTTTCAACGCAAGTAAACATTGGAGTACCAAAGTATTTTAGTAGAATAGAGAGTTTAGGGGGCATGATGAATAGCAAGGTTGCCTAGGCCTGCGGCGAACATCTTGTTGAATATACGGAGAGAATCATCGACTCTTCCGGCCTTAACGTATGCAGTGATCAGTGCTCTGAATGTGGCAACCCCGGGTGAGGTCATTTCCGCAAGTAAAGACTCTGCCTCCGAAGGCATCCCACGTTCGCAGAACCTGGCGATGATGTTGCTGTAGGAACCTCTCCTGATTCCCGGAGGCGACCTCTTAAAGACCTCCAGTGCCTCGCGAAACTCCCGGTGCTTGAAATACTCATTGACCGCTATGTTGATCGTCTCTGAATCAAAGATGCTTTCTTCTAACATGCCTTTAAAATATGCCCAGCCAAAACTTGTCTGACCATGCCTGAACAAAGCTTTCACAAGCTTATTGCCAGACAGTAATTCAACCTTACTAGGTAGGTATGCCATAGCTTTTTCTTCATCGTCGCCTTGCTCGAACCAGTAGTCCAGAAACGTGCAACTAACAAAGGCAATCCCGTCTGCATCGCACGCAGACTTAACTTGGCCAAAGAGTTGATGAGCCCTGTCGTGGTTACCCAGATCCAAGAAGCCGCGAATCAGAACGTTGTGGACCTTCCAATCCACGCCGCCGCCGACAGACGGGGCGAAACACACGGCTTCATCAATCCGCCCGGATTCGACCAGCCCTTGAACCAGCAGCCTATGCGTGTCGCTGTCGGGAGCAGAAAAGGCAGTGAAGTGGTGGTATAGTTGAAGGGCGTCGTCCACGTGGCCTTCATCACAGTGGGCTTTGATGATGATGTTGAAGGAGAGGGTGTTGGGGACTATTTTAGAATTGTTGAAAAAGTAGTGGAAGAGAGCCACAGCATCCTCGTACCGTTTGGCGCGGCACATGGCGTCCATGATTGCGTTGCAGGGGACAATGGCATCGGTGCAATATCTATCAAATACAGCGTATCGAGACATCTCGGCAGCGACGTCGAGAGTCGACAGCTCTATAAGTGCCGCGACTCTGTAACATAGAGAGATCGGACGGCTGTCAATATAGTGGACACCTTCGGGATCAAGCTTCTGAGTAAGTTTTGATGGGAGAGAGTAAGGATCTCTTCTTCCAAGTGGGTATGGCAGCGCAGAGGTTGTGATCTGATGGCTCCTAATTGGGCAACCCTTAGAGAGACGCAGGTTTTGGGTCCAAATGCGGCGGAGTAGAGACATGGCTTTCCAAACTCTAGGGTTCTCGAATTTCCCCTCCATTCTTACTTATAAACACCACTAGATTTTAACCGCACGACAAACTATTATCTTTAAAAAAATATTACTATTTGAATTTTTAATACATTTTCTTTAAAATTTACATATTTTGAGTTGAGTTTATTTAATAAATATTCAAATCGTATACTATCAATCCTAATTATATTAATAAATTTTATACTGATGTTACTAAAAAAATATTCCAATAAAGATTTAAATCATACTTAAATTAATAATATTTTAATTTATTATAAGTAGTATCGATTTAAATTCATTCGATCATGTAATTTAACCCGTTTGTGTTATATTAATTTTTAATATATTTAAATATTCATAAATTGTTATTAATTTTACATTTTATTGATTATAATATTTTAAATTTCTTAAAAGTTTGAAATTTACTAAGTCCAATAAAATTAAACAGTTCAAATTTTGAAAACTCAATTAAACCACGTACAAATATTAAATTTTGAAGTTTTTTTTTTTTTTTAACACAACAAGACTTTATTAATTTGAATCAAGAACATCGTTATTCAATACAGAGAAGAGATAATTAGGAACAGAGGAGAAGAAAGAAAAATTGGAAAAATTAAAACGTTGATTTTTTGCCATAAGATCTGCTGGAACATTGTTGGTTCTCGAAGTCCAAGTAAACTCCACTGCTTCAAATCTTGCTGCTAAACCCTTTAACTCATGAAGCCAATTAAGAAGATCAAATCGAACAAGGGAACCAGACAATAACCGAACGAGAGATTGATTGTCTCCTTCAAACACAACTTTAGAATAACCTCTTAACCACAAATGTTTCAGGGCACAAACAAGACTCTGACATTCAGCCTCTATAGCTGAGGAAACCTTAGAACCCGTAGCTTGAGTAGCCTCTTTGAAAACACCATCTTCGTCTCTAATGATCCAACCCATAGTAGCTCTTGTTTGACTATTAAGAAATCCTCCATCATAATTACATTTTACCCAATCAGTAGCAGGTCTACACCAACCACGACGATTGTCATTGATAAACCTCTGACTTCTTAAAGCAGATTGAACTCTGGCACATGTAGAGCTCTCCATATAATGCCATTCTTCTGCTTCTTGTCTTGCTTCTCTGAGATCTCTCTGCCAATTTGTACTCTTTCTTTCAAAAACCAAACGGTTTCTACTTCTCCAAATCTTCCAGAGGATCCAAAACGGTGAATGAGCGAGAAAATCATAGATCCCTTTATACTTATGGAAATTCAAAATATCTCTAAGTTTTGTCTCCAAAGTAACAAGAGGATTTGTTAAACTTGGAATGGGAATGTTGGAAGCTCTCCAAATCTGATCAGCGTGAGAACAAGTAAAAAAGAGGTGCTCAATGGTTTCCGTAGCAGAGTCACACCGTTTGCATAAACTTTCAGAAGCAATGTGACGTCTCTCTAATTCTTCTCCAGTAGGTAAAGCTCGAGATAACATACGCCACAAAAAATGTTTAAGTTTTGGGGCTGTGTGAGTTTTCCAAATGTCCTTCTTAATAGAGGGATCACCATGAGGAGGACGAACTCTCAAGACTGTGTCAGGAAAATGAGTAGCCAACCAATACCCAGACTTAACAGTGTAAATACCTTTCTCTGTATAATGCCAACCAAGATAATCATTATTCTGATAAGGACTAATCTTGATAGAGAGGATAGTAGGGACATCATCAGGATGAACTAACTCTCTTAATAATCTTTCATTCCAACCAGATTTATCAGGGAGAAAAAACTGATAGAGAGGATGGTGAAAGCCATTGTTAGAATCAAGTCTCCGAGGAGGACGAGGAGGATGAAGAGGTAGCCAAGGGTCCAACCAAGTTTGAATCACATTACCCTCACCAACAGTAAAACTTAAACCAGCTTTTAAGAGAGTCTGACCATGAAGAATAGATTGCCAAGCAAAAGAAGGTTTAGAACCCTTAGACGCATTGAGAATGTTAGACCGAGAAAAATACCTTCCTCGAAGAGTGCGAGCCATTAAACACTCAGGATGTTGGAGAATTCTCCAAACCTGTTTCGCAAGCAAAGCATCATTAAACTTTTCTATATCTCTAAATCCAAGCCCGCCTTCCTTTTTCAAAAATTTCATCCGATTCCAAGCAACCCAATGAACAGAATGCCCCTGGTCTTGAGTGTTCCACCAATAATTAGCCATTATACGCTCAACATCCTGACAAATACTCTTCGGAAGTTTAAAACAATTCATAGTATAGACCGGCATTGCAAGAGCAATCGATTTTAACAGAATTTCCTTTCCACCATGAGACAGAAATTTGTTACTCCAACCTTTAGTTTTCTGTCGCACTTTCTCCACAATAAACTGAAACAGATCCACCTTCTTTCTTCCAAATTGTTCAGGCAATCCTAGATACTTACTGCATCCTCCATCATTGAAAATCTGAAGATATCTTCTTAACTGAGTTCTTGTTGAAACAGAAACTTTTTTACCAAAAGTAAGTGCAGATTTTCTAGTATTAACACGCTGTCCAGAAGCTTTCTCATACTGAAATAAAATACTTGAAATCGCAGAACAAGAACTCATATTGGGTTGACAAAAAAAGAGGGAATCATCCGCAAACAACAAATGACTTATAGAAGGACTGCCATTACTTATCTTGATTCCTTTAATCAAACCATTAGCCTCAGCTTTTTTCAACATATGGCTTAAAACTTCAGCGCAAAGAATAAATAAATAGGGAGATAACGGGTCACCTTGACGAATTCCCCTTTCAGGTTAAATATAACCCTTCGGAGCACCATTAATATTCACCGAGAAAGAAGCAGTTCTAACACAAGTCATGATCCACTCAACCCATTTAGCATCAAAACCAAATCTGAACATAGTTTCTTGAAGGAAATCCCATTCGAGACGATCATAAGCTTTAGTGATATCAGTCTTGATAGCCATAAAGGAATTTGCACATCTTTTCTTCACCTTTAGAGCATGAAGAAGCTCATGAGCAATAATAACATTATCAGTGATGACTCGACCCGGGATAAAAGCAGCCTGTTCTTCAGAGATGATACTAGACAGATGAGTTTTTAACCTCTCCACCAAAATTTTGGAAATAATCTTATAACTGACATTACAGAGAGCAATTGGACGGAAATCACTCAGATGTCTGGCACCAACAATTTTAGGAATCAAACAAATATTAGTATGATTCATAGATCTATCAAATTGACCATCCTCGAAAAAACCCCTCACAGCCACAATGAGATCATCTTTGATATCATCCCAGTAAGTCTGATAAAAAGCTCCTGTAAAGCCATATGGACCAGGAGCTTTAGTTGCACCAATGGAGAAACCAGCCCTTTTAATTTCATCTTCTGAAACCCTTTTATTAAGATCCGAGTTAATACCAGGGGAGACACGATGTTGAAACTCATTGAAAACATGAAAATGATTGTTCTGTGGGCTTAACTCAGATTTATAAAGAGAAGTGAAATAATCCTGAGCAACATTACCCATCTGAGTATCTCCACGATGCTCATTACCCACATCATCAATAATGGAAAACATCTTCTTACGGCCCAATCTACTCTTAGCTGAAGCAAAGAAAAACTTAGTGTTACGGTCTCCTTTTGACATCCAATCTTTGCGACTCTTCAATCTCCAGAACTCTTCTTCATCAGCATAAGCACGACGAAGTTTGTTTCGCAATTGAAATTCTCCTTTTGAAGTTTATAAGTGAAATTTCCTTATTTATTCGAATTTGAATTCATTTTTATTTTATTTAGAATAAGATTCTGATTCATTCTCTAAATATGTTAGCCAGTGGGACAGTTTATACATATTTTTGGTTATAGAATCCAACCAACATAAGGTGGTTCGTCGGAGATGCAATGACCAACGATGGTGGCTTTTGATGATAAAAATTCTTAACCACTAGTTGATATTTTTTTCGAATTTCAATGTTTTTTTAAAAAATGATAAAAGTAAAAGAATTGAAGAAGAAGAGCGTTCAAAATTAATTATTTTAAAAAAGAAAAAGTAAAATACGGCGTAGTTATAGTTAAAGAAGAGAAGAAAAAATTTCATGTGTATTACAGTATTAGCCTTCGGATTAATATCATTTATCTGCAAATATTTATATCTGCATCCAGTTAACCAGATATGAAAAGTAAAATTACGGATGTGGCGGATACAAATACAAAGATTTAAAACAGATTCTTGTAATTTTTTAAACCGAATATTCGGTATTTTTATATTGATTTTTGATATGTATATTTTTATGATGTCTCCAAATATTTGCGGATAATCGAATTGTTCATATAAATACTCTATATTAGTGAGAAAATCTCTTTATTTACTCAGTTAATAAAAAAGACAGCAACATATGAAGTTTCTCTGTTCTCTAAAAGATTTTTAGAGAGAAAGCGTTTTTCCGTTTCAATATGTTGTTGTAATGAGTAGGAGATGTCAAAACGTGATAAAATTTAGGTTCGTTAAAAGATTTCTCGTCCTGCATCATCGGCTTCTTCAGCGGGGTGGTTGAGTTGGAGATCACAGTTTATGCGAATTATCGATTAAAACTGTTAATTTTCAATTTAGTTTTTATTTTTGGAGTTTTGAGATTTGCAGGAACCAATTCAAAGATCGCGAATTGAGTTGAAGAAACGAAGAGGTTTCCACTGCTTATTTACAGTCCCTTAAGCTGTTCACTTTCTAAACGAAAAGATTTCCACTGCTGATTTGTTGTTGTTGGTGAAAAAACACATGAATCTGTGGTTGATTTCTTAATCGTAGAGGACTCTTTCACCGGAATCAGGCTGGAACGACGAAGGTTGCTCTCGTCGGAATTGTTATTGGAATGATTTTCCCTTGAATTATACATTGATGTACACGACTTTAAATAGCCAAAGAGGTTACAAGTAGTTCCACATTATATGGGATATAAAAAACAATATATACGAGAATAACTAGAGATTGTAACAGAATATGAATATATTCTATCACCCTAGCATCGGGTGCCCTGATGGTTAAGTTGTCTCTAAACTCATTAAATAAAGACGTTGGAAGACCCTTGGTAAAAAATATCTGCATATTGAAGTGAAGATGGCACATGAATGACTTTAACCTCTCCTATAGCAACCTTTTCTCGAACAAAGTGGATGTCAAGTTCAATATGTTTGGTTCGTTGATGTTGAACTGGATTGGAAGCCAAATATACTGAACTTATGTTGTCACAGTAAACCATTGAAGCCTTTACTACAATGAGTTGAAGTTCACGCAGCAAATTTAGTAACCAAGTGAGTTCAGCAACTGCATTTGCAACTCCTTTGTACTCAGCCTCTGAACTTGATCTTGAGACTGTAGGCTGGCGTTTTGCTGACCAAAAAACCAAGTTTTGACCAAAGAAGACACAATACCCGGAAGTAGAACGCTGAGTGTCTGGACATCCACCCCAGTCCGTGTCGGAGTACGCAGTTAGATTATTCACATCCGAGTAAGCTGTAAGAGTGTTGATACTGTCGCGATATAATTGCAGGCCATGAGCTTTTGTGCCTTGTAAGTATCTGATGATTCTCTTGAGAACATTCATATGCGGTATTCTTGGATCATGCATATACAAGCATATTTGATGAACTGCATATGCTATATCGGGACGAGTGAATGTTAAATACTGCAGAGCTCCAGCTATACGTTGATAAGTAGTCGGATCAGGGACTGGTTCACCTTTTGTTGTAGAAAGTTTGGACTTGAAGAAGAAATAGAAGAAGAAGAGATGAAGCGGAAGCGAAGAGAAAAAATCAGAAGCGAGTAGGCTCTGCTACATGTTATTGGAATGATTTTCTCTTGAATTATACATTGATGTACATGACTTTAAATAGCCAAAGAGGTTACAAGTAGTTCCACATGCTTGAGAGTATTCTCACTTAGACACGTGTTTTAGTTGAATCCAGTTTGTAACAGGGTGAAAGGCAAATTTCAACCTCGACAATTTTAAAAGTGTATTTTCATACCTCAATTTTGTTAACGTGTGAATTTTAACCTAAACTAAATATTTTTTTTTGAAAAACAACATGAACTATCAAATTTATGCAAAAACATCATTGACCGGGATTATGTTGGTCAACTACGATGAGTCAGATACTATGTAGGCAGATTTTGCTGAATCATATGTCACATGTACAAATTTTGCTGAGTCATCTGCCATGTGTCAAAACTGGAAAAAAAAATTTTTTGAAAAAAAAAACTTAACTGAAAACAACTAATTCAAAATTCTTTGAAAATAATTACCTAAACGAAATACGTTTGGACAAAAATAATCAGTTTGTTCATAAATTACGATTCACACTAAATAGATGCTGAATACTATTTTATTGTTTAAACAAATGAATAGCAAATATAAGAATTCGAAGCACAATGAAACAACCTATAAATTCTTGACGAGTTTCTAAAGTTGATTCATTTTGTCTTGTGGTTATTGTTGAATAACTTATATGTTCTTAGTTTTGTGTTTACAAATATTAAAAAGGTAAAACAGAAAATCTCATTTGCATTATTCAATTATGCAACAAATATTAAAATTAATTGAAATTTCTCTTTTTGTACAATGTTAAAACAACATATTCGTTTAAAATTTAATTACAAAATTTTAAATTAATACATTAAATAATATTTTACACATGGCAGGTGACTCAACCAAATTTATACATGTGGCATATGATTAAGTAAAATATGCATACGTGGCATCTAACTCATCGTAGTTGACCAATATAATCTCGGTCAATATTGATTTTTGCACATATTCGATAATTTATGTAATTTTATTCAAAACAATATTTAGGTTAGGTTAGAATTTACACATTATAAAAATTGTAGTATATAAATACACTTTTAAAATTATTCACGTTGAAATTTACCCTTTACCCGTTTGTAACACGTGGTTCTGTGAAGTCGATGCTTTGTTGGGCCTTTTATTTAGCCCCGTTAGTTGTATTTTTAATAAAATCTACCTTGGATTGTTCAAAACAAAAGAGAAAAAAAAATTCTACAAGGGTTCGCTATATGTTGGCCGGCATGTCTCTCCGCTGCCGCTTTTACCGCAGTTTCTCCTCCGCGGTCTCATACCGCTACCCCATTCCGAGAGATCTTCTCACCGGCTCAGCCCCACGGTCGGACTTGGTGTCCAACGCCGATCGCCGTCCGCTGCAGCTATACTGGACTGTCGAGCAACTAATTTACCAGAGAGACCTGGACACGGCGGCAGAGTATGCGCGCTTGGCATATAGCAAAAAGAAGTGCGACTCAACCGTTAGAACCTGCGAAAGAATCATCAGTGCCATGTGCGAGGCGAAAAGATACAGAGAGGCCTTGGATCTGTTCCATCACTTTTACAACGAGTTGGAGATAAGGTCCCCTTTCACTTCTCCAGGCCACATCAGTAAAGCCCTGTGTGAGCTAGGTCGCGTGGATGACGCTCTTGCATTGTTCCGGGCCACGTCGTATGCATTTCGCACCAGCTCCTGTCACTTGACCAAAGCGTTGGTATGCGCCGAGAGGTTCGACGAAGCACTCTGTTTGGTGAGGGAAAGCCCAGTGCCGCTGGCTTGCAGCTACCTGATCCGCGGATTCTTGAATCTAGGGAATGTCGAGATGGCGAATCAGCTCTTGGAAGAGTTTGAGTCCAAGGGTTTTAGACACTCGGAAAAAGCGTTGTTGAGGGTGGCCTTCATTGAATACTGGTTGAAGCAAGGGAAAGAAGAGGAAGCTATGCGGTGGTATCAGTCTCTGTTCTGTAACGACAAGTTCCCAGTCTATGGGGACACCGTAAACGCACTCCTGCAAGTTCTCCTAAGGTGCGGTAAGAAAACAGAAGCTTGGGAATTATTCTACCGGATCCTAGATAGTGTCGGCCAGGTTCCAACCGCAACCGCAGTGGATTATTTGGAGAGAATAATTGAGTTTCCCACCAGGATGGATTCAGGAACCATTGATATAATGGTGAGAGAGTGTTTCGAGGAAGGTCGTTTCAGGGAGGGGATCGAGACATTCTACAAGGTGAAAGCAAAATTGGGGTCTTTGAAACCTCTAGATTACAGCAATGTTATTACAAAGTGCTGCGAGCAGGGGATGTTGTCGGAGGCAGAGTGTCTCGTGGCTGAATTGTCGTCCGATAGGAATTTGTCCGTCCATTTCTCCACATACAGAGCAATGATGGATGTATATGTCAAGGCGGGAAGAGTGGATGATGCTCTTCAAATGGCCAACGATATAGTCCATGTACACTTAAATTTTCTTGCTTCGTGGATGCGCCACTAGGCCTTTCAACCTCTTTTTGTTTTCTTTTCTCGCATGATTTCGTTAATTAGGAAATCTGGTGTTTTCTTTTCGATTAATGGCTTTTAAAATAAAAAAATAAAAAATAAAAAATGGTTATATACTTATTTTATCCAGCTTTTTAAACACTGCTAATAAGAAACATTCTGTTAGTAAGCACACAATTTTAAAGCTTGTGAAATACACATCCCTAGTGTTTTGAACTTGCAAGCTTCTTGTGTAGAGCTTTGGTTCCGCCTGAGCGTATCTAGAGTTACCTAAGACCGTCTCCAATGCTGAACTCTTCAATGGGATGCTTAACAATATTAAAACTAAAATATTTTACATCATTCAACATTTAAAAGATTTTCATCTTTTGCTCCTCCAATGGTAATACTTCATTAGAGGTCCTTACAAACAAATATTTTTGAGAGAAAAAAAAGGTTCTTTCAACAAACAAAAAAATGGAAGGTTGGATCCTCTCGTGGATCCTCATGTGTTGGATCACACATGGTGAAAACCTCTTTTTGTTGGAATGCAGCATTATCATCGAAGTTCAATTTGGCATCAGCAGCCACTTGTAGAATTCTACTCAATTTCACCTCAATTATGAAACTCTACTCAATTTCAATAACAAAACGCAACTCAATTGCACAGAAGAAACGAAATGCAACTCAATTTCAAATGCTTTCACAGAAATCATGAAACTTTTACTCAACTTCAGTTTCAAAAATAACTCAAGAACAATGGACAATGCTCACCACCAAAATATCAAACGTTAGAAAATAATGTCCATTAGAAGAAAATTGAACTGATCCGGCATTAGAAGAAAACTTACGAAACTGTCTTCAAGCTTGAAAGGAACCCAAGAACCACGACCACCGAATCGGGTCACCGCCTCCTGAACGGGCCCGAGCGGAGGAGAAGTATCGATTTCACCGACGAGATGATGATCACGACGGCCAAGACTCGACTCGACGAAGAAAATGATGATTACGCCGGCATGAAGCCATGAACAACAGAATCGACAAAGAAGATGATGAGAAGAGAGATCGGATTATTGCGAGAGAGAAGATTGAAATCGAGAGTTTTTCTCGAATGAGAATGAGAGAAGGAGAGACAAATTTTTTTATTTATTTTTACTAAACAGTGACGAACCAATAAGCCTTGGCCATGTCATCCTAAGGATCGGTTACTAAACTGCTTATTTATGAACTCCCCTTAAGCTAATAATTTGTTTTGATTTAAATTAAATCAGTTAATACACATGAACTTCTCTTTGATCTCCCCTTTGGAGATGCCCTTAGATACTCCCAGTACAAGCTAAGAGTTATTTACTCATTACACACCGTATGAATTCAAGGAGTAGTTTAAAAAGGTTACTTATTCAGTATCCATCAGATTAGACAAACTGGTAATGGAAATATGCATCGCCACATAGTTAACGAACTTTTTCTGTTCTTTATCTGCTAAAGGTTGATGCGTTTCCAATGATCCGTGATGTTTGGGATGTGCTCTGTATTTCTTTTTGTAGCCTCTATACTGCAGAGGAAGTTGATGAATGTAGCCTACACACGCTTGCTTGGATCAAAGAAAGTAACCAGCGTTCTTTGGAATTCATAATTCTGTCATGGACATAATTATATATATGCTCCCACCTAATTCTGTGAGTCATCATTATCATTATTCACTGATGAAATGTAACAGAAGCAAGCGGCTATCCCTACCTCGTATTCATCGTATCCTTGCATAAATTCGTAACGGGTGAACAAACATTGCCTTTAATCTTTTGGCATGCTTATAGATTCTTTAATCGTAAGTTCGTATACATTCTCATCATACACTGAAAATGTTATCTAGAAAGTGAATGAAAGCCGTACATGTTAATAGCCAGATTATGAACATCTGTTGTTTTTCTCACATCCTAACCTTTGTTTCACTTTCAAAGGTTAGTTCTCTCATTCTTTATGTCTCTCTCTTTGATTCACTCTTTGTTTTAGTTCTTGTTTAGAGAGAAAACATAAGAACACAAGTTTCTACATTTCATTAAACTTGGATTATCTTACAACATCTCACACACAAACACACACACACACACACGTTACTTTATACTGTATTTGTTTCTTACCACACACACACTTTTAGACCTATAGACTTAACGACTCCCACATACACCTTACTTTTAGATATAGATGATTTACAAACAACTAACAACTCTCTTGGTTAGGCATGAACCAAGCTAGTGACTCATTGCTTCTTGACTTAGTTTGTTGTGACTAAAAGTCACAAGTCACAACACAATTTTCTTCTTCTTGTCTTGTCCTTAGACTCATTGCTTCTTGACTTAGTTTTTTTTTTGTCAACCTTGACTTAGTTTGTTTTGTTGTGACTTTACACAATTTTCTTCTTGTCTCGTCCTTAGTCTCTTGCTTCTTTCTTCTTCTTATTTTCGATTCCACACTTTAGCTGGACCACCGGAGACACCTTCAATTTGGGCCTAATTAAACTTAATGGCCCATTACAAAACCACACAACCTTATGTCCTCTTTTGTTTGACCTTTGTCCTCTTGTTGACTCCGCTTGAGTTCATTGGTTAAATCCCCAATTTCAAAGTTGGGGATTATGAATCCCATCGCTTCCTCTTCCCTGTGCGAATCCATTTGCGACATAGACACAGCTCACTGGTAAGCTTGCCTTCTTCATCATGAGTCCAACCTTTATTTTGCGAATCTATTTGTCATCTCTTAACTGATTTTCTTCGCCCTCCTCACGTTTTCATCAAATTTCTTCTCCACGCATCGACTGTCTCTGCGACCATTTCCAGCTCCCTCTCTTTTAGGTAAGCTTCTCTCCTCCTTTACTTGATGTCCACTTTGATCACCAGCTTTGCTTCACCTCTCTTTTAGATGAGCTTTTCCTCTTGTTCAATTGATTTCTTTCCAGGAATCACTTCCGCTTCTTGTGTCTTCTTGGCTGTCCTTGCAACCGACTTTAGCTCCCTTGCTCTTAGGTGAGCTTCATCTTCAGTTTATGCCCTCTAGTTCATTAAATCATCAATAGCATTGGACCTTTTGACTCTTGCACCATCACCTCGGCCTTCTAACTGTAGTCTATTTGGTTTCTCTTTCTCCACCTCAACAAGCATCTTCACCGGGATGCATCAAATAAGAACAGATATCTCCTTTCACATCCTCTCCACACCCTTGTTTCCATTGCTATTTTTCAGAATCCTTGAGTACACCTGAATCCCTCCTTCTCTCAAAGGTATGGCTGGTGAAGAGTTTGTGAAGCTTTCCTTCATTTCTTCTTCATCTTGCAGTGCTCACTTCTCAGCTTAGCTCTTCCTTTTTCAGTCTTACCCTTCTCTTTCTTGTGCAGGCTTTCACTTCTCTTGCTTTGAGCTCAGGTCCACTCTTAGAGGTCAGTCACTTCAACCTCTTTCTTCCTCTGTTTCACCATTATGCATCATAGTAGCCTCTCTCAGATTTCGTTCGCTCCAGCCGGTGACGGAGTTGCCATGATTCTCATCGCAGGAGAAGATTGACCGCTGTATAGCTGCGACCATTGCTGAGAGGATGATCATCATGACTGGCTTCTCAAAGGATCTTCTTCCTTCTTCATCATCCAGCTTGGAGGTAATCACTTCCATGGACTCTTTCTTTACCATCTCCTCCTTTCTTTTTCTTGTTCTTCAGACTCTTGGGTTAGTTCTCTCGTTCTTTTATGTCTCTCTCTTTGATTCACTCTATGTGTTAGTTCTTGTAGAGAGTAAACATACGAACATACGTTTCTACATTTCATTAAACTTGGATTATCTTACAACATCTCACACACACGTTACTTATATTGGTTTCTTACCCCACACACACTTTTGGACCTATAGACTTAACTACTCCCACATACACCTTACTTCTAGATAGATGATTTACAAAAAAATTAACAACTCTCTTAGTTAGGTTTTAACCAAACTAGTGACTCATTGCTTCTTTGACTTAGTTTGTTTTGTTGTGACTTTACACAATTTTGTTTTTGTCTTGTCCTTAGTATGTTGCTTCTTTCTTCTTCTTATTGTCGATTCCACAATTTAGATGGACCACCAGAGACACCTTCACTTGTTGACCTTGAGTTGAAGCTCGTGTCAGTTCTTCATCTTCTTCTCACAAAGCTTTCTTCTTGGTGCAGGATTTTAATCAAGAAGTCAAATCCCAACAACATCTTTGATCTGATGATCTTGAGGACCGACTGGTAAGTCTAATGCATATTGTTACGGCAGAATCACAAGAGTTGTCAGCAGCAGCAAAGGAGATGACCTCGGAAGCTGACCCTCTAAACCCCATAATAACTGGTCTTGATACAGTGTTCCTTAAATCATGAAAGCCAAGGCACAAAAAAAAACAGGGGTTAACATAAACATGTAAAGAGAAAGAAGACTGGCGAAAAATCCATACATGTTCTGCCTGAACCAGCACCATGAGACGACGGCTTGTAACACTACTCTGGATGGGCACAATAGATTTTGTAAAAGGCATATAAATATATAAAATCCAGGTCTATACTCCTCCTCCTATTATATAAAAGGCATATAGCCCAGATCTATACTCCTCCTACTGTTTCGTTGTTGTCTACTTGGTTTCAGGTTTTTCAGCCTTGATCTTGTTTGTTGTTAGGTGAGTAGGTAAGCTCTTGTCCTTTTTGTCTCCCAGCTGGTTCTACTTTGTAATCGGTGTTTGTTTAATGGAAAGGTTTTTTTAAAAAAAAAAAAAAAAAAATAGTGGTTTGACAAGCTGGTGGAGAAACGAATACAAGAGCACAAGAAAAATAAATCAGATTCGTACACACCACAAAGTAGGATAGGAGATTATAGTAACAGTTTCTATATATAAATATAATAATTCAAGAGGTAAAGATGAAACATCGACCAACTACAGAAACTACTAATAACGCCTTTGATAAGTTTATTATCGGGCGCCGCCGCAAGAGGTAAGTTACAATTTTTTGCATTATTAAGGGCCTGTAAAAAGAGGAAATTATAAACTCTCGAGCCCAAGATGTTAAATTCTATTATTTACAACCCCAAAGAAAAACAGTAATATTTAAAATTCATCATTTACTCACTCACTCATTAGAGAAAGAAAGAGTGAGTGCACATTTGTAAAATTCAGTCCTCTCTCCTCGGACCGGGGGGGGGGGGAATTCCCTCTCCTTAAAAAACGTGAGGGTTTTGTTTATTAATAAATAGTACAGATTCGCACAGCAAAACGTCTCTCTCCTCTCTCTTTTGGGATCCACGTCAGTCCGCCATTTTTGTTTTATTTCTTCTTCTTCTTCTTCTTCTTCTTATGGCATTCATCATTCATTATCAATTATACAAATCAGGTTGACATTAAATAATAATAATACTCTGCATAATAAATATATGTATATTCCTTCCTATATTCGACTATGTATGTAGTTAGTTACATTAATACTACAGTATTTATTTATACTCTCACTCGAATAACTAACTACTCACATGACTTTACTTGGGTCGGAAGAAACTTTATTTAATTAAACACTCATCTTTATATCATAAAACTCTAACTATCTATCTAATCTTTTAGACATCAAAAAATCATTATAATCTTCTAAATACATTTTATTTAAAGTTTTAGTGACCATTTCTTTTTTTGTTTCAATGTTACCTCTTCATTTATTTTGTCAGTTATCGTACCAAGTTGTTGTAAACCAAAAATATCAATCTTTTATTTGTAATACGTTTGAGTTCATTTACAAGAGTGGTGGAGGAGAATGCTTTAAAACTCCAAAACTGAAGGACGGACACGTTGATCGAGCCATATAATAATATATATATTAAAACAACAAAATCAAGATTAATCAAATCAAATCAAAGTCAGTATAAGATACATTTACTTTTGCCTTGTAAAAATGGCAGAAGAGACAAACAAAAAAATTTGTTTTCTTTTTGCAGAGATAAAGACGTACGTTCAAGAAAAGTTTATTTTTTTCCCCGATAATTAATTAACAAGAAAGGGATCCAAAGGTTAAACGAAAAATACAAACTTAAAAATTTGAGACCTTTTGGTTCCTTCCTTTACCGGGACTTTTGAGAAATATATACCCATCATATATCTCTATTTATCTAGATAATAACTTCTCATAAAAATATCCCAATTATTTTCTATTTTGATAAATAAATAAATAAGATACTAAAGTAGTCATGCATGTGGGGACTACTACTAATGCTGGCGTCATTTAGATGTAATTAACATGCAAGGGATAATAATGCGATAGAGGAGAAAAGGTTCTTATTAATATAGTTAGTTGAGTTTTATATTAATATATAAAGGATACTTATAAAATTTGGCCTCTATTTCCTATATATAGTAGTACTATATGAGCTTTATTTTAAGTAATTATTACTCTTGGGGCCTGTTGAGGATCGGATTTGGTTGATAATTGCATGGTCGATTAAACAAAACTAGTAGCACATACATATATATATATAGCCTATAGCTAGGACCGATACGAGGATCGAAGAGCACGTCCCAGTTCCCAAAAGAGAGACTCGATCGTGGTGATTCTCCGGAGGACAATGTTTGTTTTGGCCAACGCGAAATGAAAAGAAAAATTATCAAAATCCACCACCATCGATTGGGAATATATATGTATATCCTGTGATCGGCCGGATCACATAACATAACTTGCTCAACCAATGTCATTCACGACCAAAATATTCAACTCGATCGACCTGCTTTTTATTAATTGATCCAGCAGTGATAATATTATATTACTAAGGAACATATATCCTGTGATATATTGTACGTGTTTTCTGTCAATTTTTTTTTTTGTTTGACCACGTCGTTCTATACTATTTTAATTTTGTTTGATCTTTACAAATAATTAAATAAAACCATCCCTGCATGCATGCATGCATGAACTATACTACTGTGTATCACTATAAGCTATAATTAATTATGGCGAGGGCAAGATACTAATTTGTTTGGTTACACATTAATTAAATACATCGATCACATATCTTTTTTGTTTCGGTAACTAGCTAGAATCTATATATATAAAGCCATTGATTGCTAGAGAGTTGCGTTTTGCGTTTTGTCGTACAACTTTAAGGCAAAGAGAGACCCGAGCGAGCTTACATTTCTCTATCCTTTTCTCGGATTTTTGGTCTGATAGCTGACACAAGGTGGTCAGAGGGCACGCGTTCGAAAGTCATTGTGTCACACACAGGAGGAGAGGTACGTATATATATATATATATATATATATAACTTTTGTTTTTAGCATTTCGATGGAGCAAGCATAAAGAGATATATGGGAAACACAAGATAAAAACAACAACAACAACGACAATTCTGCCTTGTGCTTTCGTTAAACCCATTTTGTCCCATCATGTACAAGGAAGGATGATGCGTGGAAACTATATACATACATATGTTATTTTATTATTATTATTTTGTTATAATTGCTTTTTCTTTTCTCTTCTCACGGCACTAACTATACATTCTTATAATTTGAAACACATAACGTTTTTATAGGATTTAACAATAGTACATTACGTGTGAGAATTATAATTTTTATAAAAATAGTGCTTATCTTTACGTCTCGGCTTATTATAGCAAATGGCAAACAACAATATGTATATATATATATATATACATATTATGATAACTAATTTTTTTGATTTTACATTTAACCAATGCAAAAATGACTTAACTGAAGACAACTTTGCTTTTCTAAGGGGGGTTATTGGATATTGATTTTGATGGATTTGGAAATCCAAACAAAAGTTCTATGTTATTCAATCATTGATTTTAAAATAACTATCAAAATCATGTCTTATTGGTTGTATGATTTATAAATACTAGTTAAAATCCTATGTTATTCGTTTAGTGATTTGTTTTTGGATTTTAAAATCCGCAGTATGTTTTAAATGGATTTGAAAGGATTTGATAGTGTAAAATAGAAGGATTCAAATCCAAAGATAAAACATGTTATTTCAAAATCCATGTATTTTGATTTCAAAAATAATAAGGATTCACAAATTCTAGGTGGATTTACAAATTCGTAAACCAATAACCCCTCCTAAAACAAAAAACTCAATACTTTCCATCACGAAATAAAATGGTTACATATCGAAGTATTGTGTTTTTACTAGCTAGCATTTCCTTTAACGTTAAATAGGTGTACATGTCATGTGTGTGTTTTGCAGTAATGAGTGTTTTTTTTATATTCTTTTTTTTTTGTGAAACCTGAGTAGGCTATAGTTTGGGGATAAAAGGTATTAAAAATACAAAAGGTCAGTTTTTTCGTTTTTTTTTTTTGAAGACATTTTAAATATAATTTTTTTTGTATTATTCTACTCACATGTTTGTTTTAAAGCCAAAATTCATTTAATACGAGACTCTACTATTTTCTTTACATATTCAGAAAGAAAGAAAGAAAGAAAGAGAGAGACTTAGAGAGAGAGAGAGTGAGAGAGGAAGAGGAGAGCGAGAGAGAAGATTAGAGGAAGAGGAGAGCAAGAGAGAAGATGAACATCCTTAATGTAAGTTTAGTTTTCTCTTTGGATTTTTAATTTAGGTTGTTCCAAACGTATATACAATCTCTCTTTCTTTTTCATTTCTTTAGAAAAATCGTTGTCAAGTTTGGGTTTTTAGAGATCTGAGCAAAACAAGACAGTTTTGGGTACTTTCTAGATTTCAACGTTTTCGTTTTTTCTCTTTTGAAAAATCGTTGTTAAGTTAGGGTTTTTATGAAATCTGAGAGAAAAATACAGTTTTTGGTACTTTTTAGATTTCAATGTTTTTGTGTTTTCTTTTGTAAAAATCGTTGTTAAGTTAGGGTTTTTAAGACATATCTGTGAGAAAAAAACAGTTTTGGGTGTTCTTTAGATTTCAATGTTTTTGTGTTTTCTTTTGAAAAAATCGTTGGTAAGTTAGGGTTTTTTAGAAATCTGAGAAGAAATAAAACTGTTTTGGGTTTTGTAGTAGATCTTTTGAAAAGTTTTTAGATGTTGGAAAAATCAGGTAACATATATAGGTTTTGTAGTACATCTTTTGAAAAACCATTCTTAACTTACTGAGATATCACATCACTCACACATTCAAAATTGGTTTTGTGCCGTAGACGTTGATTTTTTTTTTTTTTTTTTTAAATGGCCTTTCTTGGATCAAAAAGTAGGGGACTTTCTATCTGTGGAAGAAACGTTTTTGGGTACTTTATTATGCCATTTTTACAGATTTCAAATGTTCAAAGGTTTGAGGTATTCTTCTGATAAAACCATTTTCTTGGAGTTGAATAATGGAGTTTTAGATATCTAGAGAGAAGTAGTTGATTTTTTTGTTATGCTAATTTTTTTTTCATTTCAAATATTTGGAAATGTTTCTTAACTAGTATTTTTGTTTTTGATTTATTCATTGTAGGTGATGAAAAGACATGGTTTTGGTATTGAAAGAACTTCCTAAGTATGATATTTATTTTGCGTTGGGTAAATTATGCAAGGAATTGTTACTAATCTAACTGTCAAATAAAGTTCTTAATTTTTTTCTTTTGTTTTTTGGTTACGTTCTATTTTATTTACGTTAAAAACATTTTCTATCAATCAATAATTAATATATAGCCCATTAAATAGAGTAAGCCCAATATACTTTGTTTCCACACTAAGCCCACTATAGTAAACGGATTACAAACTGATTTTTGAAGGGTTTTTTTTTTCTCTTTTCAGGTGTATAGATCTTTCACGAGGCGTTCCTTCTCTAGTCCATTCACCAATGGTCAAGCAATTTTGGATGGAGTTCCTGCAACCATTCCTCAGCTCAGCCTACTGAAGAAACGCATGGATTATTGTTTTCATAGGGGGGATCTTTTTGCAGTTAAGTTGATCCATGGCAACGTCGTGAAGCTCGGACTTGAACACGAGGAGTTCACCATCCGTAAGTTAATGGACTTTTACATAAAGGTTGCTGAGCAGCCAATGAAAGCGCATGTTGTTTTTCACCGCCTGCTATGTGCTTACCCGCCAGAGGTGAGCAATTAACTTGACACTCTTTATCATCATCATATTAATTTGATTATCTCTCTATCATCATCATATCATAATAACACTCTGAACTCTTGATATATCTTATCTCTTGCAGAAGCAGTTGCTGATCCAGTGTCACTGGTACTTCGATTATGCTTATGAGATTGGTGGATTACGCGTGGTGCAGATGATTCATGCAAAGGTTATCCTTCTCGGATTTGAGAGTACGGACAGACACGTCGGCATGCTCATGAGTTTGTATACAAGAGTGGCCAATTTTCCTGAGCTTGCATGTCACATCTTCTCAAGCCTCACACGTCCAGGCTATTGTGCGTGGAGGAATTTGATCTAGGCATATGCTGCTTACGATCCAGCGAAGGCCATTGCTGCTTTTGGCGAGATGGAGAAGACACATATCAAGCCCACACATGGCTCATTCCGAGCCCTACTCCACGCTCACGCTCAAGCTGATACAGAGATAAATGATGCTCTCGAGGTGTTGGTAAAGATGAAGACTGTCTACAAGTTGGTCCCTGATGTAACACATATTGGATGCTTGATGGACAAATTAGTCAAGAGTGGCGACATCGGGGCAGCCATCAAAATAGCTTCTGAGATCCCATTCCCAATCTCAAACCATATGTGTGGGATGGTATTTGGGGAGTGTGCGAAATCACTGATTCCTGACTTCGAATCGGTTAACAAAATGATCGACGTTCTTGTTGCCAAAGGTGGGAATTATGTTGTGGATTATCCGGTGTACAGTCGTCTAAGTGAGAAAGGGGTGAAGTTTCCACCGTGTGTGAAGTGCGGCCCAGAAAAGCGCCGGGAAGACCAGCCAGATCGCCTCTCCGCGTGGAGTCGTATTGAGTGTTGAAGTTTTTGAAACTCTGTTATTGATGTCTAGTTACTGTTGGAGTCTAGTTTTGGTTGTTGTTGGGTTGATGTTTACTTTTGGTCTCTCCACTGCAACTGTTGTTTGTGCTTTCTTTCCTTTTCTATTGCAAATCAGAGAGAATGAGACCGATGTGCCTCTTGCAAAACATTCTGGTCTCTATCCCACTGATGCAGAAGTAACTAGTTTAAGGAGAAATTTGTTAACATCAATTTGGAAATTACACGAGGATGCAGTTGAGTTTTCCTCTCTCTCTCTCTATCTCTTTTTTTCTGTTGCATCATCAGAAGAGGAGAGGGGAATCTCTGATCAGAAAAAGTGAGAGAGAGAGAGAACCAATGGCAGAACTTGTTGAGGCTGATAACGCAGAGGTGTTTGTCTGTGCAGGTACAAACATGTTGAAGCTTTGAAAACGGCTCTTGAAGGAGGATGAACGTTGCAAGGTCTCTGTTTCCTCTGCCTAATTAATCTCCTTTCTTGTGATTTGTATACCTGAGCCAAACATATCTCATTCATTCGTTGCAGTCGGCTAATTGGATAGTTGTACACAGAGCTTTAATGGCCATCAAAGATATCGACGGAATGCTGAATGCTCTCGATGCCGAGTATTACGATATCCTCATGAAGTAAGAACTCTAAACATCTTTTCTTTTGTCTTGATTGCATAATTGCAGAGATGTATATATTAAGTCTTGACACAAAATGTTGTGATATGGTTCGATTTTGTTGCTGGGGTTCTCACTCTATGTGATATTTATTCTTTACCGTAAGAGGAGGTAGTGTCATACACGAGAAAGTAAAGTTTGTATGAATGGGGAACCCATTGGAATGTCTGGCTGCTCTTTGATAGAATGTTACTTTTGCCTGATGTTATTTTTGTTTATTTTGTTGAATGGTGTGGAACAGGTACTTGTACAGAGGCCTTTCTACTGGTGACCGACCCACGTGTGATCAGTGCTTGAAGATCCACGAGAAACTCACTGAGAGAGCTGGTCTGGGTTGCATTCTCCGCTGTCTTACTGATACTATTAACACCGTTTGATTTTACCCATGATTGTATCAGCGCCACTAATGTATACTTGATTCATCATGATATATGCATTCTCCTTGAGGAAGCATGTTTCATTTTCGTGTTTTTTTGTAATTCGCAAAAGGATATTAATCAAGCCTCAGATTTGAATATGGCTTAAACCCCTAGACAGCCCGAAGAGGATCATAAACGTTGAGCATTTTTCAAATTAGCAAACTGATCCTTGCTCCTGACATTCCTATAACTCATGTGTAACACAATTCTTTCCTTTGTCGAACACCCAACTAAAACAATCTTACCCGTTTATGAATGTTTTCCGGAATAAACTGAACCATAAGTAAGGAGTGTCTAGGCGGGCAAATAAGACTCCAGCATCAATTTGGCTGGGGAAGGTGTAAGAATCTCTACGATCAGGTACGTGTATTTCCACTCATTCTCTGCCTTGTCTTTAAACATCTCCGTGTACACTTTCCCCGCTCCTTGAGGCCCACGGATGTAGAAGTTTACCTGAAGTATATTCAATTTTTTTGATATGTTAAACCTGCAATTTCTCTATTCTGTTTCCTCAATTTTGTTCTCAATTTATATAGCAAGACTGCAAGATTGTGACTCCAAGGACAGAAGGGTATTCTACAATGAATTACCTCAACATGCTCAACTCCATCTTCATCTGTAAATACTCTGTTGGGTATACGTTGACGAGCAGCTCGGTTTCTGGTTTCTTGTCCGTAGCCTTTGATGGGGGATCCAATCCTAACCCTCACCTAATTAACAAGACAATCTCAGCATTAACAAAGATGCTTTCATTTATTAATGCACCAGCCTTCCGTTCTGTTCAATCTCTGGAGTTACTTTCACATTACCTGGCCATCATCTTGAATTCTCTTCAGGGCTTTGTCAAAGATCTTGTACCTAGAATACAGGATGGTGTCTTTAGATTACCCCAAATCCTAGTGTCCGAGCACATAAATGAAACTAGAGTTCTGAAGTCTCACTCTTTTGGTTGAAATATGAGCTCTTTAAACACAGCGTACCCAGCAGCTCCAGCAATCCCAAGCCCAGCAAGAATAACAAGACTGTAGGAAGCACCTTCTGTAAAGGTCACCGGCTTCTCAGGGATGTGGTATGTAGGAGAATCAAATGGGTCCTCCGTAGTCGTCACCTCTTTCTTCGCCTGTAAAACAATTTCCAAAGAGTTGTTATTCTGGCACTAATGTTTTAGACGCTGTTCATATCGGGATTAGGTGACATAAGTTGCATTGTGATAAGTGGCGAACACAGAACATAGACATTAAGTAGAAACATGTACGTAAAAAAACACAAAAATAAAGATTCTTATGAACACCTTGTTCTGCTGATTCCCAGAGTCTTTAGAAGTCCTAGATGCAAAAGATCTAGTAAGGTAGGATGAGTTTATCTTCTTTGGACAGGTTTGCGTAGATATACTTGTTTGGGGGTTTCGGAAGCGAACCAATAGTCCTGCAAACAGATCATTGTCAGAAAAAAAAAACTAGACAAGCCTGGGATTTGAAGTTTAATTACACATCATTGTTGCTGACCATTAACTCCAGTTGATTCCTGCATAGAAAAAACGATGAGAGCTATTAAACTAACAGTCTAACATAAATGCCCAAAAGGGTGTAAGTAGCAAATAAAATGGTTGTGTTTACCAGACACGTGAGAACCGAATCAGAAGTGGTATGCCTCGATGCTCTTCTTTGTAAAACGCTTATCAACTGCATCGGAAGGGAGATACAATAATTAAAGGGAAGAAGACATTTTAAAGAAAGTAGAAACAGTCTCTTATCTCGTCAAAAGAGTATGAATAGGGGGGGGAGTATTGCAAAGAAATGAACAAGGGGGTCAAATGTTGTGAATCCCCCTACTCATAAAGATCAAGGTGTATTCTTGTCAATAGAGAGATTCAATTCAATTCAAATAGTAGTAAGAAATCAGTCATTGAAAAAACAACCTCAGACCAAAGTGCAAATATTGGAAACTTGGATGGACTAAGTCGAGCTATGTAGAATATGCAAGTCAAGTTCCTTATTTTTATTCTCTTTCACGATACTAACAACAATCCATGACTATTGGGAAAGAACTAAACAGCTTTGAATGAAAGAGACTAGCCATTCTTGCAACGATGCTAAATAAGAAAATGCCGCCAGAGTGGGGAAAAGAGAATAAGAAAATCATAATAAAGGGAAGATGAAGATGGAGCAGAGGAAAAGGACAAGGGAGAGAGAAACCGATTTTGGGATTCGAGAGGAAGGTTGTGAAGCGGAGGAAAACGAAGCCATCTTCGATTTTGATTGGCGGCCGATAGCTATCGCTGATCTCCTTAGAAGGCTCATCATCATCTCTGC
Organism: Capsella bursa-pastoris; assembly: GCA_036452645.1. NCBI lineage: Eukaryota > Viridiplantae > Streptophyta > Magnoliopsida > Brassicales > Brassicaceae > Capsella > Capsella bursa-pastoris. Next base: position 24,070,650 of record CP144196.1, read on the forward strand.
GTGGTGATAGGTGGGAGGAAGAATGAAACTTGAAGCTTCTTTTGCAAGTGGAGACGACGAGCGAGCGAGCGAGTTTGATGAGCAAGGCGAAGCCGACTTCTGAGTTCTGAGTTCTTCTCTCTCTCTCTCTAATTCCTCTTATCGCTCTTCTGATCAAAGAAAAGAAAACTCCTCCTTTACTTTGAAATTTTGTTCGGGAGGAAGAAAGGGCTTTCTTTTGATGTCTGATTTCGAATAATCTTTACTTGCTTTGGAGCCCTTTTTGAATCTCTCTTTTTAAGGATTCAAGCTGTGTGAGTTCAAATTCTCCATACCCTTATAGACCTCCCAGTTCAGATCCATACCCACCTCCACCGCCTCATCAATCTCTCATTCCGGTCCACCGGAGTTACTATGCTTCTTTTGATTACCAATACCAATACCAACCTCCTCCTTACCCTTATCCTGCTCATCAGCCAACACTCCATCCCCCTTACGCTACCTATGGTTCGTTTCAATGGATTTGGAGAAAAAGAGAAGATCTGATGCACTTTATATTAATATAGAAAGTTATAAACCAACCATGGAGTCTGAATTCCAGCATTTCCTAGCAGTTACCCTCTTGTTTTGTTTAACTATGATCAACATATATATGTCCCAATTAAGTCTGATTTCTGCTTCACACTTTTTCGTTCAATCGATTCAAACTCTGTGAAAGGTTTCCCCAAGGATCCGAGATATGCTACAAGCAAGGTGAGTTGAAAATATAAGAAAAAGTGTTGTCATTATGATTTGGTGGACTTATTTGGCTGGGAAATTTGATGGATAGAAGATTTTGTTTGGTATAAATTGGTGTGCAGTAAGAATGTGCTCATTGACATGAGCATACACACCGCTTATGTAAAGGCCATTCGTAGGGCGCAGCACTTCATCTACATCGAGAACCAGTATTTCATTGGATCCTCCTACGACTGGAATGCTCATAAGGACATAGGTTTGTTTATGTCTGTGTTTTTTCAAATGAGCTAATCATTATAAAAACTCAAAACTAGGATAATTTTTTTCTGAAGTGTGTGTATAGATCATTGTTTAGATACATTAAACCTTAGTTTTGGTTACAGTTGAGAATTAGTGGTATGTGATATCTTTCTTCTAATCGATTTTACATGTTATATCATCTAGAAAATTAGTCTTTATCCAACTTGAATGTCTATCTAGAAATTCCTACACAAAAACCTTGTTAATATATCCTCAAAGAGATGAATTACCTAAAGTTGTGCCCTGGTTGCTTTGGAGACTTTGGAAATCCAGAAATGAGTTTATTTTTAAAGGAAAGGACTTTGACGCACAGGATACTGTGAGAAAGGCACTGGAGGATGCTGAAGAGTGGACTCAGAGAAAGGGTCAGGATGCTCTGAAAGATAGACAGCCTACACTACGAGCTAGTAACAAAGGAAAATGGGAACCGCCTCCAAGTGATTGGGTTAAATGTAATACAGATGGTGCTTGGAATGGTGAAGATACTCAAAGTGGAATGGGTTGGATTCTGCGGAATTGCAGCGGTGAAGTCCTATGGATGGGAGCACAAGCTCTTAGAAGAACCAGATCCGCTTTAGAAGTGGAACTGGAGGCGATAAGATGGGCAGTCACTTCATTGTTAAGGCTGGATTTTCAGAAGATCATCTTTGAATCAGACTCATTGGTGCTAGTGAATCTGTTAAACAATGATGAGAACTGGCCAGCTTTTGCCTCACAGATCCAGGACATAAAAGATTCGCTCCCATTGTTTGAGGACTTTAAGATTGTTTATACTCCAAGAGGATGTAATGGCGTGGCTGATCGAGTAGCAAAGGAGTCTCTTTCTTTCGAGAACTATGACCCTAAGTTGTACTCGTTAATGCCGAATTGGATACAAAGCAATGTAATGGTCGATAAACCAAGTGTACTTTGAATTGGTTAATGAAAGTTGAAGTTGAGCCAAAAAAAAAAAAAAAAGTAACTTTGGTTTTCTTAATATTCTGACTTTTGCTGGTTGTCCCAATGACAAGGGAATCATGGTTTAATACACAGAAACAGAGACACTGTTTTGATCATTTGCTCAAATGCATTAGCTTTGTTTATGATAACTCTGTTCCTTGTGATTTTGACATTTCAGTGTCTTTTTATTAAAATATTGAGCATCGTTGGGAGCATTACTCTCAGTATTTTCTTAGCTTGAGACAATCAATGGTCTTGATAAGTTTGGCCATGTCTTTATGATTTTATTGAGCATTGTTGATGGTCATGTAGGTGCGAACAACCTAATTCCTATGGAAATCAGATAAAGGAACGGTTTGCTGCATATATTGTCATTCCAATGTGGCCTGAAGGAGTTCCAACCGGCGCCGCAACACAAAGAATTCTATATTGGCTGGTGATTCTAATGAATATGTCCTTGCAAATCATTAAGCTTCTCTCTCTTGGTCCTTGTGACAATATTTTGTTACACGGTTTCTAGGTGCTGAAAGATTGTGAAACTTAATGTCAAAGTTATCTTCCTTGTAGCACAAGACAATGCAAATGATGCATGGGACTATCTACAATGCTTTAGTGGAGGCAGGGCTCCAAGATGAATTCTCCCCACAAGACTATCTGAATTTCTTCTGTCTTGGAAACAGAGAAATGGTGAATGGAGATGACGAATTAGGCACAGGAAGTCCAAGCAACCAGAAGACTCCTCAGGTAACCAAACCAAGTGCTTGACTTGCTAGGTTTCTGTCGTCATTGAATGATAAGCTGTAACTGTGCTATAGGCATTATCTCGAAAGAGCAGAAGATTTATGATATACGTTCATTCAAAAGGGATGGTTGTTGATGATGGGTATGTGGTAATTGGATTTGCAAACATAAACCAAAGATCAATGGAAGGGACAAGAGACCAGAGATTGCAGTGGGAGCTTACCAGCCTCAACATACATGGGCCCGACGACAGTCTGGTCCACGGGGTCAGGTAATCGCACACAAATATAATCCAAGTCCTATCGAGAACAACTTTTTACATCAATTTGTAGATATACGGATATAGAATGTCGCTTTGGGCAGAGCACATTGCAATGTCAGATGATTGCTTTTTGGAGCCGGGGAGTCTAGTTTGTGTAAGGACTAAGGAAGGTGAGAACAATGGCGGAGAAGAACTGGAGACAGTTTAGGAGTGAGGAAGTGTCGGAGATTGGAGGACATCTAATGACATATCCTGTGGAAGTGTCGGAGTTCCCCGATGTCGGAGGAAACATTGTCGGATCCTTTCTTGCCATACAGGAGAATCTCACAATCTGATCACAAAGCAGCGCCGCATTTAATTATTTATGAATTGAAGATTTAATGTTTAAATTATTTGGGGGCGTAAGAAGACCTTAATGCGTAAACATAGGTCGAAGTTTCTCATTAAAAGTTAATTGAAAACACTGCTTTGTTACATTTTCAAAATTCATTTGCGATAAGTTAAATAAGATTTTATTGAACAAGAAAAAAACTACATCAGCTAATACATGATACTTTGGCGAACGAGGAAACCAATTATAATCCTAATTATAACTATAGAATAAGAAATCATGTTAGTTTCCAAAAAAAAAAAAAAAAAAATAAGAAATCATGTAACACACACATGTAGATTACATCAGCCATGGCTTTGAAGCTGCAGGTGTCATTGACGAGCTTTGGCCTGGATGTTTTGGGATCAATTTCAACTCTGAGACCAATTTCACGGAGTTGAGGCACATCCACTGATCCTTTAATCTCCAAAGCAGCAACCACTTGCTGGTTCTGAGGGTTCCCTTCCAGCAGATTTCTCACACACCACAAGCCCCATTCTCTCAAAAAAGGGTTCTCATCATCGGTCACACACTGCTGCAACATTAGGAAGAGCCCATCTTGTACCTCTTTCCTTGTATACGCACAGTTCCCAATAACAGACACAATATCTCTCCTGAATCCTCTGTATGGACAGGGGTATAATGAAGAAGAAGAACTGGGACTCTGGTTTAGAGTCCTCTTAATCGTTGTTGTTGGAGGATCAAGTTTGCGAAGCAGATCAAGGAGGAGATGTATTAGTCTACAGGACAAGAGCAATTCAACAGTATCAACTGAATCCTTGTTGGAAATGAGAGTTTACGAGAACAAATTATGAGAGGATTATTATACATCTTAAATCTTAATCTTATGATGTTTATTGATGAGAGAGCATGTAATTCCTTAATTCAATGTTTCGGAACTAGGACTGTAGATAACAATGGGGCTCCGAACAGAGTGGCGTGGACTCTTCCACACGAGCATGCCCGAAACAATCTTCCCAGGACTCATTTGTTTCCCCTTTACCACCACTTTGAAGCTCCTCTTCTGTGAAGCCTTTGTAAACGACAAACTCTGTGGCTCCACCGTTATTTCTACTCCTTTGGGTGCCCTCACCGTGACGTTGTACACCGATGACGCTGGCCCCACGTTGGTCACTCTCCGCCTGAACACACCCAATGTGGACGTTTTTGCTGATCTCAACGTCAGTTGGATCGTTGGGTAGTTGACGGAGTCGTGGCCGATTCCAGGGACAATGGATGAACAGCTCACCGAGCGTGACCCCACCAGTGGAGCCAGAGTGGTTGCGTTGTAGCCTTCCCCGCACAAGAACTGAACATAGGACATGTCGTCCATGTCGTAGACTAAACCAGGGCTGGCCGCTCGTCTCGGGTTTATTTGGCCTCCTCCATAAGCAAACTCTGCGTCCTTGTTAACTCTCCTGCTTATCGGTTTTGCTGCCAAACAAACGGAGAAATACATCTAGTTATTACTGCTTCCTCTTGTTTCCATTCCATGACAGCCAAAACCAAGTTACCTGAGGTAATGATGGCCGATTTAATGGCAGCAGGTGTCCAGTCTGGATGAAAGGACTTGACGTAAGCAGCCACACCAGCGACATGAGGGCAGGCCATTGAGGTACCAGACAGGATTGTGAATTTTGAGAATTGGGTGTCACCATCTAGTCCAGTCAGTGATCTCTTGAGAGTGAAGGCCGCCAATATATCAATCCCGGGAGCAGCGATATCAGGCTACAATCCGCATGTAAATGGTACAAACATAAGAAAATATCCGTAAGTTCTCATAATGAGATGATGTTGACCGATTTGTATACCTTGAGAAGGCGTGTTGATCCCGGGTTGGGACCTCTTGATGAAAAAGAAGCAACAAAGGGAGCAGGGGTAGTCACTTGGCGGGTTTTCTGAATCACAGCCGTAGGTGATCTGAGAAGAGCAAAACAAAAAGAGAGTAAGGTGAGATGAACACAAGAGTTCTTCTCAAGGGGTTCCTCAGTATCCGAGAAAATCAACTAGGACCTTGTGGAGTTGATATATCGGTAGAGGACATCGCCAATAGAGCTATTAACACTAGTGGCAGGTGCCATGAAAACCTGAGCGTTATCAAGATACAGATCACTAACAATGATGGCACCAGCACCTCCATAGCTTTTAACAGTGGACTCCACACCGCCTCCGCCCATTCTACACACCATCACCTTTCCTTTCACCTTCTTCCCGTCCAAAGAATCAGAGAAGCAGTACCTTTTCCGCATCATCAACAAACAAAAATGTCTTTGAATGCCTCTCAATTACTCACATTTTCTTATACAAACAGAATCGAAGTTGATGATGTACCTGGCTAAGTACTTGTCGTCAGTGCTCTTAGCAGCATCAACACCGCTTACAAGCGGATACGATTTGGCTTTTGGGTTAAACATGCTTATTCCCATCCCCTTTTCCCATCATCAAATTTGAATCCATTTTTTAATTACTTGAATTTTTTAACCCCTCAAATAAAAAAATTTAGGATGATTTTGCTTACGGAGAAGGATTTGCCGTTGCCGAGATCTATCTCGCTCTTGAACGTCCGATCGATTCCGCTTGCCGCAACCGTCAATATCCACGGCTCGTGGTTTGTTACTGTCCCTGAGCTCGGTCCGTCGTTCCCGGCGGACGCCACCGTGAGGATCCCTTTCCTCATCGCGTGAAACGACCCGACTGATATCGAATCGGAAGAGTAATCCTTTATTGGACCGCCTATAGAGATGGAGATAATGTCAACGCCGTCGTGAATCGCCGCTTCGAATCCGGCGAGGATGTCCATGTCGGCGCAGCCGGATCTCGCCCAGCAAACCTTGTACATCGCCAACCTCGCCGACGGGACCGCGCCGCGGGCTGTACCGTTTGCAATGCCATAGAGACTCGCGTTTGCGACCACAACGCCGGCTACGGTTGATGACGTGTGCGTCCCATGGCCGTCGATATCGATCGGTGATCGGATTTCGCCGGTAGGCACATTGCCGTCGTGCTTGAAGTACTTGGCGCCGATTATTTTGCTGTTCAATTTAAAATTTCCAATCAGGTCCCTAATATTAACGCATGATTCTTGTAAGCTCCCTAAACTTTATAATTTGATCACCCAACTCCTTTTTGTTTTTTTTAAAACAATATCTCAACTCAAGAGTCCATGTTGCTTAGAGAGATAGGATCAAGTTTTGTATCCAAATAAAGTAGAAATTAATTGGAAAAGATGAAAGAAAAAATTACTTGTTGCATCCTGTGAAATTCTTATAAGGTCCACATGATCCTTTCCACTTAGCCGGGGGAGGGCCGAGGCCATGGTCCTGGAAGCTCTCCGACTCTGGCGTTATTCCTGTTAATATATGTTTTTATACATTGAAGACATTAATATGTATATGATGATCAAATCAAAGCGTACGTATGAGTTGAGTTACACAACATCTCTATCAAGAACACACCTGTGTCAAGAACACCGATAACAACATCTCTCTCTGCTTTGAGATGTCTTTTTGCTGTTAGAGGAAGTCCAACGAAATCCCATGACTTTGTTGTGTGGAGTTGGCGGTATTGGTTTCTGAACACACCAACAACTTCTTCCATCTCTGCACCATTTTTTTTTTATAATTTTTATATAAATAGATTCTTACTTACTTGTAACTTATATGCATGGAAAAGTTATATATATAATGTTATGTGATCAATGATAAATAATGTTAAGGGATCAATTATTTTTACCCATCATCTTCTTGGCTTCATTTGGAGAAAGCTTTGCAGCAAAAGCGTTCAAAGCTTTAGTGTAACTATATACCTTCCTATCTCTTGCTTCTTCTTCGCTGTTAACAGAGACAATTGCAAAAGTACGTGTAAGATTAGTCGATAGATTGTGTTACACGTACGTGTGTGTATATATATATATATGTTCGTACCTTATATTCAAAGAGGATAGAAGATTGATGTGTGCCTTCTTGATAGCTTCGTCTGTATTATCCGGTCGATCTCCCAAGTATATGATATAGTAATCCTTTATAATTAATTAAGAGTTTCCAAAGTTACATTCAAAATTATCCTTTGCAACATCATTATGATGAAGAAGCTGGAAGTTGAATATTATGTATTACCTTTGCATGTTCCTCTTCGGCGGATATCCAAAGGACATTAAGAAGAAGAAGAAGAAGAATAACAACAAGGAGAAGATGATGATGACATGAATATTTTGACCTTCCCATTCTGATTTTTGTGTATATGATAAGTTTGGTTATTGAGTAATGAGAAGATGACACATCTCCTCTATTAATAGAGAATCAGAATACCCTTATAATTAAGTGCTTGAACGCTAAAGATTACTTATCATTTACAACTTGATATGGAGAAATGTCAAAACACTTTACTTAATTTTAAGTGTTCAATTTCAGTTAATTAATCCCAAGTAAGACCAGACCAAAAACATGCGAAATTGTAATTACTACTAATAGAGATTAATAATTTTTAATATTAGTTCGCATGGTATCTTAGAAGGAAAACAGTGGTCACTTGATATAATCTAATTGTAACTAGCTTTGGTCATAACATAGCTTTATACACATGTATGTATATACTTATTATTGATCAGGACTGCTTATTTATTATATGCATATATTAATAGCAACTTGAAATTTGGGATAATCATAAGGTTTTGAAAATGAAGAATTTTTTTTGATTACTTGAATTTGAATTCAAGCAATTAAGTTTTTACCATAGAAACTCTTAAGTAATAGCTTTGAAGTTTTCCAATGGTGATATATTAATTGTCTTGTAAGGCTCTATTCCAATGTTTCTCTCTCAAGTATATATTGCACTGATTAATATACACATATATAATTCGTAATTATATAATCAACAATCATTCTATATATTTTTTGCTTAGCTGATCAACCCTTTATTTTATTTTTTGACATTAGCTCAACCCTTTTATTCATTAACTCAGTTTAAATAATTCAATTTATTATAAAAATAAATTACGTAGATTATTATGTTGAATAAGAGTCTCATATCTATAGTGCTCACGGAACCTGCGGGGGTTTACATGATACCCCCTTAGTTTGTGTTTTTTTTTTTTTCTCATATAGTATAATTTACAAAGACACTTTTTATGAGTTTTATCGAACCCACTCATAATCATTGGTTCTGTGTCTCCCGCCAGAATCGATCCTCCTCCACGCTCAGGATCCAGTTGATGTTGTGGAAACTTCATGAACCGTCGAAATAAAAAAATATACACAAATCCGACAGTTACAAAATTATATAAAACGTCTGGGTGTTCATTCGATCGAACGTGAAAACAAAGAAAGTAAAATGAAGTTTATTAAACCATAAGAAAATGTAGTCACTGACACGTTCGTGCGGGAGGAAAACTATTATTGGCCAAAAACTAAAGTACATAAAACATACTCGGATCAATCGTAGATCATATATATAGTTCTTATATTAACATTCTAGCCAACAAATTTAAATACGAATTCGACCAAAAGTATATATGGATACATTACAAGGAGAACACATATATGGCGGCTAATTAACTATAGATCTCATAATTAACGTCCAAATAAACGAACCTTTGTAAAAATAACATTATTCTCGTTTTATCATTGTTGAGGCAGAACCACTGGTTCCCGGAGATGGCTGAGATGGCATTTGTCCGCCGTGAATAAACTCACGCGCCAGTGCTTGGAGGTCACCACCTCCACCGATACTGGAAGATGACGGGAGCCCGAAGAGATGGTCAGACGGTCGTGGTTGTTGCTGCATTGCCCACGTGGAGGACATGACCGGCTCGAAAATGGAGGAGAGGTCGTACACCGACGGGAGCGATATCGTTGGGAGGTCCGTTATGGAAAGAGCCTGCAGGGGAGATCCGGAGGAAGACACCGGAACCGCTGGTGGTTGAGGTTGCGGCAGCTCTAGCGTTGCTAAGTGTGCTTGTAGATATGAAAGCTCAGTTTGCAAACTTAGCACCTGCATATGTATTTTGTTTTAAAAAATATATATATATATATTTTAACGAATATGAAAATTGATAATAATGCCAACAAAAATCATAAGAGAGATGATAATCTAGATAATGATATTTCTAGCAATATTTAATAATTGCAAGAGTTTCCGAATTCGAGCAAATGTTGATTCAATAATGCCAACAACACAAGACAGGAGTAATTGATCAATCAAGACCACTGATTTAGAAAAATATATGCAGAATAAAACAATCTATTAATAACACAAAAGACATTGTATATAACATGTATATAATTAAATGTATCAAAGCTTGCTTGTAGTATTGAAATTATCCTTCACTAATATCAATTTATAGAATGCAATTGCATACGTTTGTATGTGTATACATGCATACACGAAAGTACCTATGTAGTATATTGCAATCAAGAGCTTCTTATTTTATTTTTTTCCAAATAGAAAAAAGGGATGCTTGGGGATAAGTGTAAAACAACGTGGTTGTTGCGAACAGAGGAAGATTTGTCACTCTCAATCAATGGTTTGACTTGGAAAACAACATTGTAAACATCCAACAAACCTTCTACTAGTACTTATATGTATGCTAAATGATCCTTAACTTCCTTAACACTAGCCAATTATATACGACAATAGACAATTTTAATCAGGAAAATAAAAAAAAAGGTTCTCATATGTTTTATATATATGCAATGAGTTACATACACATACAATCATGCATATTACATTAGGAGGAGGATGTGAAATACACACACATACAATTATGCCTACTTTTCTTAAGAAACTAGCATTACTAAAAATGCATATTAAAGGATCGGCTTGTTCTATATCTCGTACATATAGACTCATAGACACGTCATTTGATATAAAGACATAACTTTACCTAAAAGGCAAAAAGGCCATATGAATCCAGTTGTGAAATTTTAGATTCTAACACTTTTTTTTTTAGAGTTGGTTTTCCATCAAGGTAAAACAGAAAAAGAAAAAGAAAAAAAAACAAATTCAAGAAGAACACAAAGGAAAAACTATTGATGCTTAAGAAAGGGTAATTTGCATGAGGGGAGGAAAGTAGAGGGAAAAATTAGAAGAACTAAATCTGTACTTTAACTGAAGATTAAGTCAAAATGCAAAAGAAATTATCATTAAAAAAAACAATATTTTAAACTCAAAAAAAAAAAACATGATTACAAAGAAAATGAGAAAAGAAGATTTGATCAACGTGAAGACATACATAGAGACAGTATAGATGGACTTCCCGCATCACATATATCATGTATGTATAAGTATTAATTTAATCATAAGATGAAACGTTATGAAGAGAATAACGAAGGGACCTGTTGCTGAAGAGAGACGATGTGAGAGACGCAGCCGTAGATAGGGTCTCTGAGGCGAGCCTGAGCCTCGAAACAGATTGAAACGACGGCGTCCGGCCGTTTATGCTCGGGAACATGGAGGAGGAGTTTGGAGACGTTGCTCGCTCCGAACACCTTGTGAACGGCCGCGAAGTGCGCCGCCCCTTGCTCGGAGTCAAAGTAAGGCGCGAAGATGCAGCCAGCGACGCACTTGCGTCTCAAGAACTTGCACGCGCCGCAAGGTCCTCCTCCTCCTCCACCGCTGCTGCTAGGGTTTATTCCGCTGCCGCTCATCCTTTGTAGCTTACTGGTGATTAGGGTTTTGTGATATATGGAGTTAATTCATCGAGATTAGGATGCTTTTTGGTTCGTGATTAAAAGCAAAAAAAAAAAAAAAGGAACGTTTGGGAGGAAAAAAAAAGGAGGAGAAGATGGAGATCGGACGTAAACAAAACTAGGGTTTGGTTGTTGGTAATTGCAAATATTTTCATTTCCCCTCTCACTTATTCATTAATACTTATTTAGTAGATAAGAAAACAAGTAAAATAATATTAATTTAATTAGTCTTGTTATTACCAAAAAAAAAAAGGAAGACTGTTAAGACAAGAGAGAAAAAAAAAAAGCCTTCAAAGCCACGCGATGGAGCGTACTTGTCTCGTGTTTAAGCTCTTTGCGTGAAGCAAAACATTGCATATCTCTCAACTTCTTCAATTTTATTCCATCCCTTCTCTTTTCTACTTCGGGTTTACTTTTTACATTTTTACAATCCGTCCACACAAAATTATATACACAATTGCATCTTATGGTATATTCAATTGTATTGTATTTCAGTCTTCATAGTATTACATATTACTTTTACAAACTAACAGTTATATAAAATGAGTTTAAAATCTAATATAATATTATTTACGGGCGGTGATTTTGATAAGATAACTTTATAAAACAAAAGTACAAAACGTAACGCCTCACCGCCAAGCGTTATTTTACTTTTAGTTAATCGATAATCTATCAACATTTGGCAACATATCTAAAAATTAATCGAATTTTTATTATTAGATTCTTTGAATGCTATATTATACTTTTTTACATATTTTACTTTGTTTTTTTTGTCGTGTATGACATAAACATGCATATTGTCCGATTTAAATTAATAATATATTATTATTAATTTATAGAGATATTTTTATCACTTTTTAAAAAATCCATATTTTAATAGAACTAATCACATGTAATGTAATGTAATGAAACAATTGTTATATTTAGAATCCTTCATAATTTTTAATGCAGTTCAATATAGGTAACGTCAAAACTTTTTCAGTAGTAAAAAATGTTTAAAGTGAAATCCTATAAGACTGTGAAGTGGAAAAAAACACTAAAGTCATCTTTCACAAAAAAAACATATCAAAAAAATATTTATATTAATAATAATATATAATTATTAATTATTAATAGTAACGAGACTATATATATTTACATATAAGTTTCAAAAAAAATATTATCTTATTATTTTATTTTATTTTATTTACTATAATAATGGTCTAATTTGAAATTAATATATTAGTTACTAAACTTAATATTTATAGAAGGTTTACCGTATTATAAAAAGGAAAGTCACATTTAATAATAATTTATGTATACAAAATTGCTGATGCTAGATCTATGTAAATAATATTCCACCAAAAAAAAAAGATCTATGTAAATAATAAAATAAAATAAAAAGAGTTGGAGAGAATATGCAGTTTCCAAAACAACATTAATTTCAAAAGAAAATAAAATAAATAAAAAGTAGGATAACAACAAAACTGATTCCAATAGTGATCGGGTAATGACCATATATTATATATATAGAGAGGCTAAAAAAATTGTATATAGAATAATTGGATATTTTTGTGGTCACGGAATCAAGTTACTCAATATTCGATTAGTAGGATAAGAAAATAGGGAAAATCAAATTAATGCATGAAAGATTTGAAACATCTAAAATTTGCAATTACTTATATTTATGTAACACGAATTTGTTGACGGCTAGAATGATGAACATACACGTGTATTGTATATAGCTCATCATGATATCAAGTGAGTGAGTCAAAGGGGGTCAAGGGGCTAAAGCTCAACAGAACCGAACCGGGTTGATCAATATATATATAGAGAGTGAGAGAGAGACAAAACCGGGACCGGCGAGAAGCAGAGAGTGTAAATATGCCACGTGTCGAATATGACTTATACGAACGAAACCGTTCTGTGCAAAATGACGCAGCAGCAGAGCTAACCAATGGCCGCGTGGGATCCCCACTTTTGCATATATGTGGTTACTGTCTCTCGTCAACTGTAAAACAAATGTAACGCCTCTCTCTCTCTCTCTCTCTCATCTGTTTATTTTTTTAAAAATACTTCCAAATTATGATATCTTCAAATTCTATGCAAAAGGACTTTAATTACTTCTTTGTGTAGTTGTTACTACTTTAGAGGGTGGAATTGATTTGATACAAATACTACTAGCTTCTTACTATAGTACTAGTAGTATTAGAGGAAACCGTAACAGCCGCGGTCACAGTGCCGTCGGGGAGGGGGGGGGCTTTCTATGCGACGCGTGTCCTCGTATTCTAGGCTATAATAATAGCTTAGCTGTGGTAATTAAAAGAATCCAAAACAAGGTAATTAAGTAACGCATACTTTACATAAGTACAAAAGGCCCAGCCCATTTAACAATAAGGCCCAAAATTGGGGAGTTACAAAGGTCGGTCAGCATCTTTGTCAAAAACATAAACAAAACAGATGTCGACAGTGACTGACTGACTGACTCACTGAGGTTGTACTTGCGGCGAAGCAAACAGTGATTACTGTCATGTGTCGGTGTCTGACTATACGAATTTGTACAAAAATAACAAGCAATACATCTCTCCTCTCTCTAGCTATTAACACAACTAGCAATGAAAGACGATGATGTTACTACAAGACTGTCGCATCACTCACTCACTCGCTTATTTCTATTAGACACCCGTACGCGTGTGGAGTGGGATCGCACGTGTGGATGAAAGGAGTATACCTTGCGGCGGAGTGAAAGAGAGAAGAGAGAGTGGAGACGTCAGCAAGCAAGCAGCTAAGTGTGTTTGCTTCACGCAAAGCCATTTCTGTTTTGTCCTTTGTATATTACAAATATAGCACAATCCGCTTTGCCCTTGCTTCCAAGCTTTACCCACTCTAATTAATTACTACACTACGATTACATGTATATACATTCATTCTCTCGTAGTTATTACTATAATAAATGAATAAACCCACCACTCACCCTCGTGAGCATCCAATTAGTACCTTAAACCGAACCCACCAAGTCCTTTCTTCGTCACTCACAAGTCACATCTCATTACTCATCCACGTCCAAACTAATAAGTAAATACCATATAGTTTTCTAGTCCATGTCTGGTGTAATAGTTATATATAGATCTTTAGAAACACTTTTCGTTACAAGATTGTTCGTTTCTTCTCTCAAAACTTTCAATTCTTTCAACAAAATGATTGCTAACTTATTTAATTACAAAGGTCTATATAGATATAGATATATATCTTTTTCAAACGCTTATGTTATATATGCTTTCATTGATTTTAGGATTACATAAACACTAGTATAATTCTGAACAATTATTGGAAAAATATCTAGTTTCTTGTGTATAATATAACTATTTATAAGTATATGTAAAGAAAAATGAAACATACCAAAGGAAAGTAAAATAAAATATATATATATATATATATAGAGACGTATATGTATGTATGCACATCAAAGAAGTTATAGAAAATGTAATGATTATAAATGACCCACCACCAAAAGCAAGACATGATTTTCTTGCCTGACACGATCCTCTATGCTCCACATTAACTAAAAAGAACGTTAATCTATAAACAACCCTATCAATCTCTTCCTATACGTTTCTTTAGATTGGATATATAACTCTGGTCCACGACGACACTGCTTCCCAAAACAGAAAGTTACGTCGTTTGAGTCTTGACAGAGAGAGTATGAGCGGAGGCACCAACGGCGGTGGAGGTCCTTGCGGTGCATGCAAGTTTCTCCGGCGGAAATGCGTGTCGGAATGCATTTTCGCTCCCTACTTTGACTCGGAGGAAGGGACGTCTCATTTTGCGGCGGTGCACAAGGTTTTCGGGGCGAGCAACGCCTCCAAGCTCCTCATGACGATTCCGGCCAGCCGAAGACTGGACGCCGTCGTCACACTTTCTTACGAAGCATTGGCTAGGCTTCGCGATCCCGTCTACGGATGCGTTGGTCACATCTTCGCCCTTCAACACCAGGTATTCTTATCGTATCGTGGCGTATATAACTCAATGTTTTAATTATATGTTAATGTATGTTTGGTGATCTATATTATGCATTGAAAGTTTTACACGGCATGCATGCGTGTATTATACAGGTCACTATAGAAATAAACTCATCTTATAACGAGATTGCTACAGTTCCATTTATCGCTCTTGGTTTCTTGTTTATTTTAGTTTTGAAAATTGCATATAAAACCATCCCATTTAAAATTTTAGAAAAAGTAAAAAAATTCCTAATAATTTGAAAATAGCTATAATGTGCGTCTTCCCAATGACTCGTTTGCCGAAAACAGTGTTAAAGAAAGTCAAATTGTCAAACTCTTTATTTTATGGTTACATTCATTAATATTAATATGTCGCTTGAACATAACAATTTGACAATTTTATGCAAACACTTATAAATTGTAATTAATTAGCTAATTAATGTTGTCAACGGAATTAATGAGTTGGGTATTTTAATTTATACCATCCATAGAACAAACAGGAAAAATACAAGGATGCTACATAAGTAGTAAACTAATGTTATCTTTAGAAATTTGATTAAACGTCACGTTGTATGTGAACAGGTGATGAATCTACAGGCGGAGTTGGCTTACGTACAAACTCAACTCACAAGCTTACAACGCCTTCTTCCGCCGAATCCTCAAAACAATTCACAGACAGAAGTAGCCTCTTCATTTAATGCGCCACTCATTGCTTCTTCAGTCGATAATAAAAGCAATGTATTGTCTTCCTCGCTGTCACACATACATTGTATGGCACAACAACAACAACAACAACAACAACAACAACAACAAGGAAAAGAAGATATTGAGGTCTCAGGAGAGTCAGTGGACTTTAGCACATTGTTAGGCCTGGAAGATCCAGAGGAAGAGGATAGTGATCTTAACGCTCTTGCCCGGGAGTTCGTCTCATAGTATTTGACCAGAGGCTAGAGCCGTCCATCTTCGCCGATCTAATCTAACCATGCATGATGGTAAACTTGAGACATTAGTAATTCGTATTTTGAACAAACCGGAATGCCCTGTCAAGTAAAAGGGACGTTCATAGATTCGATTGGATATGAAGTGTAACTCACATCTCACGCAAGACTTCGACATGACAACCCATGTCCCCTCCCCTATTTTCTAATAGCATGTATAAATGTTTTTGAAGAAAACACAAGTAATTGGGTCAAATAATGAAACTGTTAGGCAACGTAGATAAGCTAGCTAGGCCCAAAAGCTTAAGGTCCAGCTGAATGTCCATAGCTTTTGCATCTTGCAACCTTCGCATTGGTTTTTTTTTAATTTCATTTGAAGCCCTAGAAAGTACTTAAAAAATGTTGAGATAAAGTAAACAATTAAGCAATCAATAATCAAGAACGTGAATCACTTGTTATAGACTAAAAAAAGAGGGCAAATAAGTAAAATTAATAGTACTAGTGTAATGGTGATGGCTGGGGGTGTCTCGAGACCTCCTCGATAGAAAATAGGAATATGAAAGCAGTAGGGAGTGTTGACACGTAATGATGATCCAAAGAGCTTTCGCATGTGCCGTGTGATCCTTACGAGAGAGAGAGAGAGAGAGAGAGAGATACGCTTTCATATTGATTGATTTCTCTTACACACAAATGTTTTATAAATCAAATGTTTTTCTTTTTCCTTTTAATAGTATAGATGTATGTATACTCTTCTATTTGATTGCGTTTTTTTCTTTTCTCTTTTACCAGATCCCACTATTGAATTTGTTGATATAAAAATTTCGTACCAAACACGTGATTTCATTCAAAATTATCTCATCTATAATAAATAATAAATATTGGACTATATTATTATGCAAAATAAATAAATATAAGAGATTACAGAAAACAAAGAAAAAAAGGAGAGACTAGTCAGAGGAGTCAAAAAAGAAGAGAGAGAGAGAGAGAGAAGTGGCAGGTCAAAGGATCGGCTTGTTACTCTGACTGCTTGTCACTTTTATTATTTGTCACCTACCAATTGTATCCCTCCATTCAAGAATTTATCTTTTTGTTAATTACCCTATGAAATTAAAACTAATCTGAAAACCCTACAAAGCCGCAAAATTATTTCAATTTCAAATTTTTGTAGGAAGACGAAAAAGTTTGTAATAAACAGTTCAAATCTTGTATTATTCTTTACAAGAAAAAAAATATATCAAATTTGTCAATTAGATATTTACACAAGTTATATTATTTTTTTTTTCATTTCTTTTCACAGATTGAAAAATATCAATCCGGACGTGAAAGTATTATTAACCAAAATTCACTGTCGGTCTACGATCATTTATCTAATTATTTTTTTGTCTCTTCTTTTTTTTCCTTTTTATTTTCTTTTGTCTCCCTCGCGTCGTTAAATTTTATTTTTATTTTTATATTTAACGCTCTGGTGTTTTGTTTTGTTTCTACTCTGTTTGGGGGAATACATTTTATTATTATTAGTAAGTAATTTCTGTGTTTTTTTTTTTTTTTTTTTTGCGTAGTTGTCTTTTGGATCATAAAGATTTTTTTCTTTTCGATTCTCCCGGAAATTTCTTGGAGACTTTCATCTCCGGTGTGAGCTTTTGTGGTGACCAGCAGACTAAAATCTCTTCTTCTGAAGAAAATTTTCCGGCTGTGAAGAAGTTGAGTGTGAAGAGAGCAACTTCAGAGTTGTTTAAACAAAAAACAAAAAAACTTAAGCTTCAGGTCTCTGTTTTATTTCTTTTTCTTTTGACATTTGTTTCTGAGATCTCTTTACTTCATTATGATTCAAAACTCTTGATGTATTATATATTTTGCTGTGTCTACTAGTCGAAAAAATCCGAGCTTTGTAGTGGTTACGGAACGAAAGATGCCATCTTTATTTACTTCAAAACTAGCTCGCTTCTACTTCTACTGTAGCTTGCTCTACCAAATTATATATATATATATATATATTAGCTTTTCTTTCAAATAAGACAAACTAAGCGGTCAGGAGAACAATTGTTACCACATTCGTTGTTGACAAGAATACATTTCGAAATCAAGTTTCTATTTTTGTTGAATGAATCCCATCATGGTTTGACTATTCTGTTGAACTTTTGTGTGTTTTTGGCTTTTGCTTTCTCTTTTGCAGTTTAAACGAAGAAGAAGAGTTTGATTATGGAAACAAGCGACAGAATTAGCTCTGGTGGTGGTAGCACTGTTATAGGAGCTGAAGCTCCATCTCCCTATCACATGGCTCCTAGGCCGTCTGAGACCCCTCCTAACCAGTTTCTCGGGTCATCTCTCTCCCCCATGGATCCCCCAATGCCTTCGGGAGAATCTTCTGGTAAGAAGAGGAGGGGCAGGCCTCGTAAATATGAAGCTAACAACGGCACTCCCTCATCAACTCCTCTTGTGAAGAGACGAGCAAGAGCCAAGCTCAATGGTGGTTTTGATATCAACCTCCATAAGAGCTCTGCTTTCCATTCTTCTGGTAACTCTTCCATTTCTCCCTCTACTAATAAGCTAAGAGCATTCCTAATTTTTTTTATCAACATTACTTGTCAAAGATTATTGAGCTGTATATACAACTTCCATGCTCCTTACTTTTTATGAATTACTTGCAAGTTTTCTTTGCTCATTTTACTGACTCACTTTATTTCTTCCTTCAAACTGCCAAAAGCTTTCATATGCTCCTTGAAGTTTGAATCCAAAGTACATAATTGCATATCTTTAGAGCTTTCATTATTAACTGTGAATGTGTGATATTGTATAACAGACACACTTTTTTGTAGTCTCTATACTTTTACACAACTTCCAAAAGTTTGACAAGAACTTGCATCTTGTTTTGTTTAAAGTAACATAGCTAGCTCGATTGAGATGAGACTAACCCCAGCTACTTGGTGATATGAAACTATATATGTTGTATAAACTTTAACTTTGTTGAGCCAGTGTATTATTCTCGTGAGTGCCTTCAAAGTGTAACTTTGAATCATCGTGTTGCAGGTGAAAGGTTTGGCGTTGGATCCAATTTTACACCGCATATAATCACAGTGAACACTGGCGAGGTATGTATCATGAGAAATAAACAAAGTCGTTACATTTCACTTGAAAGGAGATTTCTGTTTATATATTTTGGTTTTGATTGAAGGATATTACCATGAGGATCATCTCGTTTTCACAACAAGGACCACGAGCTATTTGTATCTTATCAGCAAATGGCGTGATATCTAACGTTACTCTTCGCCAGCCCGATTCATGTGGTGGTACTCTCACCTATGAGGTCTGTCTCTCACGATCCATTTAGTGTTACCAAAGACAAGAGTATCTTCTTATAGGGTGGGTGTTTTGTTCCTGGCAGGGTCGGTTTGAGATACTTTCGCTCTCCGGTTCTTTCATGGAAACGGAGAATCAAGGATCAAGAGGTCGGTCTGGTGGCATGAGCGTCTCTTTGGCGGGTCCGGATGGTCGTGTTGTTGGTGGTGGTGTGGCTGGTTTGCTCATTGCTGCCACTCCGATTCAGGTGACCAACGAATCGAGCAACATTTAAGTCAATTCTTGAAATCGTCTCTGGTCTCTTATAAGTTTTGTTGATTCGTGAAAACAGGTTGTTGTTGGCAGCTTCATAACGAGTGATCAACAAGATCATCAGAAACCAAGGAAGCAACGAGTGGAGCATACCCCTGCAGCTGCAACGGTGATGTCATTGCCAGCTCCTCCTCCTCCTCCTCCTCCGGCTTCTGTATACTCATCATCAAACCCTGACAGAGAGCAGCCACCATCTCCATTTGGTATCTCCAGCTGGACCAACGGACCGAGAAACTCAGCCACTGACATCAACATATCTTTACCAGCTGACTGAGTCTCCAAAAGACGGAAGATTAGGTTTCAGATTAACTCACTGCTGTCTGTACAGCATACCTGATAGTTGAAGCTGAATCTTAGTTGCTGTAAGCTTTTCTTGTAAGAACAACCCAAAGCTTCTTCTGCTTTTTAGGGCAACTCTGTCTGATGATGACTTGTAGTAGTGCTGAGAGGTCTATTGCTTTTAATTGCAGATTCATCTGTGTTTCTGTCTCTTTGGTTAGTTAATTCCTATACACAGTGTTTTGATGTTTTGAATTTGCACACTACTAATTTATTACGGATAAGTTATGAATATGCTTTAATCAAAAGTTATTAGTACACCTGAATGCACATATTATAACGACTTTTTACAGATCCTTGATGGAACAAAATAAACGACAAGACAATTAATTAACAAAGGTTAGAACTGCCACAAGCGTTTATTCACAATTAAAAGTTAAAACCAATCCCAATTTGTAACTTATAGGGGAAGAATCTACAAAAACCATCATGCATATTATATGTTACCTCACTGAAATATTAATCAAACGATGGGAAGTGTAGTATTATGTTTGATGATAATTCTGACAACTTATGCTTCCTCGATGGTTGTTGGAAATGAGATGTTTTGCGACGAAACCCCGCACCCGGGTGAATGCAAGACTCTGCTCATTGAACACAAACCTATAAAAAGCACGACACAGTTCCTGCAGGTGTCCGTAGAACGAACTCTATATGGAGCCGTGAAAGCCAAGAGCGACACCTACTCTCTCGGTCCACAATTTGGTTCAAAGCAAGCGTGGGAGAACTGTATGGATCTGTACGATCAGACTATCCACAGACTCAACCAGAGCCTTTTCTGTGCCAAGAACGCGTGCTCTAGGTCGGACGTGCAAACATGGCTCAGCACGGCACTCACCAACCTAGACACATGTCAGGAAGAGATGTCAGAAGCCGGAGTCTCTTCTCGTTCCATGCAGAGCATCACCATTGATGTTATTAACGCCTTGGCCATCAACAAGGTAACGATCTCAATTATTGTTATTACATATATGTACCCTCTTTCAAAATGCTCCAAATTTAACCATCTTAATTACTTAGTATCAAGAATCCACTCATTGTTACTTCTATTTGGTTTACACCAAAAAAAACAGAGGATGGAAACAAACGGGAATGAGTTTAGGAGAAGAAAAGTAGAAGTGGAAACGCCGTCTATGATAGGTGGAAAAGTGGATGTAGTGGTGGCTCAAGATGGCTCTGGAGACTACAAGAGCATCCAAGAGGCCGTGAATGGTGCAGGAGAGAGGCCCAAAGGAAGCCCACAGTATGTCATTCATGTCAAGCAAGGAGTTTACGAGGAATATGTAAACGTGAGAAGCAAGTTTAATAACATCATGATCATCGGCGACGGTATCGGCAAAACCATCATCACCGGCGACAAAAGCAAAGGCCGAGGAATTTCCACTTTCAAAACCGCCACTTTTGGTTAGACGACGACATTTCCTAACATTATATGTAGATTCGTTTTATGATGCTTTACATATATAATAAACTCATGACAGTGGCAACGGGTGATGGTTTCGTGGGGAGAGACATGACGATAAGAAACACGGCAGGGCCGGAGAGCCATCAGGCGGTGGCTCTGAGATCGGATTCAGACATGTCAGTGTTTTACAGATGTAGCATCGAAGGCTATCAAGACACGCTCTACGTCCACACGGGACGTCAGTTTTTCAGGGAGTGCGACATATACGGCACCGTCGATTTCATTTTCGGGAACGCCGCCGCCTTTTTCCAAAACTGTCGGATATATGCACGTAGCCCACCGAAAGGAGTGAACACCATCACCGCACAGAGCCGGGTCAACCCGAACCAGACAACGGGGATTGTAATCCATAACTCTGTGGTGACCGGAGCTCCGGGGACACAGCTGGAAGGCGTGAAAACGTATCTGGGCCGTCCCTGGAGATCGTACGCTCGGACGGTGGTGATGGGCACGTTTCTTGATCAGTTGATCGAACCCAAAGGATGGCTCGAGTGGGATAATGTAACGGCTCTTAGCACTTTGTATTACGGGGAGTTTCAAAACACGGGTCCGGGTTCCGGTACAGAGAACCGGGTTGATTGGCCCGGCTTTCATGTGATATCGGGTTACGAAGAAGCTCGACAGTTTACGTTACTCAAATTCATCGACGCTGCTTTATGGCTGCCGCCTACAAAAGTGCCTTTCACCATCAGTCTCTAATGCTATATATATACTCTTAATTAATATACCACAGTTTTTGTAATGTCCATCAACGTAGATCATATATCTGTTGTCATTTTTACACGATAGCCTGTTTCTTCTTTTTAATTTCTTATTTTTCCCTACAAATTCAAAAAAAAATATAACCTTTCGTTTGGTTTTGTTTTATTATCAACTACTAGCTCCCCTTTGTTCCTAAAAAAATAAAAGATACAAGAATCCTATATACACAAATTAATTAAGTTTCTATATAAAGATACATGAATATATCCGATGTAAACGCTCACAAGAAATATGAAAAATGTATAAAATCTCTTCTACATTAATAATATGTGAATCCTCAAGATGGAGTATATATAAGAGGATATTTCAATCTTGACCTTAAGAACATCAACCTTGGCTCGCCAAAGTGGCTTAGTTAGAACATCTGACGCAAAATGATAGTTGCCTAATATGTATGGTAGCCAATATAATTAATATATGGATGGAAAATTCAAGAGATTATCATGCTATATACATATATATTTCCGAATCTTGGTTTACAATTGTGGCATCATTTTCGCATTGGAAAAAGAAACATTTTGGCTTTGGAGGCAGAAGAAAGTAAGACACTTCTAATGGCTATCAATACAAAAAAAAACTTTGTATAATCCTACCACTTAGCTACAACATTTTTACGAAAAAACAATGGTTGTAGTCTAGTCTTATATATCTAAAGCGTCTGAAGCATGTGTTAGACGACTGTGTCTAGTCTTATAAGATATTACGAAGGTCCTCACAATATAATATTGTACGATAAGATTTTTTTTTTTTTTTGGTTGAATGAATGTTAAATTATATTCAATCCAAAAAAAAGTTTTTGGTACATTATATGCATCCTTTCTCTGAAATTATTTAAAAGAAGCTAAACTCTTGTTCTTACTATCAGAATATTTGTGGTTATATTTAAGGCTTTCGGGCATTAAAAGATTTAAGAATCAATTTTTTTTTCTCTTTGTCACAATGAAATATATACAGAATCTGCTCATCTGTTAATGAAGCATGTAAGAAAATGTCATCGTAATAATATATTGTCTTCTTATTCTATATATTAACTTTCGTGATTAACTCAATGATTGAATGGTGATTATGTCAATTCCAGTTTCATATACTATAATTTTGTCAAAAATGAACAAGTTAGTTAAGTTTTGATTTATTTACTTTTTGTTGGTTGGAGCATGAACAAGTTAGAATGTTGTTATAATTTCAGTAGGTAAATAAGTTCGTTCTGGTTTGTTAGAGAGGTCTTGAAAAGATCATATGATGCCTAGTGAAAGAAATTTAAAACCGTGGCACGGCGAATGAAAATGGCTAGAAACGGGAATGTTAATGAAAATAGAGAGAGAGAGAGAGAGAGAGAGAGATAGACATACACGTGCATGCATATACTACACTGAGATGTTGATTGTTTTCCAAAGTGTTTGTGTGAGAAATGACAGCTCCATCTCTCACCCCATTCAGGCGGTGCAAAAGTTGTATATAAATTTATTCTTGTCGTCACAGTTTAAAAAGAAAAAAAAAACCTGTTTATATTCAGACCGATGAAAATATTTAGGAAAATAAACCAAAGACAAGAGGGAGAAAGTGTCTTAAAAGTAAGATAGAAAAGAAAGAGATCTCTGTCGGTCCGTCGTTGCTGACAAACTATACATGCCTAGCTAGCTAGCTCTCTGTACACAAATATATATGTGTGTGTGTGTGTAAGGTAGATTGAGATATATATATGAATGGTCAAATCTCGAAAAACAAAACAGTGTGTATGAGTTCTTAAAATAAGCTTCTTCCTTCTTCAACCTTTTCTGCTTTAATTTTTCCGTTACTTATTACCGTGTGATTATTTCGCGATTTATTACTTTCATAATTTTAGTCAACTTGGACGCCTTGTGTCGTCCTTCATTTTAATGTTCTGTCTTTCACTCCATTCCATTCATTAAGTAGTTTTATGTGATAACTTTTTTTTTTTTTTGTGTGAAACCTATATATGATGAAACGTTGAGCCAATTATATTATATTGATAGACTATCATGAATGGAATATTATATTTTATTAAAACTCTACATAATTACCATGGGTTGAAATTAAATTACTACTACACTATATTTGTTTCAATACTATATATGTGATAGTATTTGACTTACGAATACCATGTAATATTTATATATACTCTATTCGAATTTACATAATATATAATAACAAAACAATACAAAACAAAAAAGATCAAGATAATTTCATAATATGTATATATGTAGATATAATTTTGACTTTCACAGTGTATATGACCTAGTAATTACCACGAAAACAGGGGAAATTACCACCAAAAATGGTGGTCCTGCATGTATTGTGGAATTTAGTGAAACCACACACACACGACACACTTGCGGGTAAATTGAAATAATGATGACAAAATGATATAACATAACATAGGAATAATATATATATAGAGAAGTATATAATAATAATAATAATAATAATAATAATAATAATAATAATAATAAAGAAAGGGGCATGGAATTGACGAGGATCGAGGGAAAGAGTGGTGTGGCAGAAATGCTATTAAGTGTGAAAACAACTGATGAATGAGCCTTTGCTTAATCACTTCCATGCACAAGTCCCTTTCCCCTCTCCCTCTCTCTCCCACTTCATCGAACTTTGCGTCATTCTTTTTTTTTTTCCATTTCCATTTCAATTCAAACCGTATAAACCAGTTTAGACTTCACTTCGTTTACTTAACAGCTTCTTCTTTTTGCGGAGAAGACTAGTTGTATAATGACCTCAATACGCACACGACTTAGATGATCATGACTGCGAGTGTATGTGTGTGCATGTAATAACAAAAACACATCTATATGACTACTGTTAACTCTCTGGGTGTAAAATGCCAAGCACTAGCTCCACTCATTCAAGTTTCAAGTTCCTGCTTTTTATTATATAGGTCTATGAAAACAACACCAACCTTCTTTTAATATATATATTTTCCTCTTTAATTATCTGAGGTTTAAATTCTAATATTGATATACAGTATATATATTTTGTGTTACTGCAGGTGCGTCGTGCGACACAATCCATGTAACAAACAACTGCTTAGACAAGTTACAACTCATTAGTTAATCTTCATCTCCAGACTTAACAATGTTTAGTTTGTTTTCATTTCTGATGTTCAAACATTTTTAATTATATTCAAATGAACTCCTAACCCTAATTGCTATATATATATGGATAAATCTTCTACGCATGTGTGTGTCACGACATTAATTGCCAAATTGAGGTTTTGTTTGTTTCCGCTTTATATGCGGTTTAAATAGTTGATAAGAAAGAAAAAAAAGTTAACATGTTTTGTCGTATGTAATATGTTTGATGCAACACAAATAATGTCGTTTTAAAACTTTGAAATCTTCTTAATTTATCCCGCACCGACCAGCTATACATGTTTAGTTAACTAAATAGCTAATTCTTTCAATTATTCTGGTTTTATTATATTTTTTCGAGATTTTAATCTCATTATCTAATCACATTTTTTTTTTAAAAAAAAGATTTGGTTCTATAGAAATAATGACAATTAAGTTCCGGTCCAATAGAAGAAAATGTATACTGCGAGATGGATTGGAATGAGAAAAAAGAAACGAAAGAGAAAAATCGCGGTTCAAAAGGTAGTAAATTAAATGAAAATGCAGGTACGCAGCAGCTTATCTCTACAATGGCCTCTTCACATCACATGTCGCCATTTTGTTTTAGGTACACAGTGTCCCAATTCATTTTTACATAAATAGAAAATCTCTCTCTCTCTCTAAACCACATCTTCCTCTACTTTCTCCACCGTTCTTTCTCTCTTCTCTTCTCTCTCTCTCTGGGCTTCAACTTCTGGAGAAGTACTAGACATTTATAAGGTACTGCTCATCACCCAACACTCACACAATTGTCAAAAAGTGTGGTAGAAGGAGGATCTACTTCTCTCTATCGATCAGTCATATCTTTTCAATCAAATCAAACCCTTCTCTTACCCCTTTTTGTTTCACAAAAAAAAAAAGAAAAAAAAAAGAAAAGAAAAGAAAAAGAAAGAGTCGATGTCGAGCATGTCCATGTCGTCCTCCTCAGCTCCAGCTTATCCACCGGACCACATCTCATCTTCGGACCAGCTCTGTTACGTCCATTGCAACTTCTGCGACACTGTCCTTGCTGTATATTTGTATTCTTATCTCAATATATATGAAATCAATTATTAATCTAGCTCTAGCTAGCTAGGGTTTCACATAAATGAATTAATGTGTGATGTTGGCAGGTGAGTGTTCCTCCGAGTAGTTTGTTCAAGACGGTGACGGTGAGATGCGGACACTGTTCAAATCTTTTGTCGGTCACTGTGAACATGAGAGCTCTTCTTCTTCCCTCCGTTTCCAACATTGGCCATTCTTTTATACCTCCTCCTCCACCTCCTCCCCCCAATCTCTTGGTACATCAATTTTATTCATCCATACAAATTAGGGTTTTTTTTTTTTCAATCCAAAAACTAGCTAGGGCTATTCGAGAAACGCATAATTGTGAAACTCAATCCAAAAACGTTCAATTTGGTTAGCATTACATGCTAGATCTTAAAATCATGGATACCCTTAATCGTTGCTGCATACAGACAATCCGCAATGGGAATGGCTAGGGTTTATATTCGAGAAACAACAAATCAAACAAGTTTGGTTGTTATAAGTTTTTTTATGACAGGAATGATGGATATATTCATTTGGTTAGGAGGAGATGCGAAGCGGAGGGCAGAATATAAACATGAACATGATGATGAGCCATCATCACGGTGGAGCTCACCACCCAAACGAGTCTTTGGCAATGGGGACTCGCAACGGAAGAGTGGATCATCATCTGCAGGAGATGCCTCGGCCACCACCAGCCAATAGACGTAACGTTCCATCTTCTATTCTATATTTCAGCATCTGATCTCCATCATACAAGAACACATAAAAAAGAAAACAAACCCTAATAAATTCACACAAAAACCCTATCCGGCCATTAATTTCTTATTTCGTTTCATACATAGACCCCCAAAAGAATGAATCTCGTTTGTGTTTTTATTTTTCCCGTTTTGGATTGGCTAAGTTTTGATTTCATTTTTTGGGTTCCCGAGACATGCATAATTTTTTTCTTTTTTTTGGGGGGGAGAGAAAACAATTCTAAAAGGAAAAAAAAATGAAAAATTCATATGATGCTAATTATCCCCCGGAAATCTAGCTATACCTATTAGACGCCAATGGATATTTGGAGCGGATAGATCGTAAGGGAAAAAAAAAAAAGATAATGATGAAGTGATGATGATAACGAGCAAAGTGAGAGGGAGAGGGAGAGAGAGAGATGCGTTATCTTTATTATTTTTGTTTTGTGAGTTTTTTTTTTATATAATTAAAATAGATTTTTGGGGAGGCACAATATATAAATAATGTTTTTATACAAATAATGATTTTGGATTTAAATGTTTATATTTATTGAAATGTTTATATTTATTTTGACTATGTTGTGTTTGTTTGTATGTGGAAAAGCAGCCCCGGAGAAGCGACAAAGAGTACCATCTGCTTACAACCGATTCATCAAGTGAGTAATTAATTGTGTGTTTATATTCCTTAATTTGCTTTTAATATACATAACTGGATCATATCATTCCCTAAATTAAAACCATTTCGCCCAAAGAGAAGAATGATGCGACTGACAGAGAGATATTTTATAAATTTCGAACAGGGAGGAGATCCAACGTATAAAGGCAGGCAACCCTGATATCAGCCACAGAGAGGCCTTCAGTGCTGCTGCCAAAAACGTACATCTCTCTCTCTCTCTCTCTCTCTCTCTCTCTCTCTCTCTCTCTCTCTCTCTCTCTCTCTCTCTCTCTCTTTCTTTTTCTTTCTTTTCTTATTACAGTATTTGAATTCTCTCTTTCTTTTACACTCTTTTTCTTTCTTTTTTGCTCTATAGTCTGTCTATACGCATAAATTAATCATACATATTAGATTAGAAACGAATATGTAATATGTATGCTGGACATACTATCTACTTACTTACTCGATATGACCGACTTGAATAATACATTAAACTGATATATGATATATGACTTGTGGAGCTACTACTATATGTATCTACTTTACTGCTGATTATTAAAATTACTAAGTTTTGTCCAGCTATCATGCATATATTCATTATATATCTAGCTAGAATTAATAGCCTCAGAATCTACTCTCTAGGGTTTCGTTCAATAAATTCCTCAAGAGCAATATACATTTAATTAGTCTGGTTTTTACGTATATTTTTGACCAGTTTTGATGTTTTTTATTTTTATTATAAGATCAAATCTTTAGCATATATCTCTATTCATCTATACTATATAGTTCCAATTTGAGCACTTCTGACAGAAATTTATATATCATGCATAATGTGGTGAAAACAGTGGGCTCATTTCCCTCACATACACTTTGGTCTCATGGCGGATCATCCTCCAACCAAGAAGGCTAACGTGCGCCAACAGGTACGTTACTATATATACATATAATGTCGACATATACGTCTAATATAATCAAGAGGTTATATATCGATGATAAAAAAAAAAAAAAAAAGAAGCTAAGCTAATACAAGAGAAGTCTTTGTGTTGTTTAGGAAGGAGAGGATGTGATGATGGGATCAAGTAGAGAAGGGTTCTACGGCTCAGCTGCCAATGTTGGGGTTACCCATAATTAACTACGTACTATATATCCTCCTTTGCCTTAATTATAATTAGGACCAGACTACCCTAGCTGCTGCTGCTGCTTCTTCCCCAATTCCAATCTTTCTAGTTCTGCTTCAAATTATTTATATATTGTGGTTACTTTTCAGCTCTATCGAAACTTAACTTATTATGATGTTGATGACCATATATATATACATAATATTGTTAATCGATCGATCAGGAGACCTTTTCGTTTTTTTATTCTTGGGAACTAATTGTTTCGCATTGGAATGAAAGAAAGCAGTACTGAGTCTGAGATTGAGTAGTAATGATGATGATGATGATATCAAATTCGAAGTTGATAAAACAAACTAATGATATTGGGAAGAAACAAGGGGGAAAGAAAGAAACGAGAATAGAAGAAGGGAAAATGCCTAACGGGCCACGAGGCCTAGTAAGTGACAAAGACTGATGGAACCCATTGGGCTTAATGAAACCAAAAAAAAAAGTGACATAAAGACTGATGATGGAAACTTTATATATTATGATGGGCTTTCGTTTTTGCTGTTGGGCTTATTTCAGTCATAACCCATCTATTCAAACAGAAAAAAAAAAAAAAAAGAATAAAGGTGAAGCTGCTACACACAGTAAAAATACTTTTTTTTTTTTTGGTCGGCCAGTAAAAATACTTTTAATACCATTTTTGGCTCTCAATATCTTTTTTCATTTTTTTTTTGTTTTTTTTTTTTGTTTTTTTGTTTTTTTTTGTTTTTGTTAATTGATCTCGTCTTCCTTTCTGATCAAAATCAAAACTTTTGTAATTGTAAAGTAGAGACGAACTTACAACCCTAAATCAAAAAAAAAAATCGTGAGGGTTGATCATCAATTCATCATGACGACCGGAGATCTCGTGAATATCCATCCTACGGAGCTCAAATTCCCTTGTAAGCTCTCCTTCTTCTTCTTCTTCTTCTTTTGATGTTTTGGTTTCCGGTTTCGATTTTGGAATTCCGATTAAAATGTATTCTCTCATTTTTGGTTTTGGGGTGTGAAGTTGAGTTGAAGAAGCAAAGTTCGTGTTCGATGCAATTGACCAATAAGACTACTCAATGTGTCGCTTTTAAGGTCTTCCTTCAGAGCAGCAGATCTTGCTTTCCCTTTATTTTGTTTTTGTTTGGTAGATCATTGTTTTTTTTATTTATTTTTTTGATCTTGTGACAAAACACTCACCAGAAATAAGAAATGAAACCAGGTGAAAACAACGAATCCTCGCAAGTACTGTGTCCGTCCAAACACCGGTGTTGTCTTACCCGGTGATTCCTGCAATGTTACAGGTTTTTCTGCTTTCGTCTTTTTCCATTGGTCTTTGTGTCTACTCTACTGGTGTTGGTTTTAAGAAATTGTTTTTTTTTTTTAAATGTTTCAGTGATGATGCAAGCCCAGAAAGAGGCACCTCTTGATATGCAATGCAAAGACAAGTTCCTTGTTCAGACTGTTATTGTCTCTGATGGTACTACTTCCAAAGAAGTCCTCGCTGAAATGGTCTCTCCTTGTCTCTCGAATCTCACTCAATGCTTTGCCCTTTTGTTTCTTGTTATATTGATACTGGTGGTGCTTCTTCCTTGCAGTTCACCAAGGAGGCGGGTCGAGTGATTGAGGATTTCAAATTGCGGGTTGTTTACATCCCTGCCAATCCTCCTTCACCCGTCCCTGAAGGTTCTGAAGAAGGCAACTCTCCTCGGCCTTCCCTCAACGACATTGCCTCTCAATCTACCTCTCTTTTTGATGACGTTTGTCTTTTTTCTCTTTGATATATGTAGTATATCCCCGTTTCCGGATTTTCTTATGCTTGTTCTTGTTTCAGGTGTCGAGAACGTTTGAAGAGACAAATGAGAAATCTTCTGAGGTAACATCACATTCTTTCTTTTTGGTCTTTCTATATATTACTTGTGTGCATCTCTTTCTTTCTATAATCTCACCACCATTGTATTGCCTCAGGCTTGGTCCATGATTTCCAAATTGACCGAGGAGAAAACTAGTGCTATCCAACAAAGTCAGCTGCTTCGACAGGAACTGGTACGCGCTGAAACAAGCTCACTTACTCAATCTACTTTGTTATATAATCTTCTTCATAAAGGAATTGTGCACCTCAGGAATTGCTGAGGCGAGACTCGGGCAAGAAGCAGTCGCCCGGTCATTCCTTGGCGTTGATGCTGCTGGTTGGTCTGCTTGGTTGCTTTATTGGCTACATCTTGAACCGGACATAGACGCTGTGGGGTTAGCTTCATCGTCCTCCCAATCATCAATTCTTCCAAAGTTCTTAACATTTTTTATTATTATTTTAAAACAAAAAAAAAAATATATTTTTGACCAGAGATTTCTTAAAATTCTGAGTTGTTTTTTCAAAAAAATTATTTTTAAGCTGTAAAATCAGTAGCTGTAGCTCAGGAACAGGGTGATTTTGTGACTGTTATTGATTTAAGCACACTTTTTACGCGGTAGTAAGATATGAAGAGTCGTGTTGTTATGATTGGAATCAAATCAGATTCATTAAGAAAACAAAGAATGTTCTTGGAAGTAAAATAACAAATTTATCATACAAACTAGAAAATAGAAGACAGTTGACATGTTTATTTAGTCGTCTTGGAAATCTTCCCTGGACTTGGTCGTTGTCTTACGGTATCTCTCTTCCATCTGCTTGGCCATGGAGTAAACTGTTTGACCCACCTTTTCTTTGTTTGGAACGTTGTAGCTCTGCGCTATATAAACCCCGCAGATGGTTCCGCAGACGAAAGAGAAGTAGCTTCTTATCAACCCCATTTTGTTTTACCCACCAGATTAGATTATCATCTTAAGAAGGCCATTGGGGTTTCTCTAATATATAGATAGATAGAGCGACGTCTTTTGTTTATCCTTTGCTTCTTCTCCAAGGGGTTTCACAGGTTAATTATGTGTTCCTTCTAACTTTTTCTCCAAGGGTCAACTCCTTAAATCTCGCCAAGGATAAAAAGGCTACCAGATATTATATTTTCAAATATATGATGACTCTGTCGTTGTCGAACAGCAATATCTGTAATTTCTGAGTGATCGGAAAAGATTTTCCCAACATATCAAATTAAGAGAAGAAGACAAAAGACCTTGAAACAAACTATAGAGATAACACAAACAATTGTAGCCACAAAGCCACAATGATAAATCCACCAACAAAGAAAAGAAAGCAAAGTGTAGTTGAGGCCTCTCTTCTTTTTTCTTCTTTATCGGTATCCCATAGCCATAGATTCAAGATAAAACTAATGGGTACCTCAAAAGCTTCGCGATGCCTTCTCATCTTGCTGCTCCTCGACATAACATTCTTCTTTGGTCACATTGCACCGGGAGCCACCGCCAAGCCGTGCCCTCCCCCTCCAGCCGTCAAGTCATGCCCTCCCCCTCCCGCAAAACAAGCCGCCATGAAATGTCCAAGGGACACGCTCAAATTTGGAGTGTGTGGGAGCTGGTTAGGTCTGGTTTATGAGGTCATCGGCACACCACCGAGCAAGGAGTGTTGCTCACTCATCAAAGGTTTAGCTGACTTTGAAGCCGCCGTTTGTCTCTGCACTGCCCTTAAAACCAGCCTTATCGGAGTCTCTCCGGTCAAAGTTCCCGTTGCTCTCAGTCTGGTTCTCAACTCTTGTGGCAAGAATGTTCCTAAGGGGTTCGTCTGCTAATTGATCTTGAACCCAATTATTAGTACTTATCATGTCAAATGATTGTTTCTGTACTGTTGAATTTGATGCAAAAGAAAAGATGTTATATGTTTTGGTTAAAAGTGATCGTGCGTGAGAGGACTCTTATTGATAACCAAATCGATCGACTACAAAGATTGAGAGTAGTAACAACTAACAAATGCAATAAGTTCTAGACGATGATCCGAGGATCTCTAACTTGTCCTTCTTTATCAATTCTTATTTTGGGCCTCCTATGGACTAAATGTGGTAATTTGAACTGCACGATGCAGACTCAACTATATGGGCCGGGTTCGAGACCAACAGAAGCTCGGATTTTTTACATTCATAATTATGTTACTGAAAAAAAATATCGAAGATACTGGATCGTAAAATTTTTAGTGTGTAATTTGGTGATGATAAATGATTAAAGAAGCAGTAAAGAATAGTATTATTTTATTTAGGAGGAGAAATGTCCATACCAACTTTATAATATTGTGGTGTATTGTTAATTACAACTTATGGCCGATCTTGGTTGGTTTATATATTAATCATAATTATTGTAACTTTGGGTCTAATGAGATAGAAGAGATCTTCTCTATCTTTTCTTTTCTTCCTATCAGTCCCATGTGATCTCCTAAGTCCTAATAATAATAATAATAATTGATCAACTTTTGTTTAATCCAATCATTATCCTAAAATCCAATACAAAAAAGAACGACGACGCAATCATTTTTATAGTTACATGCATACAAACTCTTAACACCTCATCCTCTATATAGATTAATTATTTGTTTAATATGATTTAGCTGACTTTTTTTTTTGGTTTCTTCCTCTAATGATGGCAAATCATGATTTCTGTTCATATAAATAAGCTGTAATATTTTTACAGTTTTCTAAAATGACTAAAGAAGACGTTGTATAAATATAATAAACGTATATTTCTCATTACCATCCAACTGAGTGGGGTTGGGTGTTTGCTTCTGATGAAGGGTGGGTGTGGGTGCCTTGAGACAAGAGAAAAGAACATGTTTTCACCACTTACTTCATCCCCACGAAGCTATCACATAAACTATATATCCTCTTAACATATCCAATTCATATGATAATATATCATGAGACTTTGAAATGTGTTGATGCATGTATTTACAGGGAAAATGGCCATATATTAAACTGAATACTGTGTTTTTTTTTTTTTTTTTTTTTTTTTTGCACACTCTACATAAGAAATGGTGTGCAATTTGCATGCATAAGAAAATAAATGCTTTTTCATTTTGCGTATAATGAAAACTAAGCATTTGTCGGTATTCATTACAAAATTGATCACCCACCTCTCATTTGTTTGTTTTTTTAAAATATATTATTTGGTTGTTTCTGATTGATTTTATTCATTTGTGGATATATTTAGGGTATTTTCATTGGTAGATATATATATATATATATATATATATATATATATATATATATATATGGTGACTGGTGACTTGCTACATTCATCCATTGTCTGCTCGATAAAGGACTATCCCTCGTTATTTCTCAATCACTCTCGTCTCGTGCATTTAACTTGTCACATAAGAAACATCATTCACAGATCTTTAATCACTTTTTTTTTCTCTCAATAAAGATGAACCAAATAAAGTATATTTACATAACTATATATATATATATATATATTATTCTTCTTTAACTTATAACATTAATTCACCACTTCGTATAGGATAATTCGTTTTCGTTAAAAAACAAGAAAATGAAACAGATATTTTTCTTATGCAATTCCAGGAAATACATTCACCACTTGGTTTAGACTTTAGATTTATGTATGAGCTAGTCGGCTAAATCAATGTCCATAGCAAGAAACAAAACTAACTAGTGAAGGCAAGCAAGTACACTCTTATATACGTGTGGTTTAGCGCTGCTTAGCTTCTACAATATGGATTAGTTCATTTGATATGATCGATCGTCCACAGTTTTGACTCCAAACTCTAAAACACCCAATTGATATTATGATGACAAAGATCACACACACAAGGAAATAACGACAGCACCTTTGAGATAAAACAAGACTATAAATGAGACAAAACGATATCCCCAAATACAGTTTGTAAACCACAAAGTTTAATTCATGAAAACAAAACAAATTACAAGAAAACAAAAACATCCTCAATGTATGTGACATGCAAACATACACGGTAAAACATCAAACATGGAAATAATTTTTGTATTGTAAATAAATGTATTTAATCATCTCTGTGGCTACACTAGCTAGGCCAAAATGAAAAAAAAAAAGAAAAAAAAAAAAAAGAAAATCGTGTTAGTTACATTCTGGTCGATCATATAGCCACACGTACGTAGCTTTGTGTATAAACATTATTGTTATTAGCCGTTCAATTATATCATTTTCGAAATTCCCCCCCTTGGCTTGGGGAAACAGTCCGGTTCAGATAATGTTTGGAGTGAATTGACTCAAACTGTCTTTTTACTTATTTATTGGCAGACTTATGCACATGACTGTAACCCGACGATCAAGATTTATAAACTCTATCGAAGTTTTTTTTTGTTTGACATCGAACGGCGAATTACTTATTAATTCTTAAACTTTGCACGACGATTGATAGTTTGGAAAAGGAAATTACTCATGAAAAAAAAATATGTTCACGCCAACTTGATTCAAATATTAGTGCTGTATCGATCACTAGGGCTAGAGAACAACGATAGTAAAAGAACAAAAAAGAGAAAATATAGTCCAAGTCCTCTCGATTGCAAAGACACGCGCGTGATGTGAGATTGGGGTTGGAACAGAAGACAATGTTGGCTTTAGAAAGCAAAGATGAAACGATATTGTTGTAGTTGTGAAAGAGAAGCTCATGCTCATCCATCAATATACTAAAATTGCTATTAAATACTTAAAAAAATTTGCAAAGGCAAAACAAGAAACGGAAAAGGGAATAGAGAGAGAGAGAAAGAAAGAAAGAAAGAGAGAAGCCCACATTGCCACTTTAATATCTTGCACGCATCCAAAATATACCACACCACAAAGAGTAGTCACAACAAAGAAGAAGAAGAAGAAGAAGAAGGAGAAGAAGACCAAGAAGAAGGTATCGAGAGCAAGTCTGCAATGCTCTTACCCTTTGAAGAGTTTCAAGGGAAGGGGATTTCTTATTTCTCTTCTTTCTCGTCTCCCTCCTCTCCCACCCACCACCCTCGCCCCTTTTGAGCCGCCGCAAATCCAGAGGTGGGGAAGAAGTCCAAGTTCCCGCTCCGGAGCCTAACTCTGTTCTGGACGCCCTCAGAAGCCCTACCTCCTCCTCCACGGTGTCTTCCTCTCACGGCGGTAACAGCGCCGTCGGTGGCGGCTGCGACGCCATCACCGATGAGCAATGCGGACAGATTGTGGTGGGTGATTGGGAGCAAGCCCCCCATGACCACGAACAGAGCATTCTCAGACTCATCATGGGAGATTCCACAGATCCCTCTCTTGAGCTCAACACCATCCTCCAAACGTCTCCCACCTTTCCAGAATCTGATTACACACCACCTGGTTTCGGAGTCGTCGACGCCGGATTTGCTTTAGACCACCACTCAGCTCCGCCGCTTCTGATCAACCAAAGCCAGACTCACTACACACAGAGTCCGGCGGCCATCTACTACGGCCATCCACCGGCAAAGCGGCTCAACCCAGGCCCCATGGGGATAACGGAGCAGCTGGTAAAGGCAGCAGAGGTTATAGAGAGCGGCGGGGACACGTGTCTAGCTCAGGCGATATTGGCGCGGCTCAATCAACAGCTCTCTTCACCCGTCGGGAAGCCTTTGGAAAGAGCAGCCTTTTACTTCAAAGAGGCTCTCAGCAATCTCCTCCACAACGTCTCCCAAACCCTAAACCCTTACTCCCTCATCTTCAAGATCGCCGCTTACAAATCTTTCTCCGAGATCTCTCCCGTTCTCCAGTTCGCCAACTTCACCTCCAACCAAGCCCTCCTCGAGTCCTTCCACGGCTTCCATCGCCTCCACATCGTCGACTTCGACATCGGCTACGGTGGCCAATGGGCCTCCCTCATGCAGGAGCTCGTCCTCCGCGACAACGCCGCTCCCCTCTCCCTCAAGATCACCGTTTTCGATTCTCCGGCCAGCCACGAACTTGGTTTCACTCAGGACAATCTCAAGCACTTCGCCTCTGAGATCAACATCTCCCTCGACATCCAAGTTCTCAGCTTAGACCTCCTCGGCTCTATCTCGTGGCCTAGCGCGTCGGAGAAAGAAGCCGTCGCCGTCAATATCTCCGCCGCGTCCTTCCCGCACCTACCTTTGGTCCTCCGTTTCGTGAAGCATTTATCTCCGACGATCATCGTCTGCTCCGACAGAGGATGCGAGAGGACGGATCTGCCCTTCCCGCAACAGCTGGCGCACTCGCTGCACTCGCACGGCGCCCTCCTGGAATCCCTCGACGCCGTCAACGCCAACCTCGACGCAATGCAGAAGATCGAGAGGTTTCTGATACAGCCGGAGATCGAGAAGCTCGTGATGGTTCGTAGCCGTCCGATGGAAAGGCCAATGATGACGTGGCAAGCAATGTTTTTGCAGATGGGGTTCTCGGCGGTGGCGCACAGTAACTTCACGGAGTCTCAGGCGGAGTGTTTGGTCCAACGGACGCCGGTGAGAGGCTTTCACGTCGAGAAGAAACATAACTCTCTTATCTTATGTTGGCAAAGGACAGAACTCGTCGGGGTTTCAGCCTGGCGATGTCGCTCCTCCTCCTCCTCCTGACTCCGCCGGAGATTCAAATTACATATTATATATATTAAAACATTTCTTTTACCTAAATCAATTGACATATTTTTAGTTTCCGATTTTTTTTATTTGGATCAGTGCGATGGCCCTATTTTTAATTAATATTATTTATTTTTTAAAGTTTCACAAAAAAATATATTATAAATTTTGTGAGTAAATAATTAATTAGTTAATGGTGTGGTTATTTAAAAATCATTAACAAGTCCAGTATCATTGCGGTGCCTTGGTTGGTCAGCTCAAGTTTTCATGTTCTGTAGTCATAATCTAAAAAGAAATGAATGGGTGATGATTTTGATGCGAGGCAGAAAGCTACTGCTCATTATTGTGATTTATATATATTTATGATTATATAATGCTTAGAGAGTTTTTTTGTTGTGGTTTGTGTCTTTGCGATGGTCTATTTTTTTTTTTCTTCTTTATATTATAAAACAACATACATATGTCTCCATGATGTCACATGGGTCTTCTTGTATTATTATTATTTTTTACTTTTTTTTTGGTCCACAATACAATAACAATAACATTTTATTTTTGTGTGCGCCGTTTCTATATATATACATTATATATGTTTTTTGTAGAAACAAAGGTTTGCTTTTTTTTCTTCTAAAGTAAATGGTCCATACGCATTACTTTACATACATAATGCGGCCATTCGCTTTACAGATTAACTGCATTTCTCAACAGAAATATTTCACCAAAAAAAAAACAAAAAAATATGAAGAACCAATCACCTAAGAGTTGCAAAAAAAAAAAAAAAAAGAGTTGCAGAAATAGAGGTAAAAAAGACAAAGATTTTATTTATTATATTATGAAATATTAATTATAAGATAAACAGGGTTGTAAAGTGAAACATATGACAAGGTATTGTCTCTTGTGTAATAACTA
This sequence comes from Capsella bursa-pastoris, assembly GCA_036452645.1. Classification (NCBI taxonomy): domain Eukaryota; kingdom Viridiplantae; phylum Streptophyta; class Magnoliopsida; order Brassicales; family Brassicaceae; genus Capsella; species Capsella bursa-pastoris. Next base: position 24,108,789 of record CP144196.1, read on the forward strand.
AATAAGCCTTTGGTTGGAGACATACACAGTTTGTGATTGAAATAGTTACCATATAGTCCTTAGGTCAACATTATTGGGAGGATTTAAGGGTGAGATTTACCAAAGAGAGTATGTTATATAACATACTCTCTTTGGTAAATCTCACCCTTAAATCCTTTCAATAATGTTGCTCTTAGTTTTTCGACAGGTAAAGCCGTGTCCTGAAACAGGTACCGAAGAACGATCGTGATCGGTCTTTTCTAACACGTGTACGGCACTACGACCATATGTGTCGTTTCCCCTGTGAGAGATGATCAAACGGCTCAGTTTCTTGTCAAACAATTATTAATGTAGTAGATTATATCTATATATATATACACATGTAAGAGGGAGGAATGGGGACCTATTTGGGCCTCTCAGAGAAGATCCATGGGTCTAAGGCTCAAGTTTTTGCATTCGTTCGTGATAGGATGCAAAACAGGGTCAATTCATGGTCTTCAAAGTACCTCTCTAAGGGGGGGAAAGAGATTCTCCTCAAATCCCAAACTCAAGCACTTCCGACTTATGTTATGTCGTGTTTCTTGCTACCAAAAGCGATCTGTACTAAATTAAACAGTGCAATGGCTCGGTTTTGGTGGAGTAACCGAGCTGATAGTAAAGGAATACATTGGATCTCTTGGGATCAAGTCTGCGCTCATTTCGAAGAAGGAGGCCTTGGCTTTCGGGTCCTTGAAGATTTCAATCTTGCCCTCCTAGCTAAACAGCTATGGAGATTACTACGGTATCTAGATGCTCTCATCAGTCGAATCCTCAAAGGAAGGTATTTTCGATACAGTAGTCCACTGGAAATATCGGCTTCGAATAGACCATCTTATGGCTGGCGGAGTATCTTAGCCGCTAAAGAGTTGTTGAAATCTGGCATACGGAAAACAATAGGTTCGGGGTATAATTCTTATATATGGACGGATCCTTGGATCCCAGATATGCCGGCACGTCCACCCATGGGTCTTTCAGCGGAGAGGGACCCAATGGTGTGTGTGAATACCCTAATTGATCCGGTCTCCAAAAAGTGGAAGGAAGACAAACTCCAGGAATTATTCCCTCCGAAGGATGTCACTTTGATTTTGGGTATTAAGCCAAGCCTTAATCGCCTAACCGATGGGTTTAGTTGGACCCTAACTAAATCCGGGAATTACTCGGTTAAAACTGGCTATGAAGCGGCGAGATCTCTTTCTCGTCCTGCCTGCGACCTCTCTTCTCAGGGTCCTAGTGTTACGACACTTAAGGCACACGCATGGAAATTAAAAACCACCAGGAAGTTAAAACACCTAGTGTGGCAAAGTATTACAGGTTGCCTTGCAACTTGTCAGCGACTCCAGTATCGCCATATTGGTCGCGAAAAAACTTGCCCCCGTTGTGGAGCGGAGGAAGAAACCATTAACCATCTTTTCTTTGAATGCCCTCCGGCAAGACAAGTGTGGGCCCTATCAAATGTTCCTTCGGCTCCAATGGTATTCCCCCTACACTCTCTGTATAGTAATCTTGATTATTTATTCTGGAGAGGTAGGGAAGGGGGTGCCACTGAGGAGAGTCTAAGAGTTTTTCCATGGTATATGTGGTTCATTAGGAAAGCTAGGAACAAAAAACTTTTTGAGAATGTTGAGACCTCACCACAGGACACTGTTGATAAGGCATGGCAAGAAGAAGCGCTCTGGAGATCTGTCACGTTGCGTGAAAACCCACTCGAGGTGAGAGTGGCTCCGATTGAAGAGATGGCACCGCCGCCTAATTCTCTGGTTTGCTATATCGATGGTTCATGGACTGAGAAGGATGCCTGCAGTGGGCACGGGTGGATTGCTTCAGCTGATAACTGTGTTGTTCAATTGGGACTGAAATGCTCTCCGAGGAGTTTATCTCCGCTTCATGCGGAATTAGATACTCTTCTATGGGCAATGACATGTTTGACAAACTTGTCCATCACTAGAGTGGAGGTTGCTACGGATTGTATGGATTTAATCTCGATGGCCTCTAATGGAGAAGATTTGCCGGCTTTCTCTACAGAAATGAAGAATTTTCTTCACCTCCGTAACCAGTTTGAAAACTTTAGTATTAGGCATATTTCTAGATCGTTGAATATCCGTGCTGATAAGCTTGCGAAATGTGCAAGGGCACGCGGGTTTTGTTTTTCCCTTGTAGGTTCATCGGTCCCTATTTGGTCCTCTCTCGAAGGGAATCAATTCCGATAGACTAGTGTATGGGGTCCGTAGGCAAAAAATAATATAAAAAATAAAAAATATATATACACATGCCAACGTGGAAGAACACAACTAAGGCTATGGTCACGCGCGCTCTTGCTCCCACTAACATATCTAAAAACCCGACCGCCGACGGTAAGTAGAAGAAGCGTTGACTAGTCCCGACGCGCGCGCGAGTCTACCAAAATATATTAGACTTTACTAAAAATTTAACTACTTTTGATGTAATCACTACATTAGGATCTAATCTCATACTTAACTACTTTTCCACCCCTATGTTACCATTCAATCAATATTCTAGTGGTTATTAGGAAATCTTCTAGTTAGTATACTCTTGGGATACGATCGACTGTATTTATTTGTAAACTACACAAATAGTTTCCATTTTATTTTGGTGTTTATAGATAACAAATACTCCAGACAAAAAAAAAACCTAATATTTTGTGTTTTCCCCGAGATATCTGAATACATAAATACATTCCAGAAAAATTACTAAGGTCTTGAATGGCATCTGTTTTAAATCAGTTTTTGGCTTTTAATTCTGCAAAATCCATTTTATTAGTCATTCATGATTTTTAAAAATTTAGATTTCTTAAAAATTAGGAAATCCAGATTTTAGAAGATTTTATTGTTTTCTTCTTAAAATCCAAAAACCACAAAATGTGGTTTTTATTTTTATAACGTAAATTGATATTCTTTTTCTATTTTTCATTTAAATTTTATTTTTAATTACAAAATTTGTAAATCATAAACCAAAATCTATAATCTAAAAATTAAAAACCATAATCCAAAAACCATTAAAAATCTTTGAAACATTCATGGTCTAAGACCATTTTCATTGCTAGTATCTTAGGGGGTAAGATCCCCTAAGATTTGCACAGAAAAATCCTTATATAAGTTTTTTTCTTTGCAAATCTTAGGGAATCTTACTCCCTTAAGAGACTAGCAATGAGGATGTTCTAAGGACAGCACCAATAGTGAACCTCTCATTTTAAGTATTTTAAAAAGAAAATATTAATAAAGTTATTTAATAAAGTTATTGAATTAATTTTTGGTAAAAAAAAATGAATTAAACCACTCATATAGAGACAATTGTTCTAACAGCCTCTAATTGAGGTGCTTAACCAAGGCACTTCAAAATCTATCATTTCTCTTTCTTACTTTTCTATTTTCTTTTTCAAATTTAATAGTTAAACTTTCTTAAAAACCTCCCATTGGAGGTAGCCTAAGTATATTGTGTCTAATTTTATAGTTTTTAAATGGCAGCATGGAGCATCGAAGAATCTTTCTCTTGATATGGAAGGTCAGTACAAATTTTTTTTTAAAAAAGTTATCCACCTTTCTTTGTCTTCCATTTTTTTTTTTTTTGTTGGTTGGGTTACAATAATATGTGTGATATACCTTTAAGAAATGAATAACAACGATTGGCTATTCATTGCTTATAGAAAGTAAAATGATGATAAAACAGGCAGCTTTTCGTGTCTTTTATTGTCCGTCAACTAATCGAGTTATATGTTTTCTTTTTTTAAGTTAGTACTTTTGTCTCCAAGAAAGACTCTCCTAGGAGTTAGGGAGATTTTATAATCAGACTCTTTTAACTAACGATAACAGAGTAGGGGATATTTTATATATATAATCAGACTCTTTTAACTAACTAAATATCTCTCTGTCTTCCATCTTAATTTCCACTGTTTTGTTAAATATATTTTCTTATTTATAAGTTATTTTTTTTTTGGTAACAATGTGAAGATTTATACCATTTTTAAAATTTTTGACAGAATTACAGAGAAAACACGAAATAGAAAAACCAAAAACTACAGAAACCACCAAAGATACAACACAACACAAACAGAAAACAGGGAGGAAAACAAGTGAAACACTATAAGCAGAGATCCACGAAGAAACACCGATTCCGAACAAAGCTCGAAAATTTGCGTAATTGCCTCAACTCATAAGAGATGGAGTCTTCATCGTAGTTGCCAGTTGTTATTGCGTTTTAATCATAAACCACATACAGAAGCACTACGAATATTGCAATGACGTTCTGCGAAAAAAAAATGTATACACTTCCAACAATTAGTTTCTGGACGTTGGCATCAATATATATGATACAAGGAAAAACTACCGGACGATAGGATCGTACCATGCATGCATCCTCGATCCTTTTCAAAGTGGTACGTTAGTACATATCATATACAGTAAAACCTCTATAAATTAATAATGTTGGGACCACAGAATTTTATTAATTTATAGTGATATTAATTTATCTATAAATTAATATTTATTATTTTATAGTGTAAATTAATAATTATTAATTTATAGTGGTATTTTTACTTTTAAATTTTTTTAAAATTATGAATTGGAAATTTTTTACAAATTAAGATTAGTCTTTATGATTATATAAATTGTTATAGTTTAGAATTGAATTCTATATGTATATAAAAAATAACAATGAATTAAAAATATTATAAATAAATTCACTTCTATACAAAGTACATACATAAATTCAAATTTATGATTAATACCTCAACTGTAATCTTTTAACATCCTATAAAACAAAACAAAATGAATATGAAGCATATTTATAAATAGAAAACATTAAAAGTTGGTAATTGTATGATGTTATGGAATATATTATAAGATTATAGTTTAAAAATATAACACCTTTTTTTATATAGAGATGAGGTCTAGGAGAAATTTATTTTTAGAAAAAAACTAAATGCATATTTCAACAGAATACTTATATCATATATATATATATATATATATATATATATATATGTAGTAATTATTAATTTATGATATTATTGGGACTATATTTACATAGGGATTTCGAAAAAACTTATTATCTTATTATCTTATCGAATTTAGTTAATTTTTACACTGTCCCGACTTGGGACCAGCAAAATTTATTAATTTATAGTGTTTATTAATTTATAGAGTATTAATTTATAGAGGTTTTACGTATGTAGGAGGGAGATCAATATTAATTATTTAAACTTAACATGCACATTTGATATAGTACTATATATATATATACTCCATATAGTAAACTGAAAAACAAATCGTGTCAAACCATTTTCCAAATGTGAATCATGCAGAGAAAAACAACAAACGGATAACCTATCAATCAGTAATACAAGTTGTTGACTCGGTCTCCATGGTCGAGATGAACGTAAAACCTAAGAATATCGTCTTTTATATATAAGACGAATGAAATCTAATCTGAGTCTAAAAGTAATCGAGAGTTTACAACTTCAGTCTTTACAACAATTTTAAGAACAATCATTTATAATTACATATCACCTTATGTGGCTGTCCTTAATTTCTTACAAACTTTCGGACTTTTGAACAATCGATATCACATATATCGGAAAACACCTCAACCATATCCTGCTTAATTACGATCTCTTTTATATATTTATGTGTATATTTATAAGAGACAATTTTAAAAATACCCCTTTTAGAGAGAACATTTTTAAAAATACCCCACAAAGAAAACCATTTTTAAAACTACCCCCATTTTTGGCCAAAAAGACAATTCTACCCTTCAAAAACTAACTAATTTCTTTTGTTTTGGAATTTCTCTTGCCTCTCGCCGTCAAACTCTCTTGTTCGATTTCGTCTTCGTCGGTGTGTCGTCATCGTCTCGTCTTTGTCGGTGTGTCGTCGTCGTCTCGTCTTTGTCGGTGTGTCGTCTTCGTCGTCATCGTCATCGTCATCATCGCTGTTGTTGTCGTTCTGATCTCGTCGTCGATCTAAACGAATCTCAACTTCATTGCGATTCGATCTCGAACTAGCTTTCGCTTCTCAAAATAGCAGCGGAGGTAGTGGAGTTCTCTGTCACAACCTTATTTGACATTTTGTATCCCCTCTCGTCATCATTAATTTAGTTCTATTGATTTTCATAGATGGAAATCTTGTTTGGTCAATTGAGCATATGGGGTGTCGGGATTCTCATGATTTTGAACCAAGTCTAAGAGTGGTGATACCTAAATCGACTAATTGATATTGATCTAAAGGTTTGGTCTCATAATTTGATTAGTTGTAATGTTTATAGATCGTAAAGAGTGACATTTATTTGCTTTTAGCTACTTGTGTTTTTCATTCTTACGTGCATTTGTTTTATATGTGTTGTCTTTTATGCTACTTAGGTAGAAAATCTCATTTTGGATTGTCTTTAATTTGTACATAGAAGAAGAGATGATGTAAATGTATAGTGATTGGTGCGTCTTTTTTGGAGCACCTGAGACTAGACAAAGGAGGATGGAGGAGAGATGCCCAGTATTCACAATCTCTTTCACCCCCAAGAGATCTTGACTTGCATTGAGGTAATAATACATTCTCTTTTAAAATTATGAATGTTGCAGAGAACACAAATCCATCAGTTTTTGTATAATGTTGAATCCAAGCGAGGAATGTTGTTTAATGATCTGGCTCAAGTTGCTCTTGTTGAAGGTGGGACATACAACATGCAACACAATTAGGAGCTCATGCTTATGTGGATTTAGTGTGAAAGGATCAAACAATAAGAAACATGGCTCGGACTGGTTTTATATTGCAGGAGAGCTTAGATTGTATACGAAACACGACATGTTACATTGTTTAACTTTTCTGCAATTCTTATTTGTATTTTTGATTATACAAGTAGTACATCAGTTATAAAATATTAAGGATTCATAATATATCTTTAAAGTTGCATTGTCTGTCAATGAAAATCTTCGAATATTTGTTATAGACATAAATACACACACACCCTTAAACTTTGTTAATATTTAAAAAACCATTTAAAATCTTTATACAATCTTATAAAATCTTTTTAAACCCTTGTAAAGTTTTTAAATCATCATACACCCTTTTAAAAACCTTGTAAAATCATTTTAAAAGCTTTATAAAATCTTTATAAAAGCCTTGTAAAACCTTATTAAAGCTTTATAAGAGCTTTATAAAAGCCTTGTTTGCCTTGTAAAAGTTTTTAAATAGTTTTGAAAACTTTAATATACATTTAAACACGTTATAAAACCTTTTAACAACCTTATAAATGTCTTATAAAATCTTTATAAAAGTCCTATAAAATTTTTTAAGAGCTTAAAAACCTTATAAAATCTTTATAAAAGTCTTATAAAACCTTATAAAAACCTTGTAAAATTTTTCAAATAGTTTTTAAAACCTTAACATACATTTAAACACCTTAAAAACCTACTTAAAAACCGTATAAATTTCTTATAAATCCTTTAAAACTTTTAAAAACATTGTAAAAAATTGTAAAACCTTTTAAAATCCCTATACAACCTTTTAAATATTTTTTAAAAACATGTCAACAATTTCTTTCTTTTTAAAATCCATTCTTTTTTTATCAACATTTTTATAAGGTGTTTAAATGTATATTGAGGTTTTTAAAACTATTACAAAGCTTTTATAATTTTTTACAAGGCTTTTATAAAGATTTTATAAGGTTTTTAAATGGTTTAAGAACTATATTCTTGGACGTTGAGGGGTGATTATATATCGAGTCAACTCGAGGATCCTTGTTAGATCAATAAAAACCTTTTAAAGCATTTTACAAGGGGTTTAAAAGTTTTTATAAGGTGTTTAAATGTATATTATGGCTTTCAAAACTATTTAAAAAAATTACAAGGCTTTTTTAAAAAATGTTTTACAAAGTATTTAAAAGGTTTTATAAGGTGTTTAAATATATATTAAGGTCTTAAAAACTATGTTTTTATAAGGTTTTTATAAAGCTTTTATAAGGTTCTTAAAAAATATTTTACGAAGTATTGAAATAGTTTTACAATGTTTGTATAAGGTTTTTTATAAAGCTTTTATAAGGCTTTTATAAGACTTTTATAAGGTTTTTCAAAAATGTTTTAAAAAGTATTTAAAAGGTTTTATAAAGTGTTTAAATGTATATTAAGGTCTTAAAAACTATTTAAAAGGTTTTACAAGGTTTTTATAAAGATTTTATAAGGCTTTTAAAAAGTTTTAAAAAGTATTTAAAAGATTTTAGTATTTAAAAGGTTTTAAAAAGTTTTACAAGGCTTTTATAAGGTTTTACAAGGTTTTTATAAAGATTTTATAAAGCTTTTATAAAGTTTTACAAAGTTTTTATAAAGATTTTATAAGGTTTTCATATGGTTTTAAAAAAATATTTAAAAGCTCTTCACTCCCATGTATTCTTTTTTTTTGGACAACACTCCCATGTATTCATTTATCTTTCCTCACATACTACTCCTTCATTTTTGATTTCATATACATATGATCACTATTTTTTCTCTAAACTTTAAATGTATATTACAAATACACAGATATTATATTCAAAGATAGTTAGATTATTAAACAAGTACAAAGTCAAACCAATCCATCGTCATGTGAAGCTTGTGCAATGAAATGTGGTGACAACTCAAGAAGAAGTGGAAGTTGGGAGTGATGATGAGGACACATGTGACAAAGTTCATATAAGCAACCATGGATTAAGTTTTGAAAACGAGAACGAGTAGGTCTAGTGGTGGAAACACTTTGAGTTCTCTTCTCTGCTATTTGAGTTCTCTTCTCTTCTAACAACATCATGTTCACTCTGTTGCGCCTTCTCTTGATGCTCCACCTCCTGTTGTTCTGCATTCGCGTTTCCCTTGCCGCCTCCCAAGTAAGCCGTGTTCAAAGCGGCTAACATTCCGAGATTCAAGTCCGGCATACTTAGACCTCAGTTCTGTGTTGGCTGACGCTAAGCTACAAACGAGCGTAGTTGAAGCGAACTCCCTCTATACTGATCCATCACAAAACGAAACCTTGTTCCCACCATAAAATGTGTCCCTCCTTTGACTCCTCCTCCAGCTTCAAGAAAGCAACTACAGATCCACAAATATGTTGAATCTTTATTGCATCTCTCACAACAAGCCTATATCGCTACAGGAAAAATGCAGAGACTGAATTAGATAACAAGTGAATTTCAATTTTGAAAACAGAACACCAAATGAGTTCTAACCAAAATTATCATTGGAAATAACACAATTGAACATACGTCTCTCATCAGAGTTAATAATCATAGCAAAATCACCATTTTAAAACCAGGCAAGACGTAACCTTCTTCTTCTTAGATGGCTTCTCGAATTACCCATGCCATAGATAAGCTCAAGCTTCTAAAAATCTGACAAAGTCTAAATCACAAACCTACCAAGGTGACCACAATGATAAAATTCAACAAAATAAGCCTCTAAAATGAAACTTCTCAACAATATTGAATCTTTTAATTTCACACAAAACAAGAAGATCCTTCTAATGGTAATGGCGATTCCTCATATTAACCTTACCAGGACGATTCCATTATCTTCTTAGCTTCCTCCACATCGTTATAGCATCGATCTGCTGATTCAACACCTTGATCGCAGCTCTCTTCTTCACAGCTTCAGCTACAACAATTCTGATTCCCACGCAGCCATGGGAGTTATAGGTCATGATTAAGATTCTAAGGTGCAGGCTCCATAGTCGGATGGTTTAATCCTTGAAACATTTGAGAGCGTAATTGATGTCGTCGTTAATCCTCGTGGCCTTTGCCTCCTTCGTCGGCAGCTCCGTCGTCAACTCCGCCGCCAACTCCGCCGCCGCGTTTATCCCTTTGTCGCGTGGAACAAAATCATAACACACTGAGGTAAACAAATCAAGGGTAAACTGGACCTAAAAATTTGAAGAAGGGTATAATTAAAAATGACAAAAGATAGGAATATTTTTAAAAAAGAATATACCAAAAGGGGTATTACTAACAAATTCTCTATTTATAATTATATATAATTGGTTTTATATTCAAATTGGTACAAGTTTATTTATTTTCCGATATATAATTGTCACTTTTGGTGATAAAAAAAAAATAAAAGTTGTCACTTTCTTTATTATGTGTCGAAAAGGAAATGATGAAACTCAAAGTTCTGCACCGAAATAACCACCATGCATATATAGCTTTAGAATAGTGAGAGGAAATTATATTAGTTTGCAATACATATATATATATATATATATAATGTATGTAAGTAAGAGTCAATAAATACAAAATGTTGATTAATTAAATTCCAAATTAATGTGTTTGAATAGTACATATAGAATGTAGAAAGATTTGAATGTGAAAAAATGAGTTATAATTAGTACACTATATATATATATATACATATCGTAATGTAATTCTAACCCTATATATATCGTAATGTAATTCTAACCCACTAAAAAGGTTATAACTAATTAAAAGTGGAGAGCGATCGAGGGTCTCTGAACATGATGGGTGTGTTTTTTGTGTCCATAACAAAAGTTATAAAAAAAACTGTGTTTTATTTTTAATTGATATTATATATAGCAAAATTCTTTTCTTACCTGTAGTGTTTATGTTATTATTGAATAATTAATATAATGAGACAAAGCTTTTGGTTCAATCTTTACGATCTTTCAATCTCTATCTCAGCTTTTGTAGATGCCAAGCTTGCCCACCATTTCTTCTCTTCAACCTCTCTCATTCACTTTACAAGTTATTATTATTATTATTATTATTTTATTTTATTTTGTTTAGTCTATAACTCTCTCTCTCTCTATATATATATATATATATGTATACATATTTTAAAAAGCAAACTCAACATACCATCGTACGTAGATATGGACTATTTATTAATGTTAGATCATATATATATTAATATATACACAGAACAGAACAGAAGACGATTACGTACGTACATATATATGTTTAATTATCTTCCATCTCTATATCACTATATGCATGCATGCCTGTTTTTATAAACATATATACCAAACTAAACTCAACTGGATCATGTCCTAGAAAATCATCAATCGATACATGTTTTAATTTTTTCTTCTTAATTCTTATCTTTAATATATATTTTGTGTTCCTCTTTTTGGCTTTTTTTGTTTTTTTTTCGTTTTCTTTTTGTTGTTTTCTTGCTTTATCTATTTACAAGTCAAGTCAGCTTATAAACAACGCGGTATTTTCATCCCCACAGATTTTATATTTTGTTTGTTTGAAATTATAGAGAAGCTAGCTAGACGTTTTTATAAAACAATATATTGATTGACGACAAAAGAAAATAAGGAAACTGAGATAATTCTAAAAAGAAACCATGTTGGGTTCATCCCTAGCTAGGGGAAAGTTGGTGTAGGGCATTATCATATGTATGTGGCAAATAGCAAAATCAAAGTAGTTCAGACCGATCAACATTATGCATTGCGCTAGCTCTTTCTCTTTCGCCGTCGATATCGTCTCCTCCTTCATGCATGTGATATAGTACAACCAGACAAAACGTGTGTGGAAACTTAATTACTTCTTTTGTATCATAGTTCAGCTATATGTTATATCTAGGTCGACTGGCCAATCTAAAATTATCGTTTGGATACCTTTTCTGATTTTGCTGTGTATTTTTGTTTCAAATTAAATCGCCACAACTACGTACCCAAAAAAAAAAGAAGAATAAAAAAAAGCATTAAATTAAACATGCATCCACGAGAAGAAACAAAGCAAAATATATATAATTCTTGAAAGTCGGTGCATATATTTATAACGACAAATCCTTTTGCTCCTGTCCTGAGCATGTGATAAATGTAAAGATACGCAGAAAAAAAAAAAAAAAAAAGTGATAGCGGGCTATTGGGTTTTCTTAATTATGTTATTTTAGAAAGTTCAAAGGGAGGCCCATATAATATAATTTGAAAGCCCAATAAATGGAATCAATCGAAGGAAGGCGGCAAAAGTAACCAACCCAACCGGGGAAACCACCGAATCCCTAACTCCCTCCATAGATTGATTCGATTCAATGGCGGCGAGCTCCGGCGATGAATCTGACCCTTGCCGTGAACCAAAGCCTAAGGGGAAGATTTCGGAGTATGAGAAGCTGAGGCTCTCCAGGATCGCTGAGAACAAAGCCAGATTGGAAGCTCTTGGCATCTTTAAATCCGCCGCAAAGGCCCTTCCTCTGGGTTCCCGAAAACGTAGACCAAATCGCAATTCCCCTGAGGAAGACGATGATTGTGATTATACACCCCCCGATGATGATGATGATGATGATGATGATCATGATGATGATGATGACAATGACAATGACGATGATTTTTTTGATAACTCAACCTGTAAAAGAAAGGTACAATTTTTTATTTTTTATAATTATAAATCAACTCTTTATTATCATGGAATGAATGAAGTAGTGAGTAGTGAACGATGGGTTATTCTCTCTGCCATGAAGATGAAGGCTTGTTCTTTTTTTTAAAAAAAAATTTGGTCTTACTTAAGTTCTGAATCTTCTATGTTACTCTGTATTTCTTCTGACTTCAATTTTAAGAAGAAGAAGAAGGACAAGGCCTCCCCTTCCAAGACAAGAGTCTTTTCTAAGAAGAAATTGGATAGAACAGATCCCATTGGAGACGACGACACGGATGATGACTTAGAGAAGGTATTTTGTCTTTCTCATGCTCTGCATTTGGCTTTGCTTCAAACTTGTTGACGACTTTAACATCTGTTTTTGTTCCATTCTGACTACTACTACTGCAGGCAATAGCGCTTTCTCTGCAGGACTCTGTTCCAGGCGGCTCTCCTACTACTACCCCTACCAAGACTATGAGAAACGATCAGGGTTCTGCAAGTTGGAAGAAGAAAAAACCGGTTTGTTTTTTTTACATCAATTATTACCCAACTCATCAACAGTCTTTAAGAGGGTTCTGTCCTGTCCTCAACTAGTCTGTTGTCTGGTTCCTAGGAATATATGAGCAAAATGCAGATGACGGATGATGAATTGGTCATTTACTTCTATCAGTTTGATGGTAATACATGTCTGCCAATCTTTCTAAGTTTTCTATTCCATTTTTTTTTTTTTGGGGGGTTACATATAGGGTTCCTAACTCCACTGACTCTCTCTGCCTGTATTGGATCATCCTTGGATTGCAGAAGCGGGAAAAGGGTTCATTACTCTGAGAGATGTGGCGAATATGGCAACCGTGCATGATTTCACATGGACGGAGGAGGAATTACAAGACATGATTCGTTGCTTTGACATGGATAAGGACGGAAAGGTAGGTGGTAACTTGAAAGTTGTAATATAACGCTTCTTGGAAATATTATTAATGCTCGACCACCCTTGTGATCTTCTTTGATTTTTGGGTTTCAGCTAAGCATGGATGACTTCAGGAAGATTGTTACTCGATGCCGCATGTTGAAAGAATCTTGATGGTACTATGTGATTTTGGGTGACTATTTATTAAATGATGATTCTCCATGTTATGAATTCAAGTGAAATTGACAACTCTTTAAAGCGTACGTATAATTAACAACATATATATATATATGGAACAACTTCAAAACTGAGGCGGATACTCCTTCTTCATATTACTTGTGTAAATTAATAAACTTAGACCATGTTTAATGGAGGGATCTTAACCTAAGACTCCAATAATCATGCTCCAAACCCATATGACATCCTTATATAAAAAATATATATATTCTATCTCTACTACTAGTGATATATACTCTCGTGCAAGTCACAGCTTTGTAAATGTTCGCCGCTGGCATTCTTTTGCTTATTTGAATATGATTCTTTTGTAGTATATTTAGATTTTGAGAAAACATAATATTTGCGTTGCAGCTGACAAAATCCATCTTGCGGACTTAGCGCTCACCTCTCTCGTGTAGGAGACACAAACCTCCTTCATTGTGGATGAAGAGGGATTACGAGAGGGAACATTGGGCTAACCCATTCACATAGAGCCAGAGGTGTGTTACGGAAGACTAGCTAGTACCACGTGATCAAACCTAGTCTACACGTACGTAGCTCATATATAAGAATTACCAATGAGTGAGTAAACCATATATATACACGTACGACATATTTTAGACATCCGGTATTTGAATCCGTATTAATTAGATCACCTCGTATTGACAGTATCACTTGTGCAGCTTTACTCGCTAGAAAGCCAACAAGTTCGTTAATCCCAAGTTTAAAATGACGTCACAGCCATACTGATCGCGCAGCGTAAAATGCTGTGGATTAGATTAATTGTGTAAAGGGATAAGTTGGATATTTGAAATTCATATCTTGCCCGATCCGCACTATATACATATGTGCTTCGCTCTCCGTGTGGATGGACGTGTAAGGGCACCACTCAATCTTTTATGCATGTTATATCCAGTTTACGCCTAACTCATCAAGTTCCCTGGACCGTTTAAGAGTTCAGACCCGTTTTATATAACTATAACAAAATAATTAACACTAAAAGAGATTCACCTAAACTAATTAATTGCGTTCGTTTAATGACTCAATTAAAAAGACAAATTTATCTCAAACATGTATGCATGACAGTATTTTTAACATTTTATCATCTTAATAACTAATCCGGATTTGTTATATGGTATAAACGGGACGACAGTAGAGAGCTTAAACATAATTAATTAATTGTATATATATATATATATGTTGCATATATAGTACATTATATAGTTGATGCCTAAATTAGCTTGATGAAAAAGTTTAACAAGTATGAACAAAGGCATGAATCTTTTGTCTTGAACTCGTTAAGCCGGCAATGTGAAAAGAAGACGTGATCTATATCTCCTTTTGATAGTTTGGTCGATTTTATACCTATGAAATGAACGTAAAAGAAATAGAAATTTCGTGTGGAAAATGACATGTAGAGGACCGATTAGTAATTCAAGATAATTAGTGGTGATCATACATATAAATATGTTTACTTATCCAATTGAGAAATTTAAATCATGGACAATACCTTAATGTCGATGAAGCCGTCCCCACTTCGTGTAATGAGTTATGGGGGAGAGAAACGATCCTAATATATAAATCATCAAAAAAAAAAAAAAAAAAAACAAACCTAATATTAGGAACACCTACTAATGCATGCATACACATTATATATTATAGAGTTCATAAAGAAGATGGACGTTGAACAAGAGTCATTTATCGTATCCAGCTCATAATTAATTCCTTAGGATCAAATCAAGGCCGTTGAATATATAATACATGTTGAAGAAACCGTGCATGGGGTTTTAAATTTAGAAGAAAGACAAGAAAAAGAAGAACACTGATGTTAAATTGCCTACTTTGGTGTATAGGAGTTGTCAGAAGAGGGGGGAGAGAGAAGAAATTGAATTAGGTCAAAATAATGAGCACTCTAAAAATGGAGACATGTGTTGAGTAACTATTACAAGAGCGACTTATGCTTCTTTATGGCAATGGTATCCACACTAAAGTGCAACGCTCCTTTTTTGCCCTAACCTCGTAAAGTCTCTCTCCTTGTTCGCCCTTAGGAAAAACCCTAGAATTTTAATCCCTCCTTACTGATCTTGCTTTTTGAGTAACCATGATTTCGACCACACACTATTTCTTCTATGTTTTGTGGTCTATAGGACTTTGCTTTATATGTGTTTCTTTGTATTGCTCCGTACGTACGTATACAAATTTAAATGGTTCTAACCAAGGTTTATATAAACAAGCACAAATGAGTGCATGAAATTAGTTAGCGGAAACGGTCCATATATATATGCAATTGAGTCTTCAAACAAACAGAAGGAAATATTTCAATTTGCTGTAAAACTTTACTTTTTTGTTGCTTTTTTATTTATAAAAAACATGTTCTAATAGTAATGCTAAACTTTTCTCAAAACAATTTTAGAATGAAATACAATAATTTCTATAAAATAAATATTTTTAGCCGGCTGTAATTTTAATCTATGGAGCTAGGTCTTTTACCTAAATAAATTTTTGTTTAATTGTATTTTTCATAGGTTTTCAAATGTTTTTTTGTTTGGTTCGTTATGAAAATTTTGGTAATAATTCTCAAAAATATAAAAATTTAAAACTTTGTATTTTAATTTAACTAGTTAAAACAGTTTTAAATAATTTTAAAAGTAACCAGAAAAATTTAATAACATTGGGTATTGGAGTAATAAACAAAATTATACTTGAGAGAAACAACTCCGAAATATTTGCCAAAGATTTATACGGCCTAAAATACAAAATAATTACCTATCTATATATGCAGACAGATAATTCAGTCCGAAATAAACAGATGACGGGACACAACAACTAATAAAGAGCCAGCATAAGCAAGTTTGGCCCTGGATCAGTAGACACATCAACATGAAGCAAGACTGAATTATGATATTAAACTTGCATACATAACCTATACAAAAATGTATACAGTAACGTAATAAAAAAAATCTTACGTACGTTAAAGCTGTGTATTAATTCAGTCACACATTTACATACGAAATAGTTGAGTTATAAAAACATAGATGTATCATGTATGATGGTTAAATAATTCATACAACAATATTTTGTAGGAAAAGGTACGTATTTAATCGAGTCAAGGATGTCAGTAAAATTAGAAGAAGAAAATAAAAATAAATATATGTAAAGAAATAAGAAAAGATGAAAATGGAAAATGGTATGTATAAAAAGAAAAGTCTAGTGCGACTCTCTTGTCCAAAAGCAGATCCAACCAAGAACAGCATGATGGAGCCTCAACCTCATCATCTCCTCATGGATTGGAACAAAGCTAACAACGATCCTGTCACACAAGAACAGTACCCTTTCCTCCATGATCCTCCTCATCTCATGCTGGATCCACCTCCCGAAACCCTAATTCATTTGGAAGAAGAAGACGATGAAGAATACGATGAAGAGGTGGATGCGATGAAGGAGATGCAGTACATGATCGCCGTCATGCAGCCCGTAGACATCGACCCTGCCACCGTCCCTAAGCCGAACCGCCGCAACGTAAGGATAAGCGACGATCCTCAGACGGTGGTTGCTCGTCGGCGTAGGGAAAGGATCAGCGAGAAGATCCGAATTCTGAAGCGGATCGTGCCAGGCGGTGCAAAGATGGACACGGCCTCCATGCTGGACGAAGCCATCCGTTACACCAAGTTCTTGAAACGGCAGGTGAGGATTCTTCAGCCTCACTCTCAGATTGGAGCTCCTATGGCTGACCCCTCCTACCTTTGTTATTACCACAACTCCCATACCTGATTTACCAACCCCATCTCTCTCTCTATTGCTTATTCATGACTTACGTATACACACTAGCTCGATCGCTAGACATGTACTTGGTGTTATTCTCTCAAGCTTTCTCATATGTTGACATATATACAATGTATACGCATAAGGACTGGATTCAAGATTGTATGGCTATTATATTGTAACTGCGAACCAACTCTTTATATATTGATAAATTATATATGCATTGATGAATAAATGATATTGATTGTATTTCTTGGTATGGAGGTAATATATTGGGGCTAATTAGGGCTTGATATATATGGTTTTGTATCATGCATACTTTTTTGAATATATATTATGAATTAGGAAAAAAAACCACAATTGGGATTAAACATCTCTTCGGATCGATATCCTCCCGTAGTGAATATATATGTGAAGTTAGTCTAGACTCAAATATGCCGTACGTACGTGTCATCTAGTACCAGCAGTTGATCTATATATATATATTAACGCCAAGTAATTCGACAGAGGTTGTAAAAAATGACCTTGGAAAACTCAAGCTAGAATTATCTTAAATCTCTCTATAAGATATGCAAACCCAATCTTGGAATGAAATTTATAGACATAAAAACAAAACAAAAATATATATAGACATAACAAATCTGAGTAAACCCAAGAGATAGAAATAAAACTAAAAACCGCTGGAGCTAAAAGCATTTAGTTGGGTTGGGCCTCATGGCCTGCAAGTAATATTTTATGACTGAACGGACTTTAAATATTGGGCTTTGAGGCCCAAAGTGGGATGAGTCGTACTGTAGCAACAGCGTGAAGGCGAGAGGGTTGCAGAGGAGCCTTCACTGACTCCTCCTCTTGGCTCCGCCCCCTTGCCACTCAGAAGTTCGAGACCCCTGGTGTTGAAGTCACCACTGGTTTGCTTCTCTTGCCTTCAATCCAGCAGTAAGTTTTATTATGCCTCTTTTTCTGTGCCAAGGAATTGCAAATGTTGTTGGTTTGGCACTTGCGGAGAAACATTTGGCTGCTAGATTTTAACAAACCAGACTGTGAAATTGTCAGACCATTACACGTGATAACTATTTGCTCTTTGCTTCCTAGATTGATAAGTTAATGTATTTACCTTACGTTTCACTTGCAAGGTTCTGACTTCAGCTTTTTATAGGTATTCAGATGGATGTCAAATGGAAGGAATTTCTAATGA
Source organism: Capsella bursa-pastoris (assembly GCA_036452645.1). Lineage (NCBI taxonomy): Eukaryota > Viridiplantae > Streptophyta > Magnoliopsida > Brassicales > Brassicaceae > Capsella > Capsella bursa-pastoris. The sequence goes on from CP144196.1 coordinate 24,127,229, forward strand.
AGCTTGCTCTCTTGCTCATAAAGCCTTCTATGATAACAACCACATAGATGGCATTTACCTGAGAATGTGGAAACACGTTTCGAGGGTCTTGGTTGGCATGTTTTATGAGTGAAGAATGGAAAGCCATTAAGGCTATTAAAGACAAACCCACTTTGATCAAGGTAAGCCATCTTCTTATCACTCTTAATTAAGTTATCCACTGTGTCAGTCAAAATCACGCTTGGCTTGTTTATGGATATAGCTTTTGTACAAACAAAATGGTCTGAAACAAAAATGTGTTGATGTTTTTCTTAATTGATTTGAGAAAAAAAGATGTGCTTTTTGCAAAACAAAACATATATGTGATGGTGAATTTATATAGTTGGTTTTTTGAAATGGGCAGATAACTACAACCATTGGTTATGGATCACCAAACTAGGCAAATTCTTACAGTGTTCACGGAAGTGCACTGGGTGAAAAAGAAGTTTATGCTACCAGAAAGAACCTTGGATGGCCCTTTCCATGTTTCTGAAGATGTCAAGAGGTTAGTCAGCTTTAATGGAACTTTTTATTTTATTTTATTTATGTGCTGAAGTTAGTATGATGTTTATGGCACCTGCATCTTTTTTGCGGCCACTGGAGTCGTCATATCCTTGAAAGACCTGCTCTTGAAACAGAATGGAATGCTAAGTTTGCTGACTATGAGAAGAAGTACCCACAAGAAGCTACATAACTGAAATCTATACTTACTGTTAACTTACCTACTGGCTGGGTAAAACCATTGCCGGTAAACCAGGAAAATTTAGGTTCAATCTTTTCCTAAGCATCGAAAGAATGTAATATGTTGTTAAAAGTTAGTCAATCTCTGTGGTGGGATTAATATGTTTTTTTTTCTCCGTGTTTACCAAACTGACACGCCTGAGAGTCCTGCAGATGCAAGAAGAAACCTCTCCCAGCAGTGTCTGAATTCCCTTGCAAAGGTTCTTCCCAGGTTCCTTGGTGGGAGTGCTGACCTTGCTTCATCCAACATGACATTGCTCAAAATGTTTGGGGACTTCCAAAAGAACACACCTGAAGAGCGAAACCTTAGGTTTGGTGTCAGGGAACACAGCATGGGAGCTATCTACAATGGCATTACCTGTCACAGCCCGGGGATCATTCCTTACTGTGCTACGTTCTTTGTCTTCACAGACTACATGAGAGCTGACATTATACTCTCTGCACTGTCTCAAGCAGGAGTTATCTATGTAATGACCCATGATTCAATCGGTCTTGGAGAAGATGGACCGACCCACCAGCCTATAGAACATGTGGCGAGCTTCCGTGCCATGCCAAACATCTTAATGCTGAGGCCAACAGATGGAACTGAAACCGCATGGGCATACAAAGTTGCTGTAAAGAACAAAAGGAGGCCTCCGATCCTGGCGCTATCCAGACAAAAGCTGCCTCATCTACTTGGAACTTCGGTGGAGGGTGTGGAGAAGGGGGGATATGTAATCTCAGACAACTCCACAAGTAATAGACCAGATAAAATCCTGATGGGGACAGGGTCGGAGCTAGAGATTGCTGCAAAGGAAGGAGAGAAGCTGAGAGAAGAAGGAAGAGGAGTGAGAATAATGTCACTGGTGAGTTGGGAGCTGTTTGATGAACAAAGCGAAGAATACAAAGAAAGTGTGCTACCTTCAGAGGTATCAGCAAGGGTGAGTATTGAAGCAGGGTCGACATTTGGGTGGGAGAAGATGGTTGGATGCAAAGGAAAAGCTATCGGCGTAGACAGTTTTGGAGCAAGTGCACCAGCGAATGTGTTATACAAGAAATTTGGACTCACCGTTGATGCAGTTGTTGCAGCCGCCAAAGACCTTTGCTAAGCTAAGATCTTGTCTTTTGCACAAAATCCATCCATAAAGACGTTAGTTATTATTCTACGTGGTGTAGGTGTGCATTTCCACTAGTCACTAAGTCTCAATAAATCGACTGGGTTATGTTTTCTCTTTAGAATAAATGAGAATGGGAGAGTTGAACTGAAAATATGAATGAAAGTTGAGGTTTGAGAATACGTTATACTAAATATGTGATTTTAAACGGATCAAGTTATACAGGATTATTCATTGGAAATACGATGATAACGAACTAGTCATTGAGTTAGGTATTAAGAGTGATTAATAATTAAGAGAAACCACCGTTAGAGACTTGTTATGAGTTGCACGTGACGATTATCTTGGGCAGCAGCTAAACATGTATATGTGTGCGTCAGTTTGTTTGTAGTTATTAATATTCTTACAAAGAGCTATTATAGAGACATGTTTGTTTGTATATTGGACGGAATATTTCTGCATCGAAAGTTGTTTGATGTAATACAGTGATTAAGAGGAAGCCCTAAACAAAGAGATAGCAAAGGGCCAAAAAAAAAGCCATCGCCGACATGGATGGATGATCGAAAAAGCTTCATTAATTATAGAGAAAACCAAAGTTAATAAAATCTACCTAAATTATTGGGGTTATTAGAAGATAAAAAAATCAGAGACTAATAATATGTAACACACAAGAGTATAGGGAGAGAGTGATGTAAAAAATAGTTAATGGAGAGATTGATTAGAGGGAGTTGGGGTTTGACTCTCCCAGTTGTTAAATCTCAGCCTCCCTCATCAATTCAATACCTCGTTTTGACCATCTTCTTCTCCTATCTACTTGTTGTATTCGAGTCGTGTCTCTCTCTCTCTCTCTCTCTCTCTCTCTCTTCTACACAGCAGCGGAGTAGTCCTCCTTCCCTATTAGTTTTTTACATTTTCGAGAGAGAGAGAGAAAGAAGAGAAAGCCAAAAATAGAGAGAGAGAGAGAGAGAGAGAGAGAGAGAGAGAGAGAGAGAGAGAGAGAGAGAGGCAGAGAAACAAAATCTTGAAATCGTTGATCTTGCCTTTGAAATCGGAGAAGCCTATAAACGCTCTCACCAAACAAACCAAACCCATCCAAGAAAAAAAGAAGAAGAAGACGAAGAAGAAGTAGATTCTCTTGGGACGCCATTATCGCCCGATCTGAGAGACGAATTTATATATAAACTATATTGGAAAGAAATGAAGCATCTTGATGACATCCCTTCGACGCCCGGCAAGTTCAAGCCCTACTTCCACCGTACGCGGTGGCAATCTTCCGTCGCCAAGCTCGCCTTTTGGTCTCTCGTCTTCGTTGGTTTGATCTTCATCTTCTTCTACCGATCTCCCGTTTCCTCCAATCCCGATCCTTCTCGCCGTTCCCTTCGCACCTACTCCTGGGGCGGCCCCGCTTGGGAGAAACGTGTTCGATCCTCCGCCCGTCTCCGTTCCCGCCGCGGTTTCTCTGTTCTCGTCACCGGTGCCGCCGGTTTCGTCGGTACCCATGTTTCCTCCGCTCTCAAACGCCGCGGCGACGGCGTTCTCGGTCTCGACAACTTCAACGATTACTACGATCCATCCCTCAAGCGGGCAAGGCAAGCCCTTTTGGAGAGAAGCGGGGTCTTTGTTGTCGAAGGTGACATCAACGACGCTGCTCTCTTGAAGAAGCTCTTCGAAGTCGTCCCCTTTACCCACGTTATGCATTTGGCTGCTCAAGCTGGTGTCAGGTACGCCATGGAAAACCCTAGCTCCTATGTCCACAGTAACATCGCTGGCTTCGTCAACCTCCTCGAGGTTTCCAAATCCGCTAATCCCCAACCCGCCATTGTCTGGGCTTCCTCTAGCTCTGTCTACGGCTTGAACGCCAAAGTCCCCTTCTCCGAGAAAGACCGTACAGATCAACCTGCTAGTCTCTACGCTGCTACTAAGAAAGCTGGTGAAGAGATTGCCCACACTTACAATCACATCTATGGCCTTTCCCTTACTGGCTTGAGGTTTTTCACCGTCTATGGTCCTTGGGGTAGGCCTGACATGGCCTATTTCTTTTTCACCAGAGACATTCTCAATGGCAAACCCATCTCTATCTTTGAGGGGGTCAACCATGGAACCGTCGCTAGGGACTTCACTTACATTGATGACATTGTCAAGGGCTGTTTGGGGGCTTTGGACACTGCTGAGAAGAGCACGGGGAGTGGTGGCAAAAAGCGCGGTGCCGCTCAGTTAAGGGTTTTCAATCTCGGCAACACTTCCCCTGTTCCTGTCACTGATCTCGTCACCATTCTCGAGAGACTTCTCAAAGTCAAGGCCAAGAGGAACACTATGAAGTTGCCCAGGAACGGGGATGTGCCCTTCACTCATGCTAATATCAGTTCTGCCCAGAGAGAGCTCGGGTACAAACCCACCACCGATCTTCAGACGGGTCTTAAGAAGTTTGCCAGATGGTATTTGGGTTACTACAATGGCGGAAAGAAAGCTGCAAGTTGATCCATGATTGACCATCTCTGCCCTGAGTTTGTAGCTTCTCTTTCTGATTCTGAGATTCTTGTGATTGTTTCACTTTTTAACACTTGCTCTTTTTGTTGGTTCTTTGGCGGCTCACTGTCTTCTCCGTATATGTTTTTTTACTCAAAACGATTTATACTCCATAGGAACCATAAATTCGAGATTACATTCTTTGTCACTCTCATTACCATTTTATCCAAATCTCTTTAACCAACCATCTTGCTTCTCAGTACAATTCACTATAATTAGTATACTACTGCTTAAATCAAAAGGATATGTTTCCAGTGGTGATATCATGATCACGTGATTCTCTTTCAAAGAGAGGAGCATAAGATGGAAATTGTTACTTCATGATCATATGATTCTCTTAAAAAGTAGGGGTAGCATAAGATTCAATAAAAAGAGGAGGCAAACACATATCAAATCCTGACAAATAAAGAAGACTAAAAAAGTTCAGAATTCATTAAAACAAAAGAGAAGCAACAGACATGTAGAATCTTCCTCCTCACAAAAGCTGAACCTACTTCAGCTTAAGCAACAAGGGTGCTAGCGGTTGTGGATTCGCTGCAGATGGAGAGTGTAAGTCAGTGCAGGGCATAGAGAAGACAGGTTGTTTAATGGAAAAGTGTCAACAGGACAATGTTGGCAAAGCGGTTTAGGATATGATAGTAGTTCATAAGCTGTTCCAAACAAACTACCTATGTAGAGAGACGAAATCTACTTGGTCTTTTTTTTTTGGTGTTCGACAAAACTAGCTAGCTATGAGAGGTAGAGAGATCCTTGAGGTATTGAAAGCAAGAAGTAATAAGAGACAATGGAGGAGGTACTCACTACTTCCAGACGGGAGGGAGCTTCTTGGTCTTCTTGTAATAGCGAGCGAGGCGGTGAATCCTGCTCTCAACCAAGATGAGCCTAAACTTGGAATCCTTGTCCTTTCTGTTCCTCTCGAGATGCTTGCGGATGGCAACAGCCTTCTTAATAAGGTGGTACAGATCCTCAGGGATCTCAGGAGCAAGGCCTTGCAAGCAAATTATGGCATAAGACAAAATGACAAGAAATGGTAGAAGAAAGGAAGATCCAAAGAAAAATAGAAAACACAACACACCATGGGCTTTGAGTATCCTCAGGATCTTGCTTCCAGTAACACTCTTGACCTGGGGAATACCGTGAGAGTCACGGAGAATAACACCAATCTGTGAAGGGGTCAACCCCTTTTTGGCAAATTTGCAGATTGATTCATCAACCTGTGAAATGGCAAATATGTAAGGCAGTATTCGTTCAACAAAAGCAAGCAATCGAAAGCAGAGATGATAGGAACTTACATCCTGAGAGGTAGTCTTGAGCCAGCTCGGAGACGCTCTCTTGTACGGCAACGCAGAAGCTGAAATACCCTTTCTACAGATACGATACGGACATGTTAGATTGCGCAATTGACGTAACTATCAGAAGAATTACAAGGAAGAAAGAACAACAAACCCTCTACTGTGCATACGACCCATAGTGACAGATTCTCACTCTTTCTTTCTTTCTTCTTCTATGGATTGGATGCTGTGAGACTGACTGCCGAAGATGACAAACAGAAACCCTAATTTCCGTTGATAAGAGAAAGAGAGAGAGAGCGCTATTTTAGGCAGGCGTTAGGGTTTTTATTCGTGGGCCTTACATACTTCTGGCCCATTTTCGTTTTTTCTCGCCCCATCAGAGAGTCCACGACCAAAAAAGTTTCTCACACTTAAGCATGGCCACGGAGTAATCAATAATTCAAATCTTCTCGTTCAATAAAACCTCTCTGCGTGGTACCTCTTCCTCTTGATCTCCTTCATATTCCTTAATGTTGCATTGCTTTTTCTTTAAATTTTGCCTCTCAATTTGTTTGCTCGACCCTTGTTGTATTAGAAAATAGACAATTCTGATTGGAGTTGTAACAAAATTCAGAAAAAACTCAAAAGTTGAAAGCCACTTGAGGCGTGACAAGAAGAAACCTAATCTGATTTAGCTCCAACTCAGGACTCCAAACAAAAAACTTTTTAAGAGTGTTCTCGCAAGTTATGCCGTTTATATATGTTCCTCATGTGATCGATCAAGGGACTATGTGTTTCTGTATTCAAGTTTACATAGATTACGACTTTGGAGCTTCCCACAGCTTCACTTTTTTGTCATCTCCTGATGTCGCTAAAACCATGGCCTGTCTCTCCCCTGAACCAACGACACCAAAAAGGCAAAAATTATTTAGACCAAAAACAACTGTACGACGACAATAAGGAAACACGCAGACAGACAGATAGAGACATACCAACTGTGATTGCCTTGGGTGCCCAAGATATGCATGTGATATCCCCTACACATCCATACATACAACCGACAGTGTTAACATAGGTATAATAAGGTAAGGTTTTGAATAGGTGGTAAAAGAGAATACTAGATAAGCATATCACCTTCGTGGGCTATCTCAGCTGTGTCCATGACATTTCCAGTTTCAGCACATAACCACTGCAACGTGGAACCATGGCTTGCTGCCAATATCTTTCCCTCTGGGCATAAGCTGAGACGATCATAGTGCAACGCATTGCCTCCTGAGTCGCAAAGTGGAATCGGGAACACCTTCAAAGTCTTTGGATCCTCATCAAGATGATAGCGGACTTCAACAAAATTATACAATACCTTTCAGGTTACTTGTTCGATAAATCAAAATCATTCCATCTATCATAAACTTTAAAACATATCCCCTAATGTTACTACTTACTAGGATCTGTTTTGCATATGGCAACAATCAAAATGATGCAGACATTTAAAACAATTCTACTAACCATTGATGTTCCAGACTCTTATTGAACCATCTTTTGAAGTGGTGATGATCTTCTCTGAGTTTGGAGAAAAGCATAACCAAGTCACTGCACTCTGGATACCGTAGCATAGGTTTTAACATGAAACGTTTGCAAGACAAAAGTGAGAAAGAGCCTAGATAGTGGAGATGGATTGCCTGCTATAGGTAGTGGATGATACCTTGTGGCCTTTCAGTTGCATAACTCTTGAGACCTCCTTCACAGAACCATCTTTCTGATAAACAATTTCCCACACCTACAAAGCACTTACTAAGCCATGAGATATGGTCACACATAATGGTTTCAAATTAATTTTAAAATTACCTTCACATCTGCAGTAAACGCTGCAGCTGCCAAAAAACGTCCATTTGGTGATACGGCTGCCATGTGGTTTTTCAACTGGTTTGTATCAACATGTCCCAGGTTCCTCCCAGTTTTCCCATGCCAAAGTATGATATCAGTTCCTGATGACGAACAAGGATTAAGGAATAGACAACGAAAATTTTACCAGAGCAGGACATTTGTAACAAGAATACAGAAATTTTATAATAAAAATTTGGGTAGTCATTACGGTCCAGAGGCAACACCCTTAAGCAATGTTATAATAAAAAATAAAATTAATAGGGATTCTGCAGCCAGTTTGGCATAGCTATGAGTGTGTTGTAAATTAGAATAGTATATATATATATATATATATATAGGTTAGCAACAGGCAACTCGAAATAGAAAAGAATTGTATGATGGCCATGGGAAATTCAAACCTTCGGAACAAGAGGCAATGACAGCACTTCCATCAGCAGTACCGTAAGTTGCAGTTGCTCCAGATATGGTAAGGACTGCTCTCTCCTCATGAATATGATGGTGGTCCCATTTGATCCCGGGAAGAGGAAGCTTCCCCTGCTGTTCTTTTTGCCTTTCTTCACCGTACATGTACAAAGATGAGCCAGACATAGTATGACAAGCGACAATAATAGATGAGGCATCATCAGCAAACGCCACAGCAGTTGGATGCCCTCCAGCAGGAAGATTTATCCTTAGGAATCTGGAGATAGAAAAAAAAAAAAGAAGAAGAAAAGAGTACGATAATGAGAATGGGAATACTTGAAAATTAAACTCACACCCAATAACATCATCTATGGAATATAGAAATGTAGGAAGGGAATACTTGAAGCTTTTGCTTGAGGCATCATCTAGCTTGAACACCCTGATCACTCCATCGGCGCAAGCTATCCACAGAAACAGGAGCAAAAGTGATGAGAATGTAAAACACAGCATAAGATGGCTAACTAAATCAAGGAAATGTTAAGTAAGATGTTATATCATCGTCAACTAAGGGGACACTTGAGCCAGAGACAAAATGAGAATAAAAAAAACCTGTGGCCAAGCTCCTTGCATCGGATGAGAAACAGAGTCCAGTAACAGCATCACCGTGGCCTTTCAACGTGTTCAAGTCTAAAGGATGATGCCGTTTGTTCTGAGTCTGCATTTCGATAAGCAATTTAGAAAACGCAAAACGAAGAAAGAGAAGCCTCAGGCGTTAAAGTCAACTCATTCAAATCAACTAAACTCGAATTCGTAAATCTCTATCTCTCTCTCTCTCTCTCTCTCTCTCTCTCTCTCTCTCTCTCTCAGTTGAGTTGGCAACACTTTAAAACCCACCTTTTCAGACGCGTGAGATTTGGGATGATTCTTCTTGGGAACAGGATGAATCGATTTGGGATTCCGGATCGGCTCCGCTTTGGCCATGGATTGCACCTCCGATGTCCGCTTTCGGAAGTAGCTACCGAAGAAGAGCACGGCGATCAACGCACCGAGACTAACAGATGCAATGCCCACTATAAGTACCGAATCCATCTTTCCAATTTTTTTTTGACAAATCGGATCCAACGATGATGATGATGATAATGAAAATTGGAGCACCGAGCCGTTAATGGCGGTGTTTCTTTCTACTTCCTCCTCCTTTCCTAAGAAGAGAGCCTATGCTAATCGAATAATCCACATTCATGTTACCGGTGTCGGGTCGGGTTTATACGGTATGTTACAAATGCATATGAAAAGAAAAAAGTAAGTGGGCCATTCATGGTCTCTTCAGATCGATAACCTGACGGGTCCATTAATAATTAAAGCCCATTTAAATATTCAGCTGAAGGTAAAAAAAAACTAACGCCCACCGTGTGGCTCGAACCCACGACCACAAGGTTAAGAGCCTTGCGCTCTACCAACTGAGCTAGACGGGCTTATGACTATTTTCTCAGTTACATTAAGTTAATTCCTTCCTTTTTCTCCAGTCGTAGTAAACAACTTTGGTGGTAGTCGAATTATATATCACTTTACTAGTTTACTGTGTCACATATGAACGTTCGGATTTACACAACTGGTTATAAACTTACACATATATAATTTAACAATAGACCAGATCAAAGAAGTAACAAAAGAGGGAATTTAGGCACGATCTGCTGATCGAAACACAAATAAAGGCTTAGGGGCGTCTGGCTCGGTACCTAGCAGCAGCATAGTGCTCGATGAAGGCAAGTGCATTACTTGTGGTTTCCTCCACATTCTTCACTTTCCCTTTTATCGTAGCCTTAAGTTTGCTCATCCTACGTCCAGGAAACTGACTCACGCAAGTCTCGGCGTCTGTGAGAGCTGTGCTTGTCCACGTCTGAAGGTTGTTTATATGCCAGTCTAGATCTCCTTGGCTCTTCCCCCCTCTCCTGTTGACTCTGTCTAGCTCCGCTATGGCTAGGCTCAGCTGGTTCACACTGTCTCTGATTTGGGTCAAGCAGTCGTGAACCAACGCGTAGTATTGGGGCCTCAACGTTGTCTCTAGGTTCTTAACCTCTTTTAATAAGAACGCCTTTGTGTACTTGGCTCGGAAGAGGCTGGCTTTAAGCGCAAATCTAGCTAGGTCTCGTGGATTTTGCATCGCCCGTGAACGTACGTAGCGAGACATCGACCGGACGCACAGGTTTGGGTATAAGGTTGTCCGGCACCATGAGTCTACGTAGGCCTTCGCGTCATAGTTTTTTGATGACGTGGCTGTTGCCGATAAGATGATGAGAGGTAGCATGGAGAGTAATGCGAGGATCAGTTTGTTGTTAGCGGCCATGGCGAATCAGGGAATTAACTGAGAGAAATAATTGTACGTATGCCTCGAGTCGACGATGGTATAGTATTACTTGTCTCTGTGTGTGTGTTTATATATATGCATCAGGTTGCATGGAACGTGAATAGATGTGAATGAGCTGGATTTAAGATCACTTGACTTGGATTTGTCTTCGTTCTCTGTTAGTTTAATTGATGAGCTAGCTCGAGTTTGAAGGAAGGTTACACGAAGGCCGGTAAGCAAGTGCAATATATACTGATTTAATTATAAGTCTGTCTATTCGTAAAAAATCAAAATTTCGAACGTGATTAAATATTTTTTCAAGCTAGCTAGGCTAGGGCAGTTGACCAGAGCAAAGTATATCTCACGTCTCAGATATATCAAATATCAAAACCATTAATTGTTTTTATGTATGGAACAGGATCTACGTTATGAAACATAATCTATATAAAGTATATATTATATGGTAAGAGGCACACGCGTAATGGAGAGGGTTCAACTGTTGACCCAGATGGTGCGGCGGAGAAAGTGTAAAGGGAGAAGCTTGTGGCCAACAAGATCCTTTTTTAAAGTTCCTTCCTTGACTCCTTTAAGCAAAGCTGCACACACTTTTATTCCCTCCGACCACACATTTAAACTCGATACGTGTCTTCTCGGTTCTCGGAGACACTAAATGCGATTTTATTATTAAACCGGGATCATTTTATTGCAACTTGCAAAGAAACAGAGATCCATGTCTAGCCGAGATCATCACACACACTACTACTACACATGGTAATTATATAGTTGGTGACTCGGTGGGTGTTGTTGAAGAAGAAACGGACTCTTTGTTTAGCCTGTACGATCCACACAAAAAAAAAAAAAAGAGAACTTCGAGGACTTTTTACAATGGGCCTAGGCCCATTTTCAGTTTGTGTAAACTTTTTTTGATTCAGATTTTTGAAGAGACATGGTTCCAATTACGGACCGGTTGGGGTTTGATTTGGGTTAAGTTATTAGCCGTTCGTTGGCTGGTTAAGCATCTCTTCGTCTTCTTCCTTGCGAGTACGGCGACACAGAGGGGGAGAGAGAGAGAGACTATGGAAAATGGCCATCTCCCTTCCAAATTCCCATCCATGGCTCAGAATCAACTTATCGATTCACTCACGTCTCACATCTCTCTCTACCACTCGCATACTTCTTCTTCTTATATGCCTAATACTATCCCCAATCCTAGGTCGGCGATCCTGCGATGGTTCTCTTCTCTCAGCGTCCACCAGCGCCTCTCTCACCTCACCTTCGTTGACCCCAAGTTCGTCCAAATCCTCCTCCAGATGCTCGGTTATATCCGCACTAAAGGCCCTGGCTCTTTCATCATCCTCCCCGACCTCCCTTCCTCCGATCTCCCCAGTCTCTGCTTTAAAAAATCTCGCGGCTTAATCTCCAGGGTTGCTGAGTCCAACGAGTCTGAGCGTTTAATTTTCGACTCCACTCGGCTCTTTGCTTCGAGGGAAGGGGAAAGGGCTCAAGATTGCTCTTGCTCCGTCAGTTCCCTCGATTCGGTCGTCATGGCCGACGGGTTTCTTACTAACGTGGATCGTTTCGTCGAGACTATGGATGCCTTGTCGAATGGAGCATTTCTAAGAGGGGAAGAGAGTGATCTGGGCTCCAATTGGGTCGAATTGGATTGGCTCAAAGCCAAAGGCTATTATAGCATGGAAGCCTTCATCGCTAATAGGTTAGAGGTAAGCTTGAGATTAGCTTGGTTTAACACCAACAGTAGTAGTGGCAAGAAAAGAGGAATCAAATTGAAAGAGAAATTGAATGCTGCTGCTGCGTCTGCCAATGCGTTTTGGAGGAAGAAGGCCTCTGTTGAGTGGTGGGAGAATCTCGATGCCGCTACCCAGACTAAATTCTGGACTTGTTTGTTCGGGAAGTCAGCTAAATCCGTGGTATGTGCTTTGGATGGAACACTTATATCTGTAAAAAATGACTCTTGCACAGGAAAAATGACTATACTGGCTTATATGCTATCAATGCGTACCATTTAGGGCCTTCTATAAGTGATTCTGTACGATAACAATCTAGCTGGACTATGGATTAGGAATGGCTTTTAATGTGGACGCTTAGTACTTGTCTTCCCGTATCTAGTTGGTCTATACTTCCTTCTAGGTTAAGCTTCCTTTTGTTTTAGTGTGAACTTGCATTCTGGAAGTCTCTGTCATCCGGTCTGAGCCCTGACACTATGTTCCTTACATGTTCTCTCAGATATACGAGATTCTTAGAGAAGCAAATCACGCACCGCAGGGAGAGATGTGGCTCTTCAATTTTGGTGAGGGCACTGCAAGTGCAAGGGTTGGGCGTAAAGAAACTTTAGCAGTTTCATTCTGTGACATGATTTTGAAACCAAATTATGTATCAAGGAAACCTATTACCATGGCCAGTAATTTAAGTGGCTTATACGTTCTTCAAGAATTTGCTTCTCTGCTCAGCTTATGCCAAAATGGCTTAGTTCCAGTCCAAAGTGTATTTTTCAGCTCATTGGGTTCTATCACAACCTTAGTTGATTGCATCTTAAGAAAACTACGGGGTTTTCTAATGGTAATCTCTATTGATTCCGTTAGATTTGAACTACTTGAAGACAACACTCAGAAGTGTTCTCTTAGTTCACCATCCAATCAGAGGCTGGGTTCGACCAGCCGTAAACACAAAGGAAAGACCAGGAACATGAAAAAGCCAGCCCGCGAGGATAAATCTGATAAAAACATAAATTTGTCCACGAAATGCGGAAAGGTACATAGTTTCTATTCCGTCCACGGATTATCTATTTTGATAAATATTTCAGTGGCAACTTGAATTGATCTTTGAAATTATCTCCAGAAAGATCAAGCTAACCTGGAGCTTAACAAAAATAGAGAAGGGATAGCCATAGAATGCAACATAGTTCCTACAGCATCAACGATGATCACTAGTTCTGAGGCCTCTGCAGCAACTATGGTGAATTATTTTCTTTCCTCATGTTTTGGCTGAATAGAACTCAGATTGTTTTGAAACTGATGATATTTATCAGGAAGTTGTCCCAGGGTTGGTTGCTAGGAAAGGAAGAACTAAAAAGAAAAGGAAAGAAAAGAACAAGAGTAAGAAGTGTACAAGTTTGGAAAACACCGGGGAAGTTAATAAGTCCATAGTTAATAGTTCAGCCATCGAAAAAGCTCCCGAATGTGTTTCAAGTTGTACTTCTGCCAATCAGCTTCCTAAAGAAAATATTGATGCTCAGATTACTGGAGAGCATGGTTCATATAGCTGTGAAAGGAGTAGCTCAGGTACTTCTGCATCTGTTAACAGTGCAGATAAATGTGAGTATTCTGGAGAGGAAGAATTGCACGACAAAGCTGAAACGATGGTCCACGCTGTGAGAGGAAGAATTTCATCCGATTTGGCTTCTGCAGATCTTGACGAGGGTTCACGCCGTGAGAACGTGAACACTCAAAAATCTTTCTGTCCCGGTGAAAGTAAAGAAAAATTAACGATGCCTAATGGACGATCCAGAACATTGGAGGAAGGGGAATCCCATCAGATTCACCATCAGAGAAGAGAAGCAGGTTACGGTATTGCCTCCAGCAGTTCAGAATTTGTTTCTTATGAGTGGCCTGCTGTAGCTCCCATGTACTTTTCACATGTTAATTCGCACCTTCCAACTGCCACTGATAGACTGCATCTTGATGTTGGTCACAATTTGCATGCATACGTACGCCAACCTTTTGTGTCAAGTGTGCACCATGCTAGAAATCCTTCCATTGAAGGTTCTCACAAACAAGTTCTTTCTCGACCCATGCCCATGAGTCTAGATTGGCCTCCGATGGTTCATAGCAATTGTGGCTTGACAACCGCATTCGCTTGCAATTATGATTCTGGAATTCTGGTGGATATTCCTGAACAGAAAAATAAACCCGAGCTAGGGAATGAGTGCGAGAATAATTGGATGTTAGAGGAAGATTTTGAGATGCACACTGTTTCTGGAGTGGACTATAATCAATATTTCGGTGGTGGAGTGATGTATTGGAATCCTTCTGATCATCTCGGGACTGGCTTTTCTCGCCCTCCATCCCTTAGTTCTGATGATAGCTCTTGGGCTTGGCATGAAGCTGAAATGAAGAGGTCTGTCGATGACATGGTTGCATTTTCGTCTTCTTACAGTGCAAATGGACTAGATTCCCCAACTACAGCTTCGTTCTGTTCCCCTTTTCACCCCTTAGGCCCGGCAAATCAGCCTCTCGGTTATGTGGTGCCAGGTAATGAAATATCTACCAAAATACTGCAAGTTCCACCAACAACAAGTGAAGCTGCAGGTGAAGAGGAAGTCTCCGGAACTTTGGCTACTTTATCAGGGGATGTTGAAGGAAATTCAGGAGACTCACTTCCTTATCCGATTTTGCGTCCTATAATCATCCCAAATTTGTCAAAATCTGATTACAAGCGTAGCTATGATACAAAAAGCCCAAATGTTCCACCTACAAGACGCGAGCATCCTCGTATAAAGCGGCCACCATCACCTGTGGTACTATGTGTTCCACGTGCTCCTCGACCACCACCACCTTCTCCTGTGAGCAACTCCAGAGCACGACGAGGTTTTCCAACTGTGAGGTCTGGAAGTTCAAGCCCAAGACATTGGGGTATGAGAGGCTGGTTTCATGACGGTGTAAACTGGGAAGAACCTTGTGGAGCAGAGGTTGTTTTACCCTGGAGAAACAAAAGCCTTGCAGTCAGGCCGATCATTCAACCTCTACCTGGGGCCCTCCTGCAAGATCACTTAATGGCAATGTCGCAATTAGGTCGAGACCAAGAGCATGTAAGCAACATCTTTGACGTCTACGTATAGCTAAACTCTGTCTTTGTTTTTTTTTTTTTGGTCACAGCTAAACTCTGTCTAAGTTGCGTTTATCTATATGCTATTTTACAGCCAGATGTAGCCTTCCCTCTGCAACCACCCGAGTTATTGAATTGTCCAACGCAAGGAGAATCTTTATCATTGATCCAAGGTCTTCTTAATGATGAGATAGATTCTTTCTGCAAGCAGGTAAGCACAATTCTTTATTTATTTTTCCATATGGTTTACTTACTGCCTTTAATTTGCAGCGATCTTATGAACGTCTTTGAAGTTTATATTTAATTTTCTTGGGATGGTGTTTCTTCTAATCCTTTCAATTACATACTGCTCGTAAGGTTGCTGCAGAGAATATGGCCCGCAAGCCTTATATCAATTGGGCAATCAAGCGGGTTACGCGATCTCTCCAAGTTTTATGGCCCAGGTCTAGGACGAACATATTTGGCTCATCTGCTACTGGTTTGTCCCTGCCTTCTAGTGATGTGGACCTTGTGGTTTGTCTTCCTCCAGTGAGAAATTTGGTGAGCAAATTCAAATGTAGTTCCTATTTATGCATTACTTTTTGAATTCGAAGATCTGATACTCTTATACCCGCCTCAGGAACCAATTAAAGAGGCAGGAATTTTGGAGGGTCGCAATGGTATAAAGGAAACTTGCCTTCAGGTATGATTAGTGCGGAAGTCATGTTGCAACTTTTGATTTTTTTGGGCTTGGTAGATCTTGTTCTTCAAATGTTTCTCTAATTTTTAGAGGCGTGGCAGTATACAATCAAGAATAGGTTCTTAACTATACATTTACTTTATTTTAATTAGGAGATATGTGCTTATATATTTTTGTGTTAGGCGCTAGTCTAATTATTTTTCGTATATGCTCCTATCTTTCTTAATATGCTGGTTGCTCAGGTTGTGCTGCATATAGGGGAACGAGAATTGCTTTAGTATTGTGGAAGCATTGTAATATACTAGATTTGTGAATTATGCTTGCGCCTGCACTCTACTCTACTTCTTTTTTCTTTCTTAGAAACTGTTTTTACTCTGTTTAGTAAATAAGAGTCCTATATCTGACAGTTCACTGGTTGTATTTTTAATTGAATCCACTTTGCTACCATGGTTTGCTATCCAGCATGCAGCCAGGTATCTCGCCAATCAAGAGTGGGTAAAAACTGACTCCCTGAAGACAGTTGAAAACACAGCTGTAATACCTCATTTATTAATGATTAAACAACTGCTTGTTATTTCTCTTGCTTTCGTTCATATGATCTGTTTAATACTTTTGCAGATACCAATTATCATGCTTGTTGTGGAAGTCCCTTGTGATCTGGTATGCAGTATACAGTCACCAAAAGATGACCCAGACTGTATCACCGTTGACCAGGACAGCAGTGGTAACTCTGAAATGGCTGGATTTGAAGACTCTGCAGCAGCAAACTCTTTGCCAACAAACACTGGAGTTTTGGCAAATGCAAAATCTGTTCGCCTTGACATCAGTTTCAAAACTCCATCCCATACGGGACTTCAGACCACACAGCTGGTAATTCTTTTATTCTGTTTTTCCATAGCCAGGAATTTTTTTTTCTTACATTTTATTCTCGTCAATTGTGTGCGTCTCTGTAATGTTTTTTCCCTTCTTTTGGCTCATGTTTCCTAAGATGTTCTTTTCCGCAGGTCAAAGATCTGACTGAGCAATTTCCAGCTGCCACACCGCTTGCTCTGGTGTTAAAGCAGTTTTTGGCTGATCGTACCCTGGATCAATCATACTCTGGTGGATTAAGCTCTTATTGCCTGGTGAGGCATATCCTTTTACTTAAGCAATATGCTCTTTTCTTTTAGATTTTTAGTGTTACGTCTCTGTATATTCAATGCTGGTCCTGGTAATTGGTGCTTGTCTAATTTAATTAGAACCACTGTGACGTTCTTGGACAGGAATATCCAGCCACATTTTTCAATCTATCCACTGAAACATGTTTCAATATTTGTTTTTCGATCTTAACGAGTATAATTATTGCAGGTCTTACTGATTACACGTTTTCTTCAGCATGAGCACCATCTGGGGCGCTCTATCAACCAAGTACATATTTTTATTGTTTGCGTCACAACAACTATCTTGTTCAGGTTTCCTCGATATATTCTTACTAATTGAAAGGAAGTATTTTACAGAACCTTGGGGGGCTTCTAATGGACTTTCTTTACTTTTTTGGGTCAGTCAATATGGTTACTACTTCTCTTTATAAATTTGTTAATTACAATAACTGATATTTCTCGCAAGAGGGTGCTATGATGATATTTGGTAATGTGGGATTGCTTGTTTTGCAGTAATGTGTTTGATCCTCGCCAGATGCGTGTTTCAGTGCAAGGAAGCGGTATCTATAGGAATCGAGAGAGGGGTTATAGGTAAACATCGCAGCTCTGTCAAAGTGCAATTGCTAAAAGTGAAATACTAACTTTTATACCTTATGTTTTTGGTTATCTGCTTATAGTATTGATCCGATACACATTGACGATCCTCTTTTCCCAACAAATAATGTGGGGAGAAATTGCTTCCGGATACACCAATGTATAAAGGTAAGTTGGATTATATATGCATCTACCAATGCCTTTATCTAAAAGATACGGTGAGGAAGAAGCTTTACGATAGTAAAGATGATATATTTTTGCAGGCATTTTCTGAAGCTTACTCTGTTCTGGAAAATGAGCTCACATGCATGACTAGTTCTAGTGATTCGTGTGGGAAACAGCTACACAAGTTGCTTCCAAAAATCATCCCAAGTATCATTTCATCTTAGGAATCGAGATGTCTTTTCTGGACATGTTGCTTCACAGAACTATCTTGTTGCATATTTGAAGTATGTAGAGTTGGGTAGGTAGATTGCAACTCTGAAATCCCTATAGAAGCTCCCTTGTTTCAGCACTGACCTTGATTTTTCTGTTCAAAATGAAGGTGGAATTGTGATAACTCTGGAAGTTAGAAGCTGCTTATAAATATGATGTTTGCAGTTCCTGGGGTTATTGTTATTTGAGGCTGGGAAGAAGTCAAATTGAAATTGTGAAGATAGGCAACTAATTGCATACAATTGTATCCCATGGTATTGGCAGAGACTCCAGTGAAAGGCGCTTATTTATGTATTATATGTAGTTTGGTTACTCAACATGCCTTGGTTGGTTGTATGAAGCAATTAGGAACAATGCGATCTAGGAGGGAGCTGCTGAGAGAAAGAGCAGAGGAAAATCAAAAGTGTCAAGAATGGGGAGGGAGGGACATAAAAGAGGCGTGTTAATCAGCAGCAAGACACGCCTGGCTGAACTGGAGAATTAAACTAATGTTGAAGACGCATTGTTTTGTAGAGGCATGGGCCAACAGTGATATCGAGGTGTGTACAGTTAGCTTATTTTATTTTATTTTGGAAGTTTCAGAAAACTAAAATTTATCTTATAAATTTCATAAATTGTTAAATACCATTGACCAGAGATGATTTGGGCGTAAGTGGGAAGCAGTAGAGGAAGAGGAAGAGGGAGAGTCTTGACCCCTTTTCCACCCACCGATGTCTTTTGTTTGTAAGATTACATCACACTATAATACTATATATTACTAGTGCGAGTCGAATTTGTGTTATGCGTTCAATCTAGTAGTAGTAATTAGATACAAGCCTAAGAATACTTGAATTGAAGCCTAAACTCCCATATAGACACGATTCTGTTGCAGTTTAGAAGATGTCATGGGGATGGGGGAGACAACTTTTCCACGGGTTAGGGATAGATCAAAGTTAATTAAGTTAAGAGCCTTCGGAGTAGACAACTCGAGATGGAATCAATCTACTATGATGTCTAATTTGGGAGTGGGCTATCTCTAAAAGTGAACGTGTGACTTTAAAATTAAAATTGGGCCATTTGCGTCGGCGGCGATACTGAGTTTGGTATTTTTTTTTGTGTGATCTCTCTCTCTCGCCGTCTATCGTCGTGCGTGGTCGCTTAGACCATCTCCATTCGGAGATGCTTAAGCAAAAATTAGAGTTTGTGCTGACAAAAAATAAATGAAAATGTAATTATATCGTTATGAGCGATCCTTAATGAAGCAGCATAAGGAGCGTTCCTAATGGCCACATGTCTAGTTTTTATTGGCCAAAAACTGCAGAGGTAAGAGAAAATAAATAATTGGCCTCTTTTCTCTCTCTTTCAATCGCAAAACATTTTGTATACGCACATTATTAGAACCTTTAATAAAGTTTACCATTGGAGAGAGGAAAATTAATTATTTTTTAAGAATTTCACAAATTCAAGTTAATTATTAAATTTAATAAAAATTTGTTTAACACTCCAAATTAAGCATCTCCATGCTCTTAGTCTCGGTGTGAAAGGAATCGTATTTAACCAACAATTGACTTTACTTTCCTGCGAGTCGTATTCTGAAACACACACACATTGCATGTGACATATCATTGTATCAAATCATCTCAACTTTCAAATCATTATTTGGCTTATATATATATATATATATATATATATATACAGACACAGTCCACTCACTATCAAAATTGTTATAGCAGTCTCGATTAATTTAACACCAGATAACCGTATCAAAGATGTATAATCAGCTCTCACACATATTGCCAACTTCAACTTGAAATAATTTACGTGTACACAGATTAAAAATTACTCCTTTAACTTCGGTAACATCATCGTCGCAACCACCGTTTCCATATCTTTTTGGGAGTATATATTATCAAACTTAACTATCAAACCAACTGGTGTCTACCTTTTTAATTGGACTTATATATATATATATATATATATATATATATATATATATGATTTGATTTTTATTTCCTCATCTGTCATTTTCTCTCTGTTCTGTATGTCTCAATTACAAAATTTAGAGACTGCAACGAAATATACATAAAAATTTGTCGCCACAAATTCACCTAATAGGCTAATACACATACAAGAAAATCTTTTTGGATGGATATGTACATATATATAGTATTTTTTTTTCTTTTTTTTTTAATGTATACACGAGTACACAACTTGGTTTCTTTGATAAAGAAAGTAATGTATCCTACGCTCAATATTGTCGTACCACAGTTAACTTTTTGTGCGTTCGTTTAATAGTAAAAGGCCAGACAGATGATATATTTTTTATAAGCGATAGAAAGAAAAGAGTGAGATAGATAGATAGATAGATAGGGTTTGTGTTGAACAAAAAAGAAAGATAGGGTTTGTATTGTATTGGTGACGATTGATTACTAACTTAAATTGCATTTTTCTCATGATTTTTAAGAGAGTCACTTTTGGTTATTAATAATTTGATTTGTTCTCACACAAACGTGTGGTAATGGTCGGGGCCAAGTTGACCTGTAACACCCAATCATTTACGGAACCTTTAAAAATAAAATATTCCCACTCTTTTTATATTTTGTTTCTTTGTACCACAAAAAAAAAATATATATATACATTTGTCAACAATTATTGTGGAATTTTGCAGACAAAGCATATGCTCTTGTTGTGTCTTCTCCATTTCGACTTTTCACTTATTCTATCAGTGACATAATTAAATTCGTGAAAACGACGGATTATCTACTGTACGTATACAGTAAAACCTCTATAAATTAATACTCTATAAATTAATAAACATTATAAATTAATAAATTTTGCTGATCCCAAATCGGAACAGTGTAAAAATTAACTAAATTCGATAAGATAATAAGATAATAAGTTTTTTCGAAATCCCTATGTAAATATAGTCCCAATAATATCATAAATTAATAATTACTACATATATATATATATATATATATATGATATAAGTATTCTGTTGAAATATGCATTTAGTTTTTTTCTAAAAATAAATTTCTCCTAGACCTCATCTCTATATAAAAAAAAGGTGTTATATTTTTAAACTATAATCTTATAATATATTCCATAACATCATACAATTACCAATTTTTTAATGTTTTCTATTTATAAATATGCTTCATATTCATTTTGTTTTGTTTTATAGGATGTTAAAAGATTACAGTTGAGGTATTAATCATAAATTTGAATTTATGTATGTACTTTGTATAGAAGTGAATTTATTTATAATATTTTTAATTCATTGTTATTTTTTATATACATATAGAATTCAATTCTAAACTATAACAATTTATATAATCATAAAGACTAATCTTAATTTGTAAAAAATTTCCAATTCATAATTTTAAAAAAATTTAAAAGTAAAAATACCACTATAAATTAATAATTATTAATTTACACTATAAAATAATAAATATTAATTTATAGATAAATTAATATCACTATAAATTAATAAAATTCTGTGGTCCCAATATTATTAATTTATAGAGGTTTTACTGTAGTTTGAACGCACTTTATCTAGAAAAATATAGTTTCGTTTTTTTTTAGTGTAATAAAGTGAAGCATGGTTACAAATTCACTCAAACATATAACCCCATTATTTTTTGTCGGACGTACGACATCCAATTACAACCAGATCTTTTTTTGAAGTATGTACGTACGTATATCTTAATTCATTCATGAGTAGCCTATACACATAAGTTAATTATCATGGAATAGAAATATATATATATATATATATATATTGGTGACTACCACAACGAATGATCGATGGAGGTGTTTAGAATAATCATTTTGGATTCGAAGGAGGAAGCTGTTGCTGCATTTGCTGATATAATGCTGCCATTCTGCTATATGCTTCCATCGTCGTTGGCTGCACGTCGAAATATAGATATGGTCATGCATGTTCATTTTGAT
This sequence comes from Capsella bursa-pastoris, assembly GCA_036452645.1. NCBI lineage: Eukaryota > Viridiplantae > Streptophyta > Magnoliopsida > Brassicales > Brassicaceae > Capsella > Capsella bursa-pastoris. The sequence goes on from CP144196.1 coordinate 24,149,131, forward strand.
TTTGACGACATATATAGCATTGATTAGCTAGATAGATATATAGAAAAAGGTCAACCTGCGACGAGCATGCAAGAAAGGCGGCCATGGGATCCGGGATTAGAGGAGACTGAAACCGAGTGTCGTTGGAAGAAGCCTCCCACGATGGAGAAGTCATGGCGGCAAATGGGTTTGGCATCATGTTGGCATGGATACTAGGAGCGGTTGCAGCAGCAGCTCGGTTCATAGAATTAAGGTCCAGGAGACCGAGACCGGGCATCCCCATGCCAATCCCTAAACCCATGGGATTGGACATGAGAGACATTTGTAGTTGTTGTTGTTGCTGCAAGGCCATGGGAAGCATCATGGAAGGCATGTTCATTCTGCTCATCATGCTCACTTGTGCTTGAAGTTGTTTCAAGTACTCTATCACTTCATCCAACATGGATGCTTTGTCCGTCTAATTCCAAAATTATAATGAAATAAAGATCAAACCAAATCTTTTTATATATATCTACTATAATTAACCAAACCAATGCTATACGGATTTAGTCAAGCATGTGTACATCATAAACATGTGATGTAGATTGCGTTGATTTTTGGGTCGACAGCCACAAGGCATATATGTAAATAAAGGGGTATATGAATGGACCAACAGGACCAAGTAATAAAGAGATGTAAAATAAGTTTTTAGGGGGCAAACAAATAAAAGATCGAGCATAAGTGTGTGGAGTAGAATCATCGTATGAGGTCTATTTCTTTAGATGCATTCACTTCGCTTTGGTCCACCATCTTTTTTTCTCATATTATCTCCTCTATTTTCATGTATACACATACAATTACTAATCAACTAAACTGATTGTAGCTAGCATCTTTCTTTTGACTATATGTAGCCTCACTCATATGACTTTGATATACATAGTATTTAGCCACAGTTTATGATGCACGTAAAACGACGAGGTACGTACCTTGCTGGAATTGGGAACCAGTTTCTGCAAAGTCTTCATCCTTTGATTGATCTTGTCTCTCCTCTTCTGCAATAAAATCGGTCAAAAGTGCTGTTAATTACAATTAATTTATCAAAGGAGTGACGCATTGAATACCCTTCTTAAATAAATAAATAAATAAAAGGAAGTCACAAAGCATGTCTAATGAAGATGGAGCAGTAGACGAATATACATACAGTACATTTTTTTTGGGAGGGGGGGGGGTTGGTTACTTTGTTCTAATGTTAACCATAAATACGAGTAGATATACTTATAACGTGATAAAAACTTGAAAAATAGTTGAAAATAAGAAGAAGAAGAAGAAGAAGAAGGTTTGAGTGAGTAAGAATATATATAATTACTCGTTCGGATTGGTTATGAATAGCAGCGGCTCTGCTTCTCTTGGTTGAAACTGATGATTTGCCTCCGCCTTTCTTCTCTTCTTCGTCCTCCATCTATCGTTTTCTCTTCGTTAATTTTTTTTTGTTTTTGTTTATATATACAAAAGTTATATAATTAACTATAGAAGAAGAAGTGAATGCATATTAATATATGATGACTTGCCTGTGGCCGGCTGTGGCAGACGGAGTCATGATCGTCGATGGTGTTATCAGGCGAGCCCATTGATGTTGAGGTCAAACCGACGTCGTAAGTGTCCATGGTCAGGCGCTGACTCCCGCTCCCGCTCCACTCCGGCGCCACTCTGGCTCGTTTTACACCGGCCATGGTACGGCCATCACTACATGATCCCACTCTAGTGGAGCCAACCCCACCGTGCTTGCTCTGCTGCTCCTGGAGGTTTGAGCAAGGGACAAGCGCATCCATGGCCATGGCGGCTCTGGAAGAGCGATGGTGGAACCATGGGACGAGCTCATCAGTGGGCTTAGGGTTTGGCAGGCGAGTAGCTTGGTCCACTATCGACTCCAACGTTCCACCGGCCCCTGTTGAGTACTTCGTCGACGAAGCCGTCACTCTCGGTGGACCTAAGCCGTGCAAGCCCAGTTGCCCGTTCTCCCACGTCAGCTCGGCTACCTCGTAGTCTAACCTGCAAAGAAACAACAAATTATATAAACTGCGGACCATATCAAGATGACATCTTATTATATAAAGTAGGCGGGTACATGGGGATATCGGCGGCTGTGGTGGAGCGGACGGTGGTGGCGGCTACTGCAGCCACCGGAGTATCATCTATGTGACAGTCGGGAACACATTGGCTCATCCTAATTCTGAGTATTTGCAATTTAAAAGATTTTATTGTGTTATTGCATATCTTCTTCTCTTTCTTAAAAAGAACTTTTTTATGTGAACTTTTGTAGTAATCACGTAATGGACAAGTGGGGACATGGTACTTGGATCGTTAACCATATGTATTTAGTTATATAGGTCCCTTCTTTTAATGACCTGCTTAACACCTGTTGAATGTTTCGTTGACACCTTAAATGTGAGAATCAATTATATATAAACTCACGTATATAGTTCGTCTTCTTGTCCTGTTCAACTACGTTTAGTAGGATTCGCTCAAGTGTAATACTGCGTAGTGTCACTATGTTGCGTATGTTCTTTTGCTAGAATCGAAGGAAGAGTGGAGGATGAAGCGGTGAATAAATATTACTACGTGGATGCATGAAGGTCCATTGAGTAAAGAGCCCAATACTTTTTAGCCGAGTATCATAGAATCATTGGTATTTCAATGATTTCCCATTGTAGAACAAAACTAATGCAAGTATGCAGCCATACGCTCATACACATATACATGTATCATGTATGTGTTGGCATCGGTTCATGAATAGTTAACGTGCAACTCTCATACTGTTTTATTTGTTTACAAATGTCCGGTTCATATATAGACATTTAGAGGCTCCTCATGAGAAAGCCTTCGAAAGTGATTCCCGGTCCGAAAGCTAAGCCCAGACCCCACTCTTCTCCCCCTGTGCCTTTCTTCTCAAGTTCATCTCTCACTTTCTCCATTATGTAGAAAATGGTGTTGCTGCTTACGTTCCCATAATCCATTAACGCCCGTCTGCTGCATTCCAGTTTTTCCGGCTTCAGCTTCAGTTTTGTCTCCAGCCCGCTCAGGATGGCTGGTCCACCTGGGTGAACTGCCCAGAAAAGGTCATTCAACTCCAACGACCCAGAGCCAGAGCCAGCCTCTGCAACTAGCTTCTTGCAGAACTCCTCGACGTTGTCTTCGATCTTCTGAGGGAGGTCTCTTCCTAGCTTGAAGCTTATGCCCTCTTCTGACAGCCGTCCGTCGATCACCCCATGTGTTCCAGGCAGGAACTGCTGCATAGCACAGTGCAGCTCCACGAAAGGAGATTCCGACTCTGTAGGGTCTGCTCCGATGATCAGGGCAGCTGCTCCGTCTCCAAAGAGTGCAGCCCCGACTAAGTCGTAAGGGCGAGCTTTGTTAGGCGGCCGGAATCCCAGAACCGTAGTCTCAGATGTGGTGAGCAGCACCCGGCTCCCTGGGTTGTTCTCAGCAATGTCTTTGGCCACACGCAGCCCAGTCACACCTCCGTAGCATCCCAGAAAATACAGCATCACTCTCTGAACCTCGTTGCTAAGGCCCAGCTGTGCCGAGAGGTAGAGGTCACCTCCGGGTAAACGGAACTCACTGGAAGAAACATAGACAAGATGAGTTATATCTTGCACCGCCCTTCCCCATTCCTTGATACAAACCAAGCTCGCTTCATATGCCATCTGTACAACCGCCTCGTTTGCAATCTCAAGCCTCTGTTTGATAGTTGGGGAACCCTCGGTTGCAAGCTCAGGATATTTGTGCAGGGTCTCCCGAGACATGACTGTGTAGCGTGTCTTCACAGTTGTGGTTTTACCTAACATCACCAAGTCACACATACATGCTCATCTTTGCACAAGTGCTCAAAGGAAAAGTTTGACAAAAAAGTAGAGGGAAACGATGAAGTTACACAAGTGTTGCAGCTTGTCTTTGATAGAAAGGTCATCACAATTGATTTCACGGAGATACTCCTCCACGAGATTCTCCTGGGAAACAACATTGCTCGGAAAGGCCTTACCTAGAGCAAGCACTGTTGCCTTCCCCTGATTTGCAGTCCGTTTTGTGCTTTTGCCTATTTCCTTTCGTTTCTCTAACCTTGCGGACGCCAACATCTTTTTCAGTTTCACAATAAAACAATACACAAGGGATTAGTGATGGCCTTTTTAACTCGTGGAAAAAGGGCATGGAAAGTGTTGGTGGTGTGTTTGTAACAAACACAGACAAAAACCCAAAATAAACTCTCAAGGGTCACACTTTGGGTGATCCTCCCTATAGCTCTTCTTCCTCCCTATATTCCTGCTTCATCTATTTGAGACCCAACACAATTAAGTAAAGGAAGATGAGTTTTGAAAGAGATGGAAAATGGTTTATTAGTAATACACAAGAAACAAAGCTTAACTAAAAATACAACATCATTCTTTCCAGCTATAAGGAGCACGATCAACAATTAAGTAGTCTCCTCTGATGTCCTTGGCTACTCTGATATCACCGTCCATATACACATTCTCAAACCTGTGGAACCAAACCCAAACTCTCTCTCTCTTTATCTTATATAGCATATAGAAACTCGTTGTTTTGTAAATAGAGAACTCACCAGCCCTTCCCAAATGGTGGCAGTGGGAGCTCCCAGTTCTTCCCTCTCAACACCGCGCTATTGAATCTGAATATCAAAATGCAATCCAGTTAAGCTAGAGGCTACGCTACACACTCTGTTTTTGAAGGGGGAAAATGTGATTTGAACCTGAAATTGACTCTCTGCGGGGAAGCGATTTGGATTTCAGAGCGTACGAAGAACACTCCGTCCGGCGGAAAAGTGATGACGTTATTGAGGATCCGTTTCTTCACATCGATCACCTGCAAAATGTCTCCGGCGCTCGTCCCAAACAATCCCGCCTTTTCTATGATGAAGAGCTGTTCCTTCTCCGTCGTCCAAAGGAGCCGCCACGTGGCAGATAGAGAGTCGCCTGTGGTGATGGAGCTGCGGCCGATAACCGCCATGGATTCGATGGCATTCACGATTGCATCTCGCTTCGTGGCGTCTTTCTGGGTTCTCAGACCTCGATCCTCGTCGGAGATCAGCTCCAGCAGGCTACGCTTGGCTCGCTGTGCTGGATTCGCGAAGATCGAACAGCTTGTCCGAAAAGCGCCACGACGACTGCGGAGTGGAGGAGGAGGAGGAGGACTTGCCGAGAGCGCGAGCGCCATGTTTGCACATAGCAATTCCCATGGTTGAGGTTGCGAGTAAGAATGAGATATTTCAATGGGCTTGAAAAAACTAGAGGGAATGGAAACATTATGTTTTTCAGCCCAAGCCCAATATAAGAGCGTGCACGTGCGTACTTCTTTGTCACGTGTCTACGATATTAAAACCCCAGAAGAACTCAGAACTCAGAAGTCGGCTTCGCCTTGCTCATCAAACTCGCTCGCTCGCTCGTCGTCTCCACTTGCAAAAGAAGCTTCAAGTTTCATTCTTCCTCCCACCTATCACCACGCAGAGATGATGATGAGCCTTCTAAGGAGATCAGCGATAGCTATCGGCCGCCAATCAAAATCGAAGATGGCTTCGTTTTCCTCCGCTTCACAACCTTCCTCTCGAATCCCAAAATCGGTTTCTCTCTCCCTTGTCCTTTTCCTCTGCTCCATCTTCATCTTCCCTTTATTATGATTTTCTTATTCTCTTTTCCCCACTCTGGCGGCATTTTCTTATTTAGCATCGTTGCAAGAATGGCTAGTCTCTTTCATTCAAAGCTGTTTAGTTCTTTCCCAATAGTCATGGATTGTTGTTAGTATCGTGAAAGAGAATAAAAATAAGGAACTTGACTTGCATATTCTACATAGCTCGACTTAGTCCATCCAAGTTTCCAATATTTGCACTTTGGTCTGAGGTTGTTTTTTCAATGACTGATTTCTTACTACTATTTGAATTGAATTGAATCTCTCTATTGACAAGAATACACCTTGATCTTTATGAGTAGGGGGATTCACAACATTTGACCCCCTTGTTCATTTCTTTGCAATACTCCCCCCCCTATTCATACTCTTTTGACGAGATAAGAGACTGTTTCTACTTTCTTTAAAATGTCTTCTTCCCTTTAATTATTGTATCTCCCTTCCGATGCAGTTGATAAGCGTTTTACAAAGAAGAGCATCGAGGCATACCACTTCTGATTCGGTTCTCACGTGTCTGGTAAACACAACCATTTTATTTGCTACTTACACCCTTTTGGGCATTTATGTTAGACTGTTAGTTTAATAGCTCTCATCGTTTTTTCTATGCAGGAATCAACTGGAGTTAATGGTCAGCAACAATGATGTGTAATTAAACTTCAAATCCCAGGCTTGTCTAGTTTTTTTTTTCTGACAATGATCTGTTTGCAGGACTATTGGTTCGCTTCCGAAACCCCCAAACAAGTATATCTACGCAAACCTGTCCAAAGAAGATAAACTCATCCTACCTTACTAGATCTTTTGCATCTAGGACTTCTAAAGACTCTGGGAATCAGCAGAACAAGGTGTTCATAAGAATCTTTATTTTTGTGTTTTTTTACGTACATGTTTCTACTTAATGTCTATGTTCTGTGTTCGCCACTTATCACAATGCAACTTATGTCACCTAATCCCGATATGAACAGCGTCTAAAACATTAGTGCCAGAATAACAACTCTTTGGAAATTGTTTTACAGGCGAAGAAAGAGGTGACGACTACGGAGGACCCATTTGATTCTCCTACATACCACATCCCTGAGAAGCCGGTGACCTTTACAGAAGGTGCTTCCTACAGTCTTGTTATTCTTGCTGGGCTTGGGATTGCTGGAGCTGCTGGGTACGCTGTGTTTAAAGAGCTCATATTTCAACCAAAAGAGTGAGACTTCAGAACTCTAGTTTCATTTATGTGCTCGGACACTAGGATTTGGGGTAATCTAAAGACACCATCCTGTATTCTAGGTACAAGATCTTTGACAAAGCCCTGAAGAGAATTCAAGATGATGGCCAGGTAATGTGAAAGTAACTCCAGAGATTGAACAGAACGGAAGGCTGGTGCATTAATAAATGAAAGCATCTTTGTTAATGCTGAGATTGTCTTGTTAATTAGGTGAGGGTTAGGATTGGATCCCCCATCAAAGGCTACGGACAAGAAACCAGAAACCGAGCTGCTCGTCAACGTATACCCAACAGAGTATTTACAGATGAAGATGGAGTTGAGCATGTTGAGGTAATTCATTGTAGAATACCCTTCTGTCCTTGGAGTCACAATCTTGCAGTCTTGCTATATAAATTGAGAACAAAATTGAGGAAACAGAATAGAGAAATTGCAGGTTTAACATATCAAAAAAATTGAATATACTTCAGGTAAACTTCTACATCCGTGGGCCTCAAGGAGCGGGGAAAGTGTACACGGAGATGTTTAAAGACAAGGCAGAGAATGAGTGGAAATACACGTACCTGATCGTAGAGATTCTTACACCTTCCCCAGCCAAATTGATGCTGGAGTCTTATTTGCCCGCCTAGACACTCCTTACTTATGGTTCAGTTTATTCCGGAAAACATTCATAAACGGGTAAGATTGTTTTAGTTGGGTGTTCGACAAAGGAAAGAATTGTGTTACACATGAGTTATAGGAATGTCAGGAGCAAGGATCAGTTTGCTAATTTGAAAAATGCTCAACGTTTATGATCCTCTTCGGGCTGTCTAGGGGTTTAAGCCATATTCAAATCTGAGGCTTGATTAATATCCTTTTGCGAATTACAAAAAAACACGAAAATGAAACATGCTTCCTCAAGGAGAATGCATATATCATGATGAATCAAGTATACATTAGTGGCGCTGATACAATCATGGGTAAAATCAAACGGTGTTAATAGTATCAGTAAGACAGCGGAGAATGCAACCCAGACCAGCTCTCTCAGTGAGTTTCTCGTGGATCTTCAAGCACTGATCACACGTGGGTCGGTCACCAGTAGAAAGGCCTCTGTACAAGTACCTGTTCCACACCATTCAACAAAATAAACAAAAATAACATCAGGCAAAAGTAACATTCTATCAAAGAGCAGCCAGACATTCCAATGGGTTCCCCATTCATACAAACTTTACTTTCTCGTGTATGACACTACCTCCTCTTACGGTAAAGAATAAATATCACATAGAGTGAGATCCCCAGCAACAAAATCGAACCATATCACAACATTTTGTGTCAAGACTTAATATATACATCTCTGCAATTATGCAATCAAGACAAAAGAAAAGATGTTTAGAGTTCTTACTTCATGAGGATATCGTAATACTCGGCATCGAGAGCATTCAGCATTCCGTCGATATCTTTGATGGCCATTAAAGCTCTGTGTACAACTATCCAATTAGCCGACTGCAACGAATGAATGAGATATGTTTGGCTCAGGTATACAAATCACAAGAAAGGAGATTAATTAGGCAGAGGAAACAGAGACCTTGCAACGTTCATCGCGAGTTTTCGGAGGCGATCCTTCAAGAGCCGTTTTCAAAGCTTCAACATGTTTGTACCTGCACAGACAAACACCACTGAAGGTCATCTGAGAAACAAAGGGGAAAACTTTAGGGCAGGTTAACTCCAAGTCCAAAGTATATTACTGCTTCAGTAAGCTTTCAATCTTCCGCGATTTGGTTTCAATCCTCGCGATTATTGCCTCTGCGTTATCAGCCTCAACAAATTCTGCCATTGCTTCTCTCTCACTCTGATCAGAGATTCCCCTCTCCTCTTCTGATGATGCGACAGAAAGAGAGAGAGAGAGAGAGAGAGAGAGAGAGAGAGAGAGAGAGAGAGAGAGAGAGAGAGAGAGAGAGAGAGAGGGGAAAACTCAACCGTCGTCTAACCATTTTAAAAAGGAACTGGTTGACGTTTGTGTTAGCCTAAACGGCACGTAGTTTACCTTTCTAACGGAATGCTGTCACTACAAAGTTTTGTACTTCTGGTTTAGGTGTTGTTCCTTCAATGATAGTGGTACTAAGTGCCTAGGCTAATTAAAGGAAAAAACTTCAAAATTTTGTTAAGAAGGAAGAATCTTTTACAGTGCATAAAATTAAAATGAGAAAACTGTGCTTGAAGCAACGAGTCCCGTGAGTTAGGAAACTCTTAACCGAAGTGACAGTGTGCATCTACAAACCGGTGATTACGGATTCCTTCAAGATGCTTAAATTAGACTTTGGCAGTTGAGGCTTGTTTCCGAAGCAGACATGCGTTACATTCTCTTCATATCGAATACATATTGTCGCTTGTTTGATGAACCGTGAGGAAGCTGTAATGAAGCAGGTTTCAGCTACCCATAGGAACTGAAACGCTCTCTGATTTCACCTGAGGGTTGGTGCCAAACAAATTTGGCTTGCTGGCCTGAGAACTAAGAGTAGTGAGGAAGCAGATGAGATTTACTGCTTTGTGAGTGACATTCAGAGAAGCACCATAAATCTAAGTTCCCCCATTACATATCAGGTAGAGAATAAGTGGACTGATTGGAGTCCACGGATCATGCCAGAAGGAGCTTACTTATATCGGCTAGGCTATGAGCCTGTAACACATAACTCTGATTGCATCATCGTGTAACCAGAGTAGCTGCTTACTGAGCCTCTGCATCAGGGAGATAGAGACCAGAATGATTTGCAAGAGGCATATTGGTCTGATTCTCTCAGGTTTGAAATGGGAAAGGAAAGAAAGCACAAAAGCCATTTTCAGCCATTCTCAAGGCTTCAGTTGAAATGCAGGACCATACTTTTATATAAGTTTTATGTACAATATTAATATTTATATTCCTCATCCCATTCAATCCTTACACTCAAACAGAATATGTATGTCTCTTGCCCAACACAGAAACTTGCTATCTACACTAAACAAATGGCTTGCACCGTTTAAGCAACATTACTATAATGTAGCATTAGCAAGAGTCGCTTTCAGTTACAGGTGCCCTCTGATAAACCAGAGTGCTTGTATCTGCGTGGTACTGCCCATACAAGGCATAAACCGCAGTTGCAAGCACATTGACAACAACAAATCTTATCCATGCTTCATAATGCAACTGCAACGTGGTTAAGAGATCAAAGTTAAATCGTATGGTATGTGGGCTTAGTCTAAATTAAGTTCTAAGCGTGTACCTGAGCAAATAAGAAGATATTGAAGAAAATGCATACGCATGGCACAATGGGCACACCAGGACAGGTAAACCCAGAACCCAGAGACTGAGCATAAGCCTGGAAGCAAAAAGCTGACGGGTTAACATGAAGCACTAATAGGAAGGCATTTGCCTGTTTGTAGAGAAACCATGCGGGTACATGTCAACTGCATCCTCGTGTAATTTCCAAATTGATGTTAACAAATTTCTCCTCTAAACCAAGAAAGCAAAGTTACTTCAACATTCACAGACTTTCCTTTAGAGAACAAGAGTCACGAACCAGAATTAAAACTCAATAGCCTCTTTATTAAGATTTAAAAGACAAGAACAAGAAAAGCAAATCCCAGAGAAAACTAAGTTCTCTTCCCTCTGCCAAACCCGATAGAAACCTCCAAAGCACTAGCTTGTCTCTATATATAATAAAACGTATTCGTAAAACCCTATGAGAAAAGTAAATAAGAAATTAGTAATCCTAAATAATTTCCTAAATAGCTAAATAGAAATATTCGTAACACTTTCAACGTATCACTGTGGAGTTCTAAGTGCCAGAACATGCTACTGGTCGTCTCTATTTTATGCTGTATCACTAAAGGACTAAGTATCTAGAACTTTAACATTAGTAACCCTTCTTTTTGGCGCTATGGAATTAAGAAGAGTGTTAGCGATTATACTTAAGGCTACTTACTTGGCGATAATGAAGAACTGCTGAAGCAACAACTGCCACAGCAACAGAGAGGAGAATAAATATAACTGAAGCACTGAAACGGTATAGTATGCCAGCACCAAAACCACTGCATGCAATTATAACAAGGCAAATGACACCTTCCTGCCAACTTGATGTCCATCTATCGGACGACTCTCTTTCTTTTTTATCATTCAGTCTCAAAGCCACAACACAAGCCGCAACAACTGAATACCCAGTCTGAAACAATGAAACACCGAAAATAGTATTAAACTGGAAATTATAAGTATCAATTAGAAAACTGAGGGATTCAGAAAATTAAGACCATGACGTACCAATGTACCAACGGACAGAATATGGGAAAGACTATGTACATTAAATATGCCAGCTAAAACGGCAGCTACAATGCCACACCAGATTTGAGAATGAAGAGGTGTATGAAGAGTTGGGTGTATTCTGGAAAAGATTGAAGGCAATAGACCATCCCTTCCAAGTCCCAGATATAACCTGGACTGTTTATCCGAACTATCATATGATTACTCAGGGATACCTTGGTTCGCATGAGCATAATAAAAGGAAATTACAAAAGAAATCCAGGTACATATATATTTGTTTCACCTGAACATAAAGACCAACAAGCAGAGTAGTCGTGAGTCCAGCAACAGCACCAATACTGATTAAGATTGAGACGAACTTCATACCCTTTGATGAAAAGGCTTCAGCTAAAGGAGCATCTTCACTGAGGAGGCTAAAAGGGACCATCCCGGTTAGCACTAAACATACGCCAATATACAGCAAGATACAAACCAGAAGGCTCCCCATAATTCCGATTGGCAGATCACGCTGAACAGGAATTTAACAGATATAAGAAACTGTGTAGATAGTAAATACTGTAAAGAAAGATATGGGCAGACCTGGGGGTTCTTTGATTCTTCAGCAGAATTAGCAACTGCGTCGAATCCAACATATGAAAAGAACACTACAGTAGCACCAGTCAGAACTGCTTTAAAACCATTAGGCGCGAAAGGAGACCAATTTGCTACATCAATTTCAAAAGCACCAGCACAAATCACAACGAGAACAATCACGACCTACAGAAGAACCAATACATTCAAGAAGAGTTTCCGTGATCTACGGTATAATAAAAATAGTTTAAGGAGACAAGTTTACCTTGGTAGCAGTCATAAAGGAGTTGACAGCGGAAGATTCCCGCACACCCTGGCATAAAACGAGGGTCAAGAGAGCAAGTAAAATGGGAGCCAAAATATTTAAAGAGAGAACTCCTCCTAACAGCTCCTTGCCGCTTCCCATCCAGAGAGGAATAGAGCCCTTGAAAGCTGGAAAAAGCTCAAGAAGAGCAACTGCATAGCTTGCCAAACTACGGGAGATACTAGCGGCGCCAATATGATAATCAAGCATGAGTTGTACGAAAACGAGAAAAGCTGTGATCTCATTGAAAGCTGAATACGAGTACATGTAAGCTCCACCAACAACAGCAGGGAAACGAGATGCAAGTTCAGCATAACAGAGAGCGTTCAACACACACGATGCTCCAGCTAGCAAGAAGCTGATCGTGACTCCTAAGGTAACAGTAATAATCAATCGGAAGTGTAGTTAAAGTTAAGCACTAAGCGATTCTGAAGGAATCGAAGGGGATGATGAGAAAAATATTCATTCGACTGACCAGGTCCAGCATCACGAGCGACGGTTCCGGTAACGACGAATACACCGGCGCCTATGGAAGCGCCGACGCCCAACAAAATGAGGTCAAAAAGGCCGAGGCGACGAACCAGAGAGTCGGGGGAGGTGGCAGTCTGCGATGACGGAGGAGCCAATAATTTATATCGGCGAGCTGAAGCACAGAAATGAGAGAACCATGTGGCGGAGGAGAGGTGGTTGCTGGAACCTTCGTGGCCTCCCATGGAAAACTTGAAATGAGAGTTGAAGGTTGGGTTGGGTGGGAGACAAAACGACTGATTAGATCGAGACGATGAAATCACCCGGGTCCGGATCTATCCAATAACCCTTCAGAATCTAAATGTAGAGGTATTGGGCCAAACATAAGGCCCGATAAGGACCAAGTAACCCTCTTTAGCGATGCTATATGTATCTAAAGCGGTCAAACACAGGTTTGAAATGAAACAACAGGAAAGCGATTATTAGATACAAGATACCTGCATTCCTGAAAAACAATGATCACTAGACTCCATGAAAATCAATTACTGTAGTATTTTAAAAACATCTCAGCCTTACCTTATCTATGTTGGGATAAGCTAGCTTATATAATAGTAGTAAGTAATAAGCTCCTTCGTCATTGTTGGCTGTGTATAACATACCAATTCTCTATGCTAAATTTTAGCAAAAATAGCTAACTCCAAACATGTAAACAATCAACAATGAAAGAACAATAATCTACCAGTACCTTCATGGAAAGAGACTTTTTCACTTCTTCCACCCTCTCTTCTACGTCCTTTTGATTTCTATTGACTGCTCACTCATATTGTCAGCCCATTTTATCTTATCTTGAATCGAAACCAGCAGGTCTTCTGATGTATTCAACATAAACATCAATTATGTGCACACACATATAAACTGACTCCAACATTAAGACAACAAAAACTCGTTCATGTAACTAGTTTAAGTTCCTCAAATAACATATAAGTATAGAAGAGCATGAGTCCAAAGCAGAAGAGATAATATAGTTTGACGAAGCTACCAATTTTCCAATTTGTGAATCATATTCCCAAGCTGTCCAGGCCTTAGATCTCTACCAGCTGCAAACTGAACCTGGATGTTCGCAAGAAAAAAAAAACTGGTTCAAGAGGTGGTAGATCTAACAAGAAGCACAACGATCATACAATTGAAATGTGAGAAAAAGCAAGTACCTCAAAGCATCTTTTCAACTGATCAAGTTTACCTCTAACTATCCCTGCAAACATTTAAAAAGTCAGCACCGTATATTTACACATTTCTCCATTGTCACACTTCACTTGTCTGTGCAACTTCAGATTTTGTATCACAAACAAATACAGTTATTACTAAAAAAGAAAAGCTTTAGTCCAGAAAACTCACCGCGTACATGCATTCATTGATAAGAAAATCTTCGATTGACGTACGTTTCTGATATCTAACTCGGCCATCAGTAAATCATAAGGCAATACCTGAAAAATAAGAACATATCGTAAGGACATTATTAATAATTTAACTACATATCAAGAGTCCAGAAAAATAGATCGAAATCAACAAAAAACAGAAAGAACAAATCATAGTGGTCAACCACCAACAGACAAAGAAGATATACTTTGTTTATCTCCGCGAGTGTAAGGACAGTGAGCTGCTTCAGCTTAAGAAGCTGATCAGGAACCAATTGGGGAATACAGCCAGTGTTGCCTAGAGTGTCTAGAAATAAGGAAATAAGAAGACGCAGTGAAAGTATATCATCCAAACAAAACATAAGACGTTAGACAGTAGGAAAAATAAACAATAACCAAATCCTTTAACTAGATATATATATATATATATATATATATAGATAGATAAAAAACGAAATGGAAGAGTAAAGCTTCCAATCATACATTTGTAATCACTCCAGGTGCCATGTGCGAATAACGGTAGTACATCCAGGTATACAGAATTAGTGGTTCCTTTAAGCTGCATGCAGTGATAGTTAAGAGATTAGAAGTGCCTTCTGCCCTCGCAGCAGAGGCGTTAGCGATTAGAAGTGCCTTACAACACATAGCTTCTCTCGCTCATCTTTCTTCAATCCGATCTCTTTTGATCCGATCCGACTCGCAAGTGCTCATCACGCTGCTCAAGACTGCTGGTAGCCATAAGGAGCTTAAAGGACTTCTTGTCGACATCTCTCGACTTAAGGAAACCTTCTCCTCTATCTCTTTCGCTTTTATCTCTCGATTGCATAATAGAGAGGCTGATACTCTTGCTAAATCTGCTCTCTGTTTATTGTCTGTTGTAAACTCTTCCTCTCTTATTGGAGGCTAACTCTCCCTTATGGGCTTTATTTATATATCGTTTGATCAAAAAAAAAAGAGAAGCTTGAGCAACCGAACAATGTGAACAAGCAGTTATAAAACGCAGAGGTTTGAAAATTAACAACTGAGCTCCGCAACACCAAACAGAAAAGTTAAATATAATCACGGATATAAACAACACCACTTTCCAAGGCATGTGGAAATAAACAAAAACTAAATCATTAGCGTTTGAGCTTGTTGATCCAAAGTCCAAACCAATGAGTGAAGGAAGTGAACTAAAAAAGGATCAGAGCAATAGCAAACATTGAAAAATATGTCTAATCCTGTTCCACTAGAAACGCTAGTATTTTAAGCTAGATGACTCCAGAATCAAACCGTACCGCCTACGCACAGTGCAAGGGAGTATCTACTTTAATAAGAGTAAGAATATGAAAGATGCTAGGTCGAGAAGACCTCGGCAACATAAGGCAGAAGCAAAATCTCTGAGAAGGCGAAAAGCGAAGGATGCGAATTACCTTCTCGTAGGATAGATGCAATAGGTGTCGCCTTTGGATACAGAAGCTCGTTTAACGAATAGATCGATTATTTCCGCCTGCGTCTGTTCGATGTCCATCTTCAGGTAAGCTCGAGGGCCTAGAATCTACAGAAACAGAGAGAGCAATGGAATTATGGTTTTTTATCCAGAGCACAAAATTCGATTTGGAAGAGAGGAAGCGAAGTCAAGATCAAACCAGAGTCAAGATCTTACCACAGAGGAGTTACTAGAAAGCAGAGCAGCCTTAGCTAAAGCATCGGCCAGTATGTTTTTTCATCTGGCAATGTGATGAAATGAAACAGAAAGAAAAGAAAGCCTAGCGAGATTTATGTCATCGATAATTCCCTCTAGCTCATTCACTTGACCTCCGGATTAATTTAGGGAAATTTATGTTGTAATGTTGCATTGTAGGGAAAACAGAAAAGTTTTGAAAAAAATGCTGAGTTTGTAGGGAGGAATTTTCTATCTGAAAATAATAGTAAATTTTTATCAATGTTTTGATTTTTAATTTTTTTACACATGAAGTATTATTAAGGCATACGTGAAAACATAAAAAATTGAAATAAAAAATAATAATTTTATAGGTATGAGTCTTCAGTTATTTGATGAAAATATTTTGTAGATATTTATTTTATAAATTTTAACTCATTTCAAATTATTTTGACATAAGGTACACTTAATACTTATGGATAACACATATCAAAAATATCATAAATATATTTTTGATATAAGCTATAATATTTGTTAATTTTAATTTTAATTCAAACTAAGATACATATTTGATATATGAATTAGTGTATATATTATATTTGATATAATAAGATGAACTCCGTAAAAATTAAAATATGGTTTATTATGATGTTATAAATACTTACATTATAATGAAAAATTGAACATTATATTCTAGGTTCAAATTCAATTTTAACGTTTAATTATTTTCTTATTAACATAATCTGTTATGTTAAACTCTCATGCCTTAATTCAATTCGAGATAAAATCTGAATATATACATATGTTTATTAACACGCGATAAAAATATTTATATAAAACTTAAGAAAAAGTATAAGACTTGTTGACACAAAAAAAGAAGAAGTAAAAGTATAAGACTAATTGATTTGGTAATTTGTTGTACTGTCAAAACAGTAAACCAAAACTTGGGAGCGAAGGAGGAGGACAGAAAATTTTCTATTTTCTTTTTGGTTTTTGTTTGGTTCTAATAATAATCCAAAAAATAGAAATTTTGTATTGGTCTTGGGCCTTGGGACTCTCTCTTATCATCGTCATCTTCCTCAACGAGGCATCCCTGAAATCGATCAGCTGGATCTCCGTTGATGTGATGCATCAGAAGAAATCGGAAGCTCAGATCGGAAAAGAAAGCAGCGGCGTCTCTTCCGATTTCAATCCTTCTCCGCCTCTTCTTTTCTTCCCTCAGATCGTGTCTCACCACCACCACCGTGATCCCTCTATCCCAGCCGCCCCTTACAGGCGTCGCTTCACTCCTTCTCCTCCTCCTCCTTCACCTTCTCTGCCGCGCTCTCTCCGGCGCTTCCCTCTCTTTCTCTTTCTCCTCCCTCTCTCTTACTTCCTCCTCTCCCATCCCACTCGCTCCTTCCTTGTCGATTTCCTCTCTGCCTTTGGTTTTTCCGCCGCACTTCTTTTCTCACTCAATCTCGCCCTCCCTCGGCTCCCTTCGATCCGCTTGTTCCTCGCACGCTCCTTCCCTTCCCCTTCTAGGACGACCCCTTTGCCCGTCTTCTGGTCCATAGGCTGTCGCCCTAAATCTGACAAGAGGAGTAGCTCCGGGTGCTGGGTCCAACTCTATAGCAACGGTGACGTTTACGAGGGAGAGTTCCACAAGGGCAAGTGTTCCGGCACCGGCGTCTATTACTATTCCATGAGCGGCAGGTATGAAGGTGACTGGCTCGATGGCAAGTACGACGGCTACGGTGTTGAGACCTGGGCCAGAGGCAGCCGTTACATGGGCCAGTATAGGCAGGGCCTTCGCCATGGTTTTGGGGTTTACAGATTCTACACTGGAGACATGTTCTCCGGCGAGTGGTCCAGCGGGCAGAGTCACGGTTGCGGAGTTCACACCTGCGAAGACGCAAGTCGCTATGTCGGGGAGTTCAAGTGGGGCGTCAAGCATGGTCTTGGTCATTACCACTTCAGGTAACTTGAATGACCATCCAAATGTTTGCCCTAGTACTGTAACGATTTACTTGGCCATTTTTGTAGTTAATCGTCAACCAATTCCTGTCATGTGTTGTATCTTATTATTTGGGTGTGGCAACTGTGTCCCTAGTGTCCTGGATTATTAAAGCTGGCTTTCCTTTGAATTGTATAATCTCTCTCTTTATCTCTGTTAGCTACAGTCTATGAGCTCCTGGTTATTGTATATCTGATCATTATATCTTGTTTGTTTAACTAGGAACGGGGACGTATACGCAGGAGAATACTTTGCTGACAAGATGCATGGATTCGGGGTCTATGGGTTTGCAAATGGTCACCGGTATGAGGGAGCTTGGCATGAAGGTAGGCGGCAAGGGCTGGGGATGTATACATTCAGAAATGGAGAAACACAGTCGGGCCATTGGCAAAATGGGATCCTTGACATTCCAAGCACTCAAAATACGACTTGTCCCATATCTCCTGTTGCAGTCAACCATTCCAAAGTGCTAAATGCAGTCCAGGTTTGTCCCTGCAACTTATAAGTAAGAGCAAGTCTTTTGGTTTCTTATATACAGTAGTATTAAGCCAATACAATTTGTACTCACAGGAGGCACGGAGAGCAGCCGAGAAGGCTTATGACGTAGACAAGGTTGATGAGAGAGTTAACAGAGCGGTTGCAGCTGCCAATACAGCAGCCAATGCTGCAAGAGTGGTGGCCTTCAAAGCTGCCCAAAAACAATCTAAAAACATGGACAATTTTCCAATTCATGTCGTGTGAACCAATTCTAGTACACAGGCGAAGGAAGAAGCAACCATCTAGTTGACAACCATTAACTCAAGAGACTGTGTTGGGGAAGAATGCAAAACTCTGGTTAGTTTGTTC